>JAYESA010000018.1:99312292-99509792 GCA_036927795.1 Iris macrosiphon | reverse complement strand
CCGGTCCCGCCCGGGCCGCCGCTCCGCCCTGCCCCGCCCCGTGCGGCCGGGAATTAACGAACCGGGCACGAATCACCGTGCCTCGGCGCGCGGGACGCGAATCACCGCGCCCGTCCCGCGGGTGCGAGGGAGGAAGGGAGCCAAGCGAATGGCCCGTTCGAGCTTTCGGGGGACGTGATGCCGCACGGGCCTGGGGTTGCGCCCGTGCAAGGCCAATCGTTTAAGTTGATAGTTGGCTATCATCGCATCAATCGAGTTAGCAGCGGAAAGGGACTTGTTGCAATGCAATGCATTAGCCAACTGAGTGTTCGGGACAATCGAGGCAACTTGGGTTTCCTTTAGCAAAGGCACACGTTCGTTCCATACATTATGCCCCCTTATACGATAGCATTCTCGGGGCAACAATCGAAACCAGGATTCCGGGTCTTCGGGACTGTGGCACGCCTATCGCTTCCTCGGACGATCCAGTACCTGCGAACAAGTAAACTGTTGGTGGGTCAGCACTTTATACAAGTACTGGTGAGATAAATCAACTGAACAGAAACAAGCATTCACTCAAACAGGCACTAAGTAAGCATGTTATAAAACATTACATTACTAGTGATCTTTCTAGTTTTACCTAGGTTCGTTTCATGCAGTTCTAGCAGAGTCGATTTACTTGTTTAGAAACATGTTTGGAAACAGAGTTTCATATACTAAGCAGGCAAGCAAACCGTTCATGTTCCAGGGTGTGCGCAGCGTGTCTCGTGCGACTCGAGGGTCAGATGCAAAGCTAGACACACAATGCACAATCTTAGGGGCAGTCCTCTATCCAAGCCAACTCAATGACTTAGCTATATGAATGGCGGTCCCCGAGTATTCAGGATCGGCAGCTGGGGGAACAGCATACCAATGACTCTTTTATCTGATGCTAATGGCAGCTGTGACTCATGGTTGCTTTGCACTATCTCTGTAGCAGCCGTGACACATGCAGTTCAGCTCTGCACCAAAAGCCATTGTCCGACCGCGTGCGAATGCATGGATCACTATCAAATAAACTCTAGTATGCAGACGAGACGAACCATCATAACGCAAATCCTTGTTGCGGGGCAAATCCGACTTATCACTTGAACACATTCAGGCACATTATGGTTCTCTCGAAGCATAGACGATAGTGAACATGTTCATGCACTCTAAGCAGGCGATCAGGATTCTCGTTAGCAGACTTATTGTTTCAAAGACAAGCTAGGTGAGTTCGTTCATTAACATGCAAGGTAGGTTCTATCATTCTCTTAAGAAAACATTGCAAGCAAAAACTCAGGTTATTTATTAAGGCGTGCAAGAATCAGAAAACGAAGTTCTGCCCACTCACCTTGATACATAACGCCGGCGCGGAGCGGGGCGTTACAGATATCGCGCTGGGTAAGACTAATGCCAACTTTATAAGAAGAAATACCAACGAATATTATCAATGCCTCTTGGTTTAACCATTTTCTAGCAAGTCCACTAATCCATGTAACATCAAAAAATTGCTCGTTGGTGCGTCCTCGATATAGTTTGAAAGTTGATATCCAAGACATGAAAGATCATCTTCATCAAAATCAGAGAGGTAAAGCTTAGCAAATCATGTCAATTTATCCATATTAAAATGTAGAGAAAGAATCACTTGGATCAAGATACAACATACACAATAACAACTCTATATTCACCTCAGTAAATCGATTGTTCAACTCTTAAAGTTGTAAATCTATAACGGAGTAGAATAATTCAACATGATAATATTGAAGATTTGTGCATTCTTCAATATTACGACGTATTTTCTCATGAACTTCAGACTTGGCTTCCATGATTGGGATTACAATTTTATTTTTTATGCAAAATAAAGTCACTTTATTCAATAATGATTCCCATCCACCACTTTTTTCTTTGGAGTGTATGTTCAATTATTTTTACAATATTTATAGCATTAATAATATCTTGATATTTTCTTGTAATACTTGTAACAAGTCATTGGTAATTATCAAGATCATTTTCATTAAGTGTAAGCAAAATAAAAAGATTAAATTCTCTCACATAGATCATTTGCTTGAATTTTGTGAGTCAAATCATGTGCATTTTCTCTTATAACAAAAAGCACATCAATGACTGAGGAAAATAAGTTAATCAAAATCACTATTGTGTTGAAATGAAAACCCCAAAATTATCTCCCGGTCGTTTCAATGTTGTTTCTTGATTCAAACCTCCCCCAGTCAATATTTCATTATCACTAATTCTTTGAATAATCTTTTCAAATTCTCTCTCTCGTGAATATCTCTCTGTTTGTAAGAGACTCCAACAACGTTTGATATATGTGCAACAATGTCAAAAAAATGCACCAATCTTTGTATGATTTTTAGCAACAACTACAAGTGTTAGTTGCAATTGATGAGCAAAATATTGAATATAATAGGCATCTCAATTCTCTATGTCACTACCATATTTTCTAGGAGAGGGTATTTTGGTCTTTTCATAATTAATTAAATATTGTGTATGTTGAATATTTATTTATTGTATTATTTAATTATTGTTAGATGTTAGTTTATTGTTTTAGACTTATTTTAGTGGACCTAACTAGTTTAGATTAGATCCATGGACCAATATTTTATTCTAGTTAGAATTGAGCCCAATAATGAGCCCATTCATTAGGAGGAGGATTAATTAAGTTAAACCAATTAGACTAGAATCTTTTTTCCTTAATTATTTATTTATGAGAGGCCCCAAGGGGTATTTTAGACATTGTATAGTAACTTGGGGAAGGGGAATAGGGTCCGACGATGTATTTCAAGGAGAAAAAATTCTCTCTCTTTACTTTTCTTTTCAAATCTAGATCTAGAATTTTCTCTTCCAAATTTCTTCATTTCCACATCAAATTCTACCCAAATTTTTTTCAAATTCCTTACTAAATCATCATTGGAGGCTATTAGAGCAATGATCTATAAGGAGAAAGCAAGAATATATAAGGAGGAGCAATGATCTACAAGTTGGAGGATTTTTTTACTCAATTTGGAGGTTTCATTGGGAATCCATCTCCCAATAGGTTTAATTTAGTGTTTTCCCCTCTAATTAGACTCTAAATATGTGTTTTAATCATTAGGAACCACCCCATATGCTAAGGTTACCCATAGAAATTGGAATTAGGTTCATAGGAGGCCTATGGAGGAAGTTATGTGTTATTTTGTGTCAATTTTGGGAGAATTTCGAGATTGACACATCTTATGTTTGTCAATTAGACCAAATTGACATGTGTTTGATTGTGTGTGGCTAGTGTCGTATTCATAATTGGATACGTGTAGGCCGTATCCCGATAATTTGGAGATACGAGTTTATTTGGGGGTTTTCTTCGGACACGGGGGGTTTGAGCATGTCATATTTTGACACGGATACGTAGATGAGTAGCTAGCTCTTCGTATTGTTCATAATTATAATTTTAGACTTGCTCGTGTTCGTTAGAATACAATTGGTTGTGTGGTGGACTCGTATCGCAAGTGTATCATAGATCTAGTGTGATACGGGAGCGATGCACTCCACGTGTTTATTTTCTTGCATTTCAATTCAATACAAATTGTTTATAGCTATTAGAGTGTTATAATTGTGGTCATGTATATATATATGTATAGTGATATTGTGTTTATATATATATATATATATATATATATATATATATATATATATATATATATATATAGGTGATTGGTGTTTATATATATATATATATATATATATATATATATATATATATATATATGGTGATTAGTGTGTATATGTACATATATCTATAGTGTTATATAGATATGTATATGTATCTCTAGTGTTATATATATATATATATATATATATATATATATATATATAACACACTATATATATATGTGTGTGTGTGTGTGTGTGTGTGTGTGTGTTTAGATGTATATGTGCGTGCATAGATGGTGTGTGTGTGTGTGCTAGGGGATCAGGATGCTAGCAGCAAAGCATAGCAGTGTAGCAGCAGCTCGAGATGATGCAGTGCAATAGTAGCTCGAGGAGAAATGCAGCAAGGAGATGCAACAATAGCAGCTCGAGGAGCATCAGCAACTGCAGTGGCAGCAGCTGCAGCATGGGCAAGCAGCAAGCAAGAACAACAGCTGCAGCATGGCATGGCAGCAATGCAGCAAGAGCAGCCTGCAGCAACCATAGCAATGCACAACAATAACTCAGTAATAGCAAGAGCAGCAGAACCGCAGCAACACAACAAGAGAGCAACTGCATTAGCCACTGCAGCATGGATAACAAGCTAGCTGCAAACTAATGCAGCAACAACAAAGGCAGCAGCTTGTGCAACAGCTTATGCAGCAGCTAGCGCACTACCGAAAAAAGTCAAATTAGCGACGTCTAAAAACGTCGCTAAATAACCAAAAAACGTCGCTAAGTAAGTTTAGCGACGTAATTAGCGACGTTTTAAAGAAGTCAGAAAAAAGCAAGTCGCTAAAATAAAAAATGTCGCTAAACGTCGCTATGCCGACGTTTTTTAGCGACTTTATTGTGTCGCTAAATTTAGCGACGTTTAGCGACTCAGCGTCACTAATTAGCGACGTTTAATAAAGTCGCTAATTAGCGACTTCTATAGCAACATTACACCGACGTCTTTAATGGCCTGGCAATACTGCCATGTCAGTAGTTTGTGACGTACATCGACGATTTTAGCGACTTCGTAAGCGACATCATTAGCGACGTCTAAGAGCATCGCTAATTAGCGACGTAGTTAGCGACGTATATGAACGTCGCTAAACGTCGCTAAAAATGTCGCTAATTTTACAGAAAAAATAAAAAATAATAATACTGAATTGTATTTCTGGTTTTTCCAACCCCCTTAGGTTCATTATCAGGTATATGATGGTAGTAGAAATAATTGAATAAGGGACACAGTAGCAGCAACAAGGGGAAAAATTCTAGTACACTGGGTAAATACAGGCCAAGTATCAGTCATCAGTTGTAAACCAAAATATATTAGGAACTGTGTGAATATCAGTGAATTAAGACAGTACTATCTGTGTTGTGTGTTGGTCTTAATGTGCTAAGAGATAGGGAGAGTGTGTGTATTATAATTCAGTGTGTTTGAGTTTGTACAGGGACTGTGTATTATATTGCAACTTGTATCATTGAACTGGAAAAAATAGGAAAAAATAGGCACTGAACACTCAACACCGATAAAATAATATATTTAATATGAATAATATAATAAAATTTGAAGAAAAGAAAGCACCCAGCAATTCTCATCGTAAAGAATATGGCAAATTTATATCCATACAATCGCATCCTAAATAATAAAAAAATATAAATATCCAGCAGCTAGCTATACTATTGCGGATCTGCAGGAGGCTGACCACCGACGCGCTTGAAGGATAAGAACTGCTCATACTCGTCCCGTAGAATCGACACCGATGTCGATGGAGAAGGCAGTGACGTCGGTGGAGTCTGTGTCGATGTAGGCGCACCAGGAGGCCGTGCCCGCTCCAAGTCTGCGAGTTGCTGGTTGTAAGAATCCATGGTAGATAACAGCCTCGTACTGGTATGAACATCGTCAGCCTCTCGCCCATTGTTAGCTGTGATGCATGCAGCTCCATGATGTTGCGGTCTGTCGAGACTCTAATTTTATTTGTCAAATTCCGGAGCTGCGTCATGCTGCGGTCGAGCATATCGAATCGTGCGATGAGCGTCGGATCGTCCGCCGGGGCTGCTCCTCCATCCTTCGCAGCAACTCGTCACGGAGAGACGCAATCTGACGGTCAACGGCCTCCTGGACTCTGGCCGATGACTGCGAGGGCTGCGACTGCGAGGGTTGCGACTGCGAGGGCTGTGTGGAATGCGCAGCGGTCGGGGAGGCCCTAGATGACTACGTCGCAACCAGGGCGCCATAGGAGCTTGTACCGTAGTACATACCCCTCTGGAGACTACCAGCTGCGGTCACCCACAGGTCATCCGCCGACGGAGCTGGAGCGGGCTGCGACGAAGTACCAGCCTCTCCAGGTGTAGGTGCACTAGCAGTCGCCCGCTCACGCAGCCTAAGATACTCGGCCTAGAAAGGTTTAGAAACTCGATAATTGCCTAAGTTATATTAAAATTAACACAAAGTAAAGTAATACTTACATAGGTCTGCGAGGCCCTCTCATCAATGAGATTTTCGTCCTTGCGATGGGTGGCCAAGAAGACGGTCACCATATTTGCATCCTCACCCCTCTGTACCTGTTAAAAATATATTATTTAGTACTAAACTTAAACATTTTTTCCAAGTACCATTTTATGGTACTTACATTAAAATAATATATTTTAAAAGAAAAAATATACCAAACGACGAAAATATTCCGTCATCGAAATCGAGCCACCACACCACTTGGCAGCATTCCGCCTAGCCGCTTTGGCCTTCTCAGACCTTTCCTTGTAGCTCGGATCGTCGAATCTAGCCCTCATCGCAGTCCACTGCTCAGGCATGATCCAACCTTGGATCGGTTTTCCAGCACGATCACGAGCCTTCTGGTTATCCAGAGCATCTCGGATAAGCTTGGCGGCAACGGTAGGAAAGAGCCGCTCGATCAACTCGGCCCGGTGCGGAGGATAGAAATACGTTTGCTACAATAAATAATTTAGTAAGTGAGCATCGCGGATAAGTTATATAATATGCATAAATTAGAGGATTTATTTAATAAACTTTTACCTGGAAGTGCGCAAACCAGAATGCCTTCCTCTCCTCCGGAGCCTCAGAGTAGTTGATCCAAGGGCCATCGTAGTTGTTCCTCAGAAATTGGCCCAGGCGTCTCTGAACCGACGATGGACGATATCTATACAGAGATAATTATTTTGAATACTAAAAAAGTCAATATACGATGAATAAAGAAATACACGATATATATTATACTAAACCATCTAATTGACTTACTTTATACCGTCGGCCCAAATCTCTGTCCTCGTCTCCTCCGGAGGTACGCATGGAGGATCTTGCTGATGCTGGGACAACGTGGGCACGACTTCCTCGACATACTCATCTGTCCTCATGGTTCCATCAGCAGGAGGAACGCTGTACGAGGGTGTACTATCACGCCTGAAACTACTCGTCCCAACAGTAGGAGATGTGAGTGATCGATATACTGGAGTACTGGGCGACGATGATCCGGAACCAACAGTAGGCAGTACCGGAGGAGCACTCTGTCTACCTCGGGACCTGCTGAATCCTCCGCGTCGTCCTGTCATATTTGATAACAATATATGATGAATATAGAGAAACACAAATATATAGTACATTCTACAGTCGAAATGTGATGCATATCTCAAAGCATTCTACAGTCAAAATATGATACATATATTCGTTAAAATAATACATCTACTTCGTCAATTTTCCATCATATACTAGTTAATATTAGCTATACTAAATATTAGTCAATACTAGGTTAATACCTTGCTACACTATGTCTTCTAGGTCGTACTAAGGAATTCTAGTTTATACTAGTTAATGCCTAGCTAATACTAGTTATTACTAACTATACTAGTTAATATTAGCTATACTAAATACTACTAGTATAACTTAACTAATATCCTACCTTACCCCAACTCACATCTTAGCTCATAAATGTATGTCACAATAATACCTTGGTCCCAGTCACTTGTTACTCCCATTTGATACTGGACTACTAGGATATTCTGCTTTGATATTAAGTACTCTACTATCCATACTGAGAGCCTCTTACCCTTGGCCTGGCACCTTGCACTTCATCCTTATACTTGCTCACTGGACTATAACCTATAGCAGTCACTCCTCCCTGATACCACAGTATCAGTTCACTTCACAGCACTGTTGTGCTCTAATTGAACTGCACTGCACTGATCACTCTTGCCAATTAAATCCCTGATACCACAGTATCAGTTAAGGGCTGTATTGGCATGCAACAAGTAACCTGTGAACACCTACCCGATACTTGTCTATAACTTAACCCAAACACATGCCTGCAGACCCTAACTAAGTCTGCAACCTCTGATACTTTGTACTGTTGCTGCAGTGGCTAAATCTTTCCTTCACTTAGTTATTTCCAACTGTCCTTAGCTACTGTCATGGCTCACAACAGTGCTTGTTGCTGCCTTGCCATTGCTCAAGCATGCATGTGTTTGATGCTGCTCAAGTGTGCACAACACTCTCCTACTGCAGAAGATGACAAGAACCAATCCCCTCCTCACAGTACCAACCCGACACCACTGCAACACATTGCCAGCTTGCCTAATGCACTAGGCCAAACTTAATTGAGTTCAGTTCCTGAAGCCTCATAGTTCAGTAGTGACACCCACACACAACTCGACTCTTATACCCTCTCCCACATCAAGCACAGCTAGAAGACACTATGAATACCAACACAGATAATAGTAGCTATATACCTATCTATATATATATCGAGATACACCTATATATGCATATACTCTCTCATATGCAAATAAATAATACACCAATTTACATATACATATCATATGATACTCTAAGGCATAAATAGACACACAAACACAACCACTAGTCCAATTCACAAATATTTGGTGTGCAATACCAAGATACTCTAGGATACATCCTCCATATACTATACCACCATGATACCAACCCTCAATTCACATGGACACATCCAATAGATCAAATATTATATGAATAAACTAATAGTTGACAATATTGAATAAAATAGATGTATAGGAATCAATCCTGATCAAAAACCCTAACCCTAACCCTAACCCTAACTCCAGGTCAAAAAACCTAACCCTAACCCTAGGTCCTGATCAGTGTTTGTGTCAGTGTGTGTGTGTGTCGTGTCTGTGTCAGTGTCTGTGTGTGTCTTTCAAGGTCTCTGTGTGTGTGTCATGTCTGTCAAGTGTGTGTTGTGTCAGTATCACATGTGTGTCCTGTGAGAGAGAGAGAGAGAGAGAGAGAGAGAGAGAGAGAGTTAGGGTTTACCTAGAGCTTGAGGAGGAGGAGGGGGATGCCGGAGTAGCCGCAGCCGTGGAGAGCCGGTCGCCGGAGAGGGGGGGTGGGGAAAATCGAAAGTTTCGAAAATTTTGAAAATTTCGACAAATGGGGAAAAAGAAAACCGAGCCCTAATTAACCAAAATTTAGCGACGTTTAGCGACGTCAAATAACAACGTCGCTAAAATAAGCTTTAGCGACGTCAAAGACGTTGCTAAACACGTTGCTAAATATTTTTAATATATACGTCGCTAAATACGTCGCTAAACGTCGCTAAATTAGACATATTAGCGACGTTTAACGACCTTAATTGAACTTATAGCGACTAATCTTTTAAAATTTTAATAAAAGTCGCTAAACGTCGCTAAATGTCGCCATTTAGCGACGTCTAGCGACGTTTTTACATGGAGTCGCTAATTTATTTTTATTAGCGACATTTTCACATGGAGTCGCTAAAATGCGTCGCTAATCCCGCTTTTTCTAGTAGTGGGGGGTTAGTTAGTTTTGTTGTAGCTTTAGTTAGTTTCATTGATAGTTAGTTAGTTTTATAAATAGTTTAGCTAGTTAGTTATGTATACATATTATTAGACTAGTAGTTATATATATATATACTATTAATTACTAGTTAGTTATATGTAAGTATATATATACGTATTGGTATGTTGTTAGGTAGTTAGTAGAGTATGTATAAGTTAATGCATGTTAGTTTATAGTTAAGGTAATGGATAGTTAACTACATATTAGAATTTGAATTACCTTGAGATACCAAGGTAATGTCAAGGTATTAGGTTTTATCCAAGGTATTGGGTTTGAACATCAAGATGGGTGTGTAGTGGTGTGATACCGCATTGGTTCAAAGCCAAGGTATCCACTTAGCATTAGTTTAGTTAGGAATAATATATATTGTTGATTGTATATACATATTATAATATTTTTATATCTAATAAATTGCGTATCTTAGGATATGGTATCTTGTTAGTTTTCTAGTATCCTAATATAGCTAGTATGGCCTAGTTACATAGTGTATGGACCCAATATCCTATAGATGGACTCATATAACCTATAAATAGCTAGTTTGACCAAGTTTGACTGGTTGACCTAGAGTTGACCTAGTTTGACTATTTTGGCTTAGAAATGATTTTATGACCTAGAAGTTGATTAGTTTAACTTATTTTTATTCTAAACCCTTGATTGATGTAATATTCCCTATTTAGGTCTTCGAGGCACCGTACCGAATATCTTTGATATTGTTCATCGGATTTCAAGCGAGTACATTCTCTGATAGTTTCTCATTTATGATATCCTCTATGTTCCTTGTATCTAATATAGATATCCTTGATTTCTTGACACGATGGTTACACGGATTGGTATATCCGAATCTCGTCATGAGATAGTATTCCTTGGTATGTATGGTGTATCTTGTGCAAGCCTTGTTTTCTTGTTCTTCTTGTACATGTACAAACATTGATTCTTGGGAAGACTAGCTACTTACCCAGTGAATTTCGTGTCATAACGTACCATGGTTGGATCCACTATACCAGTCGGGGGGGAGGGAGGACAAAGATTATTTAGTGTAGATATGTGATCATACCCTCCTTGTGTATGTCTTATTCCTTATGAGTGTTGATTATATACCACACGTATGATTAACCAGGCCATATTTCTTGTGCAAGTTTTTAAGCCGATCACATGTTAAAGCTGGTACTCACTCACTTAGTATTGGTATTTCTTGTTCATATTCTATATTGTTCATTCTCGTATTTATTTTCAGTATTCCTTTATTGCATCTCTTATACCTGTATATTGCATCTTGTATATTCACATCTATTTATTATTACATAGTTTATATTATTTATTAGAACTGTTGTTAGAGATTTACTTTGCTCCTTTCCTGACTGGATATATTTTTCCAGATGACAATGAGGAGTGTTACCCCACTCACTATGGGCCTCAGGACGTTATTGGCTTAGAGCCAGAGACCTTGGCTCAGGAGGGTCTTATCCCGACTGAGATAGATGATCCAGGACTCGTAGCTTAGTAGTTAGTTTTCTTTTGTACTGGATTTGTCTCCAGCATTGTTATTAGTTTTTCTCTGACTCATTGGATATTATTTGTCTCATGAGTTGTATTTGTGACTCTTCAATTCTTTTATCATATTCGTGCTTTATTCCATCTATAGATCTGTGATTGAGTATATTCATATTATATTGATGGCATTGTTATGTCTTGATTATTAGATAGATAGTTTACCCAAACAGCGTTCTACCGCTGATGCTGCGGTGTAGACTGGACGTTCACTACTTGCATCCCTACACCGGGTGCGGGTCGTGACACTCTATCATAAAGAAAGCTTTAAGACCATTAAACTCGGCTCGAATAGTACTTGCTTTATTATAACCTTACCCACGTATACTTGAAAAACTCAGTCCATGAATAGAAAAATGGGCCTCAGTAGCTTCCTTAAGTGATAAGGCAGTAGTGTCATTTACATGTATAATGCCAAGAAAGTGCTCAACTATTCATCCTCTATCATCTAAAAAATTAAAGCAACAACCATTTGTTCTTTTAAAGATATATCACATGCCTCGTCAACTAAAATATCAAAAAAACCATCACCAACCTCTCTAATAATTACATTTATAGTATCACTTGCAATGGTACTAACAATCTCCTTTTGAATTCTAGACGATATCAATTTATGATTTTTAAGAGCATTCTTCAATATAACATCATCATCATTGTGGTCGACAAGAAATCGTAGGAGTTCAAGAAAGTTATCTTGATTTATCGAATCCTCATATTCATCATGACCACAAAAAGCCAAACCTTGACTCAAAAGAAATCTAATGTAATCAACTGAAGCAGTTAATCAAATACGATAATCTGCTTGAATTTGTTCGGATTGATTATAAATGCAAACTTTTATGTGTTGTCACTGACGTAGTAGATCACTGCAAGCCCTTGAACATTGATTATGAGTACTCTTATAAGATCCAACATAAATATTGAATCTGCTCTTCTCCTTCCAATTTCTAAACCTCTTTCCAACAAATGAATCACCACCACCTTGGTGCCTTAGTTGGGTTTGAATAGATAACAAACCAAACAATAGACAACATTTTTCGATAAGTTGTACTTCAACCAATCATACTCCCCAAACCAAATAGCAAAAAAACTATGATTCACTTCAGAGAATAGTATCCCAGAAAAATAATGATTTCTAGGTTGATAGAGTTCTTTTTGTAAATACCATCTTCCAATCTTTCCCTTATCATTAACACCATACTCATGAATATTATTTCTTAAGCCAAGACTGATAGGAAGGTCATTTAAGTTGATATCTATATGAAGGACCTGCGAGAGCATATGAGGAATGGAGTGATAAACTTTTTGTTGATTTCTAGGAGAAAATTCACATTTGCAGACTTTGGTGTTGATACTTTAGAAAAAAAAATCTTTGCATCCTGAAATAGTGAATGAAACCTTATTTAAAATTTGGTTCAATGTGCAATTTTTTTTAAACGGCTCCATTGCTCTGAACAACTAATATAAAATGGTTCTATAACTCACACAACTAAAAATTTAGTTAAATATTATATTAATGGTCTATGTTATAATAATGGCTCTATGAGCTCTACTATTCACACAACTAATAAATGAATAGCATAGCAATATCCATAGCATTAAAACTTCTCCCAACCATAAGGGTTTGTCCTTGTACTTCCTATTTCATCAATTATTCCAAAAGCTATAGCCAATGTCATAGTAATCTTGTTTAAGTCCCTTTCATATCTAGTAGTATATTTAAGTCTTTTCCAAAAGTTACGGCTAATTAAGTTTCATCACTCTAAACTTTTATTTTGTAGCATTCTCTCAAAATATGATCTCTTTATAAGCATTGAAAATAGAAAAATAAAGGTGTGTGAAATTCCCTCTGAGAATTAGGAACTAGAAAGAAGTGTGTGAAATTCCGCCTGAGAATTAAGAAGAAGAAAATATGATATATTAATTGGAAGACAAAATTTCCACCATGAGAATTAAGAATTAAATATTTATACTCGCGGTAAGATCCAACGGTAAGCTCAGAAGAGTTTATTTCAGCGAAAGGTTTGGTCTACTTGGCGTCGGAGTCTCAAAATAGATAGGGTCGAAGGAAATGTAAAGTTACTTGTATATTGAGGAATATAGAGTTAGCACAAAGGAATCCATCTATATATTCCATAAACATATGAACAAAAATGGGGGAGACAACTCTCTCTCTCTCTCTCTCTCTCTCTCTCTCTCTCTCTCTCTCTCTCTCTCCACTATTGTATGTAACATGTTGTCTAATCTTTGGTAATTGACAATATAAGTCTATAATAAACATGCAATGCAGTAGCTGGGTGTGGGGGGCATCCTTAGTTGCATGACCGAATTTGTCTCTAGAAAACTCTACTTTGATGATATAATAGAGTTATGGATCAAACTTATAGATCTTATGATGATATAGAGATATGTTTATGGATCATTATTTCTCTTTTTCATGTCTTATCTTTTTTAAGTTACACTATGATTGAGTAGATGCAATTATATTTCATGTTCATGTATCTTGATATGACTATTGAGGTTTAGACAACTTACTACCATCGATATCGCAATATAGGCTGGACTTATTTACTATCTCCTACTCGATTATCAGGGAGCGGGCCATGATAATAAAATACATCCACTTGAAATCACATAGGTATTATCGATCATCACATCGATAATAGGCAAAAAGAATTTGTCTTTTAGGCAAATAGAGTTCAGATAAAAAAATAATTTAAATAGACTTTTATTTTTCCATTCTTTTTCAGTACTGGAACAACATTTGCTACCCAATAGGGATGTTGTTCTTCATGAATGAAGCTGCTTGCTATCAGCTTCTTGACCTCAGTTTTGATGGCCTCTATGACCTTGGCAAAACCTTCTTTATTGTTGTATGACCGATTTGGCGTTTGTATGAATGTTCGACCGGTGCATTGCTATCTGAAGATCCAAATCAGGCATGCCTTCAAAACTCTACGTGAAGACATCAATATATTCTCTTACAAGCACTATAAGATATTGCTTTTCTTCTATAGAAGTCACAATCCAAAATCGGATGTGTTGGACACGATTACCTGAATATGTTCAGCCTACGCCACAGTATCAACGGTAGAGCACTGTCGAGTCCTAAATAATTAATACAAGTCCAAAGAATATCAATATCATGTACTCAATCATAGCATGCTAAAGGAAGATGTGAATCAAGAAAGATAAATTCTAATACCAAAAATCATCCAAAGTCACAAGTCTAAGATCTACAATTATTTATACATGCCAAGTAATGTACTAAAGACAAATTCGGTCAATATCTGATGGAAATAAAACTAAAGCATAATACTGAAATAGGAAAATACTAGCGTTGATCTCTCCAGAGATCATCTCATGGTCCATGGTGCATCAAGACCGGTCTCAACTATAGCATCATCTCGAAGTCCATAATAGGTCGGACACAAGTCCTCAAACTCATCTTCTAAAATATTGTTATCCAATCAGGATTAGAGCAAGTATATATATATGATAAAGCAATTCAAAACATGATAGAAACCATAAAACATGAATAGAATATGTGATACATAATAAACATGTAAAAACTAGATTTATGGTATGTAATATAGGAAGAAAAAAGTAATCAAGTACAATCATGGTATGGTGACGTCAGAATAGATATGATAAAAGTAAACTATAACTAGATATGTGTTCTGAAATACTAAGTTCGACATGTGAATGGCTAAGGGGTAAATCTGGCATGTTTCACGTATCGTGTGCGACTGCTATTATTCACATATGACCATGAGATAGAATGGGTTGTTCACACATCTACTAAGATATTTTATCGCTCGACTATCACTCGTAGATTCGAGTCACAACACGAATAATCACGATAGAATGGGTTATTCACACATCTACTAAGATATTTTATCACTCGACTATCATTCGTAGATTTGAGTCACGACACGAAGAATCACGAACACTATAATAACGAAACACAATAATCATAAAAAAATATGGTAATTACGAAGACACGATAATCACAACTATGAATCCATAAAATATAATCTCGTGTGAACAAGCATGTCAAGATCATGTAATGCATATCTAGAACATATATTATATAAACTATAAGGTAATGAAAGCAATAAGAGTAAGTACTTGCCTTAATTAGTTGGAGTCGACGTGTACGACACAAACGTGTCGACACGAAATAGGTTCACATGCTAATATCCATAGGTGATCCTAAATCACAATATAGGTAGTCACGTTGGTTCCATAATATCCTAAATAGTCAAGTTCGCTATAAGAAGCCCAGATTTGAAGATCGTTACGAATTTTGAGATACAAATATCAGGTCCACAAAAGTTCGCAGAGAGACAAGAAATGCACAAATGAGCTAAGCTCAATAATAAATGAGTTTAGCTAAGAGAAGAGATTGCTTATTATTCATAAAAGCATATTAGAAATATACTTTTCATAAAACCCATTAATATATATATATATATATATATATATATATATATATATATATATATAAGCCCATTTGAATTCAAAAGAGGGACCAACCCAATACATTTTAAAACCTAAATATTATTCAACAACCTAAAACATTTAATCTCCAGCCCATAGTTTTATTTATATCTTTATATTGGGCGTAACCCTCTACTAAATAGTTTTTATATGATTTAGGCGCATGGCCCAAAGATTTTGGGTATAATATTAGTTCACAAATACTTAATTGGCCCAAGTATTTTATGAAGTAAAACCCGCATGAGTTTTCAAAGAACCCAACTTAACAATTCCTTCTTCAGTGCTAAACTTTATAAGATCATCATCAATAGAAAGAAAGAGAAAAATGAGAGAGAGAGAGAACAAAAACGAAAGAAAGAGAGGAAGGAGAAGAGTGAGAGTTCTCACCTCGAGAAGGAAAGGAGGCGTCGGTCACGGGTGGTCGATCTGGCACTGGCGGAGTAGCCCTCATGGCTCCGAGTGTGGATATGTGCGCCAGATCTGGAAGAAGCGGATGCCGACGCTGATTGGAGGTTGACAGTAGCTCGATATAGGAAGTCGACACCCGCCTAAGAAGGAAACTGTGACCGTGGGGGTTGGGTCCTGCGTGGCGCAGTTGGATGTGTCATCACAGCCGATCCGAAGGCTAGAGCTTGACACACGCGGGAAGGAGGAGCAATCAGTGACTACGGCGAGGAAGAGGCGCGATCGAGAGGTTAGGTTTAGGTTTTGATTTGGGTTTTGTGTATTTGAAACTCTGTGTCAAATTTTCGGGGACAGTGTGATGGGTTTTGTGTGGACGTTTAGGATTGTGTCCGGTTGGTGTTGGACACAGATAGATGGGTTAGTGATTGTGTCAGCGAGACACAGATGATGTAACTACTACGATATATGGATATGAAGGAAATGAATGCGATATTGACACTGGGGACGGACCCAAGGCCGACACGGGCTGACACAGTAGATATTAATGGACACGGACACGCAAACACGGTCACAAGGAATGGTGGTGGCTGTCCTATGAAATGGATTTGGAAATTTTTTGGTTTGGTGATGGAAAAGAATGTAAGAAAAATGTTCCTTTAATAATGGGTTGAGCTTGCTCCCCAAGGAAAGAGACAACATGGTAAATTCTCAAAATAGGAATGGGTGAGGATAAAAAAGAATCGTTATAAAAGTTTATAAAGGCTAGGAATTAACTAATCTCATAATTAGATCAAAATCTATTTTTTTTAATAATTAAAAATAAAAAATTTATTAGTCAAAGATAATTATGATTTTTCAAACCATTTCTTAAACAAAACCTTTGAAACTCCAAAAATATTGACATGACAACTTTAATAAAAATTAAAAGAGAAATTATTTTCTAAAAATATATTTGAAAGTAAAATTTAAAAATCTAAAAAAAAATCTGAAAATTCCGAAAATCAAGGTTTACAAATCTATCCACCTTAGAAAATTTTTGTCCTCAAAATTTAATGATGACTAAGATAGGGAGGCTTAGTTGTGTAAACCCCCCAATTATTATTATTATTTTATATCTCATGTTTTAATATTTCTAAATAAGCAAATATCGAATTTTGTGTGCATAGAAATATATATAATATATATATTTCATTTATATATTCCATATATATTTTATCGTGTAGACTTTTAGAACTTATTTTGATTTTATTATAATTTATTTTGGTGATTACGTATTATCATACACTATAAAAATATTGTTAAATAGCGACGAAAAGTAATTCGTCAATGAGTCAACGACGGACTTTCAACAGAATTACGACTAATTTATTTATGTAAACAAATTGTATTATTTTTCGTCAATAGTTCGTCGCTAATCCGTCGTTGTTATCTTAGCAACGAAATAGCGACAGAAATATCCGTCGCTGCAAAAACAAAAAATTCTAGAGAGTATTTCATTTCACCCCATTCTCAATCTCTCTTTCTCTCTCTCTCTTGATCTCTCTCTCCCCGACCCCGACCCTGACCTCCGTCTCTCCGACCCCGACCCCGGCCCCCTCTTTGGCGATCCCCCCTCTCCGACAACCCCGACCCTCTCCTCCTCGACCACCCTCTCCGGTGACCCCCAAACCCCCTCCCCCTCTCCTTCTCCTTCTCCTCCTCCTCCTCCTCCTCCTCCTGCGTCCGACCCCCAAGCCCTCCTCCTCCACCCCGACCCCCTCCCCCTCTCCGGCAGCCCCTCCTCCTCACTCCTCTTCTTCTCCTCCTCATCCTCCTCCTCCTCCTCCACCGACCACCGACACCCTCCGCCTCTGCCTCCGGCTAATGTATCCCTAACCCTTATTTCGATTGCATTTGGATTGTAGGAGTCTGGACACATGTACAGACACGATACACTGGACACAGACATGAAGAAAAAATGAATGGTTTAGTATTTTTGATACGTTGGACATGGATACGATATGCTGGACACAGACACGATGTAACCTCCGATTTCCAAATTTTCGAAATATTTAGATTTTAATTTATTTTAAAATCTCAAGTTTATAAAATATTTTCTCCTTGAGTTTTAGTATTAGATTTTTGAGCAATGTTTGATTTTAGAAGGTGATTTGAAATCTTTTATAAAAATTATTTTTCCTAAATGTCGATTTATTATAAATTAAATAGATAAATAATGATATATATAATTCTCTAGCTTCAAATATTTATTGGCTTGAAATCATAAAATTATTTAAAGGACTAGTTGTTTTCTTCATAATAAATTTTGAAATCCATTTGGGATAGTAAATAAAAAAAAATTGCATACTTTCTAAAGGTTTTGGAACATGGGTTTAATTAGTAGCTAATTGGGAATTAGTTAGCCTTGGGAGCCTCTTAAAATATTTTCTTAAATTATAATCTTTTTCTTTTAAAAATTTTACAAGTTTGCCATCTCCCATTAACTAGCCAACACACCCTTATTCCCACATGAAGAACTCATTCATGTCTAATCTTGGCCATTCATTATTTGGGTCAATCCTCACCCTTTATCCCACACCCTCTCTCCCTATTTAAAGTCTCTCACCCACACCATTTCCAAGAAACCCTAATCCCCAAAATTATTAGCTAGCCCTCACAAATTTCCACAAGCCATCACCATTGTTTTGTGTGCTCGTGTCCATGTGTCCAGCTTTACGTATCAGCCGTGTTGGCCTCGGGTCCGACCCCGGGTGTCATATCGTATCCATTCATTCCTGTGTCCAGTTATTACAACATTACAACCAGATTTTTGTGTCCGACACCATCTGGACACAACCGCCACTGTACAAACACCCAACCCTGTGTCCAACACTCGGACACGTCTTTCCCCATACCACAGTACAGCATCAACCGCCGTGTCCAGCTTCGGACACGACCCAACACACCCCGACACATCCACAGAGCAAACCCTAACCCTAGATTGAACCTCGTTGAGCCGTGGCCGCCTCGGACCTCCTCATCCTCGTCCAGCCGTGGCCGCCTCGGATCCGTCGACCACCGTCGAGCTTCGACCGCCGCCGCCACAGAAGATCCAGCCGCCGCTGAGCTCCGCCGCCGCCGCCGAGCTTCGCTGCCGCCTCCTCGAGACGAGCACCCGACCGCCGCCGCTTTGGGATGAACGTTCTACCGCGCCGACGCCTTGCCCGCGTGACCCCGGCGGACTTCCCCGTGTCGACGCCGGAAACCCCCCAGGTGAGCTCTTTCCTCTTCCCCTCTTTTGATTCAGTATATGTAATATTAGTTTAGTTATATAATTAATCAGTTAGTTAATTTCTTAATCAGTTAATTAATTTCTTAATTAGTTTAGTAATTAAATATATTTAGTTTAGTAATTTCATGTAATTAGTTTAGTTAATTAGAATATAATTAGTTTTATTGTTTATAATGTATGAATTTAGTTATGTATTATATAAATAAGGATTTGGTTATATTAATATGCAATTAGTTAGTTTTTAGGTAATTAGTAGTTGTGTAATAAATATAAGGGTTTTTGATTATGTAAAAAATAATAATTTTTGGTTTATATTATTAATTAAGGAATAGTTTCAATAATAAAATTTGTTCAAAATTTGTTTATTGGACTAGTAGCCGATTTTACTATAGATATAAAAATATATTGGCTTTTACGTAAATTCTAAATTTTATAAATTATTGTTCAAAATAATTTCAAAATAATTTTCATAAACTAAGGTGTTACCTTAATTACGAACAATCGACCCTTTTCTCTTATTAGCCTGGTATCCTTATCTCGATTTTCGTGCCGAACTCTGATCTTGAACTTCTTTATATAGTTTCTAGCTATTTGGACTGCTCCAGACTCATTGGAACTAACTGCTACTTCATTTGGGATCACCTTGAGAAGTGTGGCATTATGTACATTCTCTGATTAGTTATATATATATAAATATTTGATTGATATATATATACAAATATGTATTTTGGTATATAAATATATATTTATATACATCTATTTAGCGTATATACACATATACGTATTTTGTACAATTACTAATAGACACTTATATATATATTATATACGTTTTTATTGGTATATACTCTGAGTATAAATGTGTATTATATGCGTATCCCTACTAGATGACCCTAGTTGACTAGAGCCATGCCTGGCATAGCCCTGAGGCCAGGGTATTTCTATTGTGTGTTAGTGTAGCATCTGATACAAGTGATATTATTATATGTTTATAGGACTGTCGGATTCTCCAGACGATACTCTGGGACAGGACATTGGTATTGACAGCTAAGGACCCAAGGCGAGTACATTCTCTGATTAGTTTCTAAATTATGATATCTCCTATGTTCACTGTATCTAGTGTAAATGTCCATGCTCTTGACACGATGGTTACACGGATTGGTGTATACGGATCTCGTCATGAGATGTTATTCCTTTTTTATGGTGTAGCTTGTACAAGACTTGTTTTCTTGTTATCTTGTGCATGTACAGACACTGATTTCCGGGGAGACTTGCTACCTCCCTAGGGAATCCCGTGCTATAGCGTACCATGATTGGATCTACTATACCAGTCGGGGTGGGGAGTATTTTAGTATAGATATGTGATCATACCCAACTCTACATGCATCATAGCTCACCCCACATCTCACGTCGGGTGCGGCCTGACCATTTACATGCTTCATAGCTGTTACGTGTGATTAGTCTAACCTCTACATGCATCATAGCTAACCAACGGTTAGCCTGACCTTACATGAATCATAGCTAATCACATGTAACCAGCCTGATCAAGTTTCCAAGCCGATCACATGTTTAAGCTAGTACTCACACACTTAGTCATAGGTTTCTTGCTCATTGACATATTGTTTCTTTTCCTGCATTTACTTACAGTATTTCCAGTATTTCTTTTATTGTACATTTCTCGTACCTATACATGCATCTCGTATATTTCCATTTAGAACTGCTACATAGTTTATATCATTAAGATAGAACTGCTATTTAGAGATGTACTTTGCTCCTTCCTGACTGAAAAATATTTTTTCAGACTGTGACCTTAGTGGATTTGTTTCTGACACACTTGGGGATTGGATGTTACTGATTGCAGGTATGACTATTTTGTCGTTAGACTTGTCTTGTATTTCTTTGCTTGCCTTGATATCTCATCGTACTTTATTTTATGTGGTTGAGTATTTCTAGCATTATTTATGATATCCACGTCTCCTTATGGAGTTGGGTATTCATGTGAGTTTGATTAGATAGTTACATGACCTAGACAGCGTTCTACCGCCGATGCTGCGGCGTAGGCTGGACGTACCCGCGCACTCGTGCCCCTAAACCGGGTGCGGATCGTGACACACGATATGCTGGTAAACCCTAACCCTAACGGCTTGGTTTTGAAAAAAAATTAAATTAAAAAATATTTGGAATGTAGGATTTGCAAATAGGTAGAAGAGAAATTTATTTAGAAATTAAAACAAATTCTAAGTAATAAAAATACATCTAGGCCTATATCGAATTTTTTGGTATCGAAAATAAATAACTATTAGTAAATTATTAACATTTTAGAAAATACTAGGAATGGGTTCTAGGGGTATCAATATATATGGTATAGTTACTTTATCGAACTAGTGTGAATAATAATTAGTTATTACAATTAAGTACTAAGTTAGAATATTCTTATTCTTTAAGTTTTTTTATCCTTATATTTAATCTATATTATTTGAATATATAGGGTACATATATACATAATTGGTTAAAACAATGAGTCAATACTTAGTTGACCGATCGTGGATGTATAATTGGCGACATGAGAGTAGGATTGGTTTGACAGATGATTTCATGGCGGACGTTGATAAATTTCTCAAATACGCCAGTAGTCAACCTTATTTCATGGATGGGAGGCTCATCAAGTGTCCTTATATCAAATGTCATAATATACCATTCAAAAAGGTAGATCTCGCGAGGGAGCATCTCTACAAGAAGGGTTTTGTACTGAACTACAAGGAGTGGACAGCTCAAGGAGAACCTTTATTTTCGCAATATCATCATTCCTCCTTCAATACTGAGGTAGAAGAGTCCACTCTCGGAGATAACTTTGAATATCGACCGCGAAACCTGGCGCATGAGTTGGTATTTGATGCGGCCGGTCCAAGTTTTGATCCGGAGGATCATAATCCTAATAAAAATGAATTCTATGATATGTTCAAGAATGCTGATACTCCGTTATACCCGAATTATGATTCTCATTCTGTCCTGTCGGTGGTGATGTGGCTGTTGAACTTAAAGTATAGTTTTAACTTGATGCGGAAATGTTACGACCGAATAATTTAGTTTGTTAGATAGTTGTTGCCAAAAGGATCGAAGAGTTGCCTGAAAAATTCTACAAGTCGAAGATGATGATAGGAAAACTCGGATTATGATATAAAAAGACAGATTATTGTCGAAACGGTTGCATATTGTACTACAAGAAGAACAATGATAAAGATAAATATATTTTCTGTCATGCGGACCGGTACAAGCCAATTCGGGACAAAGGAAAGTCAACTATCCGAGCAAGGTTGCGTTCCTACAAGTACATGCAGTTTTTGCTGATTACAAAGAGGCTGTAGAGGATGTATATGTCCATAAATACAACACAACGCATGACATGGTATAGCAAGGATTGAAAGATGGATGAAGGAGAATTATCTCATCCTTCCGATGGAGAGACATGGAAGCATTTTGATATGTGTCATCCTAAATTTGTTACGGAGCCTAGGAATATCCGGTTGGATTTATGTTCTGATGGATTCACTCATTTCGGACAGTCGAGATTTCAGTACTCTTATTGGCCGATGATTTTGACTTCTTACAATCTACCACCATGGATGTGCATGAAGACTCCTTACATGTTCTTGATACTTATCATACCCGGTCCAAAAAATCCAAAGAAGAACATCGATATCTATTTACAGCCATTGGTGGATGAGTTGAAACAATTGTGAAAATTCGGCATTCGGATATATGATATATCGAAGGAGCAGAACTTTCAGATAAGAGCGTCTTTCATGTGGACCATCAACGATTTTCCAACATATGGGATGTTATCGGGGTAGAGTACTCATGGTACTTTGTCTTGTCCGATATGTATGGAAAATAGTAAGGCATTACATCTCCAGAATGGAGAAAAAGTATATTTTTTTATTGTCACCGTCAGTTCCTTCCTGTGTCGCATCCGTGGAGAAAGAACATTGGTGCCTTTAGAGATGGTAAACATGAACTATCTCCTCCCCCGTTGAGACTGACAGAGGATGAAGTTTGGAAATAGGTAGATATAGTGCCGACTGTGATGGAAGATTCGATATCGGGCGATCACTTTGAAGGGTTTGGACGTAGGCATAATTGGACGAAGCAATGTATCTTTTGGGACTTACCTTTTTGGAAGGACAATCTCATAAGGCACAATCTTGATGTCATGCATATCAAAAAGTGTATTCAATATGGTGATGGATATCAAGGGAAAAATGAAAGATAATGTCAAAGCAATAAATGACATGGAAATTATTTGCAGGCGTTCAGATTTGCACCTAAAACAAAGTGGCAACGGCAATTAGGTCAAGCCTCCAGCGCCATTTACATTGAGTAGGGAGGATAAATTGATAATATGCAACTGGATTTCAAAGTTGAGATTTTCTGACGGCTACGTGTCAAATCTGGCAAGATGTGTTGATCTAAACGAACGCAAGATGATAGGGATGAAGAGTCATAATTGCCATGTATTTATGGAGAGGTTACTACCTATTGCTCCGAGAGAGATGTTGCCTCATCAAGTATGGACTCCGTTGGTCGAATTATCTACATTTCTTTAGAAATTTGTGTTCAAGCAAGTTGACAGTGTAACATATAATAGAACTTAAGGAGAAGATTGTATTAAAATTTTGTAAGTTAGAAATGGTGCTTTCCTCCAATTTTTTGATAGTATGGAGCATTTGCCGATTCATCTTGCACACGAAGCACGCGTCAGTACTCCCGTCCATTATCGATGGATGTATCCATTTGAGAGGTATAAATTCTTTATACTAATAATTTTTTTATTCAAATAATTCTAAGATTCAATATATTATCTATAGCTATCTACATCACCTGAAGAAGAGTTTGCCAATAATTCTAAGATTCAATGTATTATCTATATAGAATTTAAATTATATATATATATATATATATATATATATATATATATATATATATATATATATATATATATTGTCACCCTCACTTTTCCAGATAGGGGGTAGTTTAGTAATTTGGCATGGGTATTTGTTTTTAGGAATAAATATTGAATATTAATGTGATGATTGTATTAATTATTTAATTATGTTGAGCTATGATTATTTGTGACTAGTATTAATTAGTCATTATTGACTTGTGTTAATTAGTTAGTTATAGAGACTAGACAATATTTAGACTTGTCACATATGGACCTATTTAGATTTGTCATGACAATTAGTGAGCCCAACTTGGACCCAAGTCCATTAGTCATTCCACTAATTAAATTAAAAAGAATTAGTTTAATTATAATTAGTTAGAGACTTCCAAAAATATCCACCCTTAATTATTCCTTATAATATATCATGTAAGGGTATTTGGGACCTTAACATGTAGCTTGGGGAAGGAGTAAGGGACTGGCCACTTGAAGAGGGGTTCTCATTCTCTCTCCTCCCCATTTGCATTTCATTTTTGAACCAAATTCTAGATCCCCAATTTTTTATTTTCCGTCCATTGATTTTTTACACAATTCACCACCAATTCCTTCTCAAATTCATCACTCTTGGAGCCTTAAAGCTTGGAGAAGCAAGGAGCACAAGGAGGAGGAACTTTGGAGCTAGAGATCGTGTCCGGATCATGTCCAATTGCATTATCATTGGGAATCCATCTCCCAATTAGTAATTCCTAATTTTTTTTCCTCTCATTATAGCTTCTTAATCATGCATTTGACCATTAGGAATGACCCCATGCCATAGGGCTACCTATATAAATAAGTTCTAGGCTATTTGGCTATGTAATATGGGTTCTATGTGGAGTTTTATGCACATGTTAGAGAAATTACGAATTGGACACACCAATTGTGTGTTATGAGACCAATTATATCTAATTAGACTTAGATTGGGGTTATGGGACCAGGTACGTGTCCACA
Source organism: Iris macrosiphon (assembly GCA_036927795.1). NCBI lineage: Eukaryota > Viridiplantae > Streptophyta > Magnoliopsida > Asparagales > Iridaceae > Iris > Iris macrosiphon. Next base: position 99,484,622 of record JAYESA010000018.1, on the reverse strand, counting down.
ATTGGATACGTGTAGGCCCTAACACGGTATTTTGCGATATGGTGTGATACGGGGCCCAATTTTGGGTGTTTTGCATAATTCTCTTCAATTTCTTTTATAGCATGTCACGACCCGCACCCGGAAATTCGGGCACGAGTGCGTGGGTACGTCCAGCCTACGCCGCAGAGTCGGCGGTAGTACGCTGTCTAGGTCAATCCATTATTTGCTAACTAGCTCATTCACAAATAACATAGGCAAGATAAAAATGAGAATGAAACTTAAAATTTCAACTGAACATAAATGTGACAACAGATTCAAATGTTTTAGTACAGGAATTCAAAGTGAAATCGGGGACAAACCCGATAAATAAGGTGAGAATATAAATGAAAGATAGCTACTACTAGCTACTCAGCAGCAGGGGTCTCCTGGGTGGGTTCTGGCTCCTCATAGGTAACATCAGTCCCCTCATAGGGACCATAAGTAGGGGCAAGATCCTCATCATCGCCTAAATCAACAGATCCAGTCAGGAAAGGAGCAAAGTACACAGTGCACAACAAGGTTAAACTAAATATTTATGACAATTAAATATTGAATATCAAGTTAAGAAACTGCATAACAGAACATCATTATCTCAGAGTTAAAGCTGTAAGCAGGTATATGAGAAAACAGAAATAAATGAAACAGGAAATGAAACTACAACAGCCAGCAAGAAGTATAACATGACCAGAAACTATCTGTGTGAACTTGTGTTTGTTTTTAGAATACATAGTTGGCATGTAGGGGTTTTTAAGGCTAATCCGGCCGTCATAAACGGCTATTAGACAATATAATCGAGATCCGGCTGATGGACAGTCGTGTACCAACAGCTATTAGACAATACAGGGAAAAGGGTAAACTCCATGCCTCCTTAGTATTCTCCCACCCGACACGAAAAACAAGACATGAACTCCAGTATTCAAGACATGAAAATCCAGTGTTCTAACACTACGTGTAATCATCCAATGGTGCTAGTAGAGCAGGAAATTAATTATCACAATATAAAGAATAAACTTGAAGTGCAGGTACTTGCCTGTTGTTTGGATCTGATTAATATTGGCTCTCGGGGGGGAAATTCCAGAGATGAGTCCAAAAGCAGAAATAGACGTTACCATCACTCTCAGAAGATGTCAAATAGCTAGAAACGCCTGTCCTTGGGTCCAATTTGGAGACAAGGACAAAAACGGCAGTTTCGGGTCAAAACGGGGTCTGCCGGTGGGCCCGCTTTGCACCGAAAAACGTGTCCGGGTCAAAGGTCTCCAAATTCATCAAACTTAGTGTCAACAGGTCAGGAATGCGGATACGAACCCAACGGAACTTCCAGATTTGGATTTCGATGAGCCGAACACAAAATCGCCCGTCGAGCGGGGCCCGTGGGGCCCACGACACGCGATTTCGTCAACGTTCTCAGAATCGAACCAAACTTGACCCACAGGACCAGCGTATCGCTACGAGTCCGATGGCGCAAGTTTTGTCTCGATCCGACGTGTGTGCACGAAGTTAGGGTGAATTGCAGAAAAGGCGGATACGGGGCGATGTCCGTGGATACGCGTTGATTCCGGTGTGCACGCACACCCGAATCAGCTTCCACGAAAACTCACATGTCCGTATCGACGATGCGCACGTATCTGTGAAGACCGCACATGACCAAGTCGTCCCGTTTGGCGGGGCGTACTCAGTTCCGGGGTGAAACAGGGTCTAGTTTTTCCTGTTTTTGGATCGCGGTGTGCGATCACCACAGGACGCGATGTCCCGAACAGTTTGTTCGGACACCGAGAGGGTCATACAGGCTTCACAACGCAATTTGCGGAATTGAAAACAGAGCTACGAGGCGAAAGTTACACGCACCTGAAGGGGACCCGAAAATCAGGGTCGAGTCGTGTCCGACTCGTGTCGGACACGCGAATCCCAAAATTAGGGTTAGGGTTCAGGGCTTGGGGGCTCTCCGGCGGAGCTCCGGCGGCTCGACGGCGAGGGAGGCAGGCCGGAGGGAGCTGGGGGCAGCGCTGCACGGCGGGGGACGCTCGGCCGGAGGCGGCGGCGCACCGGAACGGGCGGCTCGAGGAGGGCGGCTGCTCGGGGAGGCGTGGCGGAGGAGGAAGACAGGGCGGCCGGGGGTCTGGGGAGTCGGGGACGGAGCCGAGGGGGCTAGGCGGCTGGAGGGAGTGGGTGGTGGTTCGCCGGCGGAAGGGATGGCCGGAGTTAGGGTTCAGGCGGGTTAGGGGAATGAGGCGGAGGAGAAAGAGAGGGGAGGGTTTTATAGGGGTTCCGGGGCGGGGCTGGGTGGCCGAGTTAGGCGGGGCCGAGGGGTCGTGGCCAGCTCCGGCGGAGGCGGCGAGAAATTCGGCCGTCGCCGGAGGAATCGGGCGCGGGTGGAGAACGGGGAAAATGGGTTGGGGACTGGGTCGGGTCGGGCGCGGGTTCCGGGTGGCGGACCCGCCCGACCCGCTAGGGGTGGCCGGCTGGGCTGGCTGCTGGGCTCGGCCCACTGGGCCGGGCCGGGCCCAAAAAAATATAAAAATAAAAATAAAAATAAAATAAAATAACAGTAATAATAATAATAATAATAATAATAATTAAATAAATGTTTTATTTAATAAATAAATAGTTTTAGGTGATTTAAAAATAGGTCCGGGGCCCGATAAATTCCAGAAAAATTACCCTAAGTCCAGTTTTTTATTTTACACCCAAAAATATTATTTCTATAATATTTTAATGTTGTTTAATATCAATTAAAAAATTATGTAATAATTCAAAAACCTGATTTTAATTTCAGAAAATTCCCAGAAAATTCCAGAAAATTCTGAAAAATCCTAAATTTTAATATTTTTGAAAAATCAGGGGCTTACAATCTACCCAACTTATAAAATTTCGTCCTCGAAATTTAAAATATGGCAGGGTTCTCTCTGTCCAAACTTACTTGATTATAGTCTAACGGGTTTCTCTCAGGTGAACATTGCGGTCGCTACCCAACTTATAATTTTACCCATATCCTCTAAGGCTGTACAACTAGTGAGGCTAGGCCTCAACTTAATAAATCATGGTATTGAATCTTTAAGTCTGCAATACAAATACACCACCTATGGTATTCCCTTAGTCATAGAGGTTATCATCAATTCGACCGGTCTGAGGGGTATGTCTAGCACTACAAATCAACTTATACCAACCACAGGTTTTTGTCTTTCCGAAATGAGGGAAGACGAGGATCAATAATAAAGAGTTTAAGGGCGAGGTGGTAGAACAGAGGTATAGGGATCAAGGCGTTTAAGGAATTCTAATGGGAATTTGTCAGGCGGTTATGGATTGAGATTCTATTCTGGTAATCATTTGTTCGCATGCTCGTATTAGTACAGTTATGTAACTGATACGATATGCTCGGACGTATTTAGGGACGAATATGCTAGTCAACTCAATCCACATAAAGTAGTCGTGCGAAGTACGAATCAAAATGCACTAAGGTTGATCAGACCGTAGTACACTGATTCTGAGTAGACACTTGTATTAGTGGGGTTGATCAGGCCTCAATAATACAGGTGTCATGAACAAGCCCGATAAAGAGTAAGCTTGCAAAACTAGGCTATAAAATAGCAGCATCAGTCGAGTTCAGCAAAATTAAGTGCGCTAGATGATGATGAAAAGAGGTACAAAATTTATTGAAGTTCTCAAGACACAAAATAAGCATAATAGCAAAAGCTTCTAAAAACTTTACAGTTATCAAAATTAAAAAGCATACTAGGCTATTTTAGCAAAAACTACTAGGTTGGGGCTGAGGTCACGAACCAATAGGCACGAAAACAATACTAGAAAAGGTATCTACGAATCACTTACGCGCATTGGCTGCTTCCAGAGTTCGCGCGTTCTCCACGGTCATTACGTAAGCCTGTCCGCGTCCTTGAGCAGCGGGACAGTCCCTCACTTGATGTGCTGCTGAGCCACAAAGTAGACAAACACCTAGCCTCTTTCTTGAAACTTGCCAAGTATGGCCTGGTCTATGACAATAGTTACAAGGGAGAGCTTGCTGGTTCTGTCCTTGAGCCTGGTGTTGGGGTGCTGGAGCTCGAGGGAGAGGACGCTGAGTTTGCTGTGGGGCCCTCTGTTGTTGTTGTTGTTGTTGAAAAGGGCGTTTGTTGGGTCCGGCATTTCCGGTATCTCTTTCTCGCTTCAGTTTGTGCCCCATATCTCTTTCTACGCCTTGTGCCACGCTCAGGATTTCCTCATAGGTGCGAGCTCGGCTGGTGGTGACAGCAAGGCGAATATCCGGAGACAGCCCCTTCTTGAATTTACGGGCCCTGTCCTCCGGGGTACGAACCATGTACTCCACAAAGTGGCTTAACCTGCTAAATTCAGCAGTATACTCATCAATAGTCAGGTTACCTTGCTCCAGTCTCTCGAATTGGCTTTCGAGAGCTTCCCGAGCCACTTCGGGGTAGAATTTCTCCTTGAATAGCCTCTTAAAATCTTCCCAGGTAAGGTCAGGAGCAGATAGTTGGGGTTTATCTCTGAACCAGGTCCGAGCTATGCCGAACAGTTGCAGGCTTGCGGACTCCACTTTGAGATCATCAGGGACCCGAGCAGTCTTCAGGAGTCGCTCTACGTTCTCTATCCATTCATCGGCATAGAGAATGCCTTCAGTTCCATAGAATTCCAGGGGTCTAAGGTTCTTAAAGTCCTTGGCACTTCCTGGCCTCATTTGTGGTAACTCCCGGGTCCGAAGAGCTTCTGAAAGGCTGGTCCGTAGCAGGACAATTTGTTCCTTCTGGGATTCCACTAGTCCCTGGAACATTCCAAGTAGCTGTGCCCCATCCAGAGTAACTGCCGGAACAGATGGAGGCGGCGGGAGTACAAGAGTCTCGGGCACATTCTGCTCAGCTGATTCTGATGTGCCTCCTACTGTGTTCCTGGTCTGGACCATTCTGAAAGATTAAGGGATAGGAAGATCAGAATAGAATACTTGGAAATCAAAGGCGATGGGAAAATTGAGCAGCAAAGATATCAAGAATTGAAATAAAGACCCTATACTGTGAATGAGCTTTTCCTAGAATCCTCAAATTTTATTCCATACCCTGTCCTAGGGTATTTCCCTATTTTAGGATAGGACCTGCATGGGCCACCATAAAAACGTGTCACGACCCGCACCCGGAAATTCGGGCACGAGTGCGTGGGTACGTCCAGCCTACGCCGCAGAGTCGGCGGTAGTACGCTGTCTAGGTCAATCCATTATTTGCTAACTAGCTCATTCACAAATAACATAGGCAAGATAAAAATGAGAATGAAACTTAAGATTTCAACTGAACATAAATGTGACAACAGATTCAAATGTTTTAGTACAGGAATTCAAAGTGAAATCGGGGACAAACCCGATAAATAAGGTGAGAATATAAATGAAAGATAGCTACTACTAGCTACTCAGCAGCAGGGGTCTCCTGGGTGGGTTCTGGCTCCTCATAGGTAACATCAGTCCCCTCATAGGGACCATAAGTAGGGGCAAGATCCTCATCATCGCCTAAATCAACAGATCCAGTCAGAAAAGGAGCAAAGTACACAGTGCACAACAAGGTTAAACTAAATATTTATGACAATTAAATATTGAATATCAAGTTAAGAAACTGCATAACAGAATATCATTATCTCAGAGTTAAAGCTGTAAGCAGGTATATGAGAAAACAGAAATAAATGAAACAGAAAATGAAACTACAACAGCCAGCAAGAAGTATAACATGACCAGAAACTATCTGTGTGAACTTGTGTTTGTTTTTAGAATACATAGTTGGCATGTAGGGGTTTTTAAGGCTAATCCGGCCGTCATAAACGGCTATTAGACAATATAATCGAGATCCGGCTGATGGACAGTCGTGTACCAACAGCTATTAGACAATACAGGGGAAAGGGTAAACTCCATGCCTCCTTAGTATTCTCCCACCCGACACGAAAAACAAGACATGAACTCCAGTATTCAAGACATGAAAATCCAGTGTTCTAACACTATGTGTAATCATCCAATGGTGCTAGTAGAGCAGGAAATTAATTATCACAATATAAAGAATAAACTTGAAGTGCAGGTACTTGCCTGTTGTTTGGATCTGATTAATATTGGCTCTCAGGGGGGAAATTCCAGAGATGAGTCCAAAAGCTGAAATAGACGTTACCATCACGCTCAGAAGATGTCAAATAGCTAGAAACGCCTGTCCTTGGGTCCAATTTGGAGACAAGGACAAAAACGGCAGTTTCGAGTCAAAACGGGGTCCGCCGGTGGGCCCGCTTTGCACCGAAAAACGTGTCCGGGTCAAAGGTCTCCAAATTCACCAAACTTAGTGTCAACAGGTCAGGAATGCTGATACGAACCCAACGGAACTTCCAGATTTGGATTTCGATGAGCCGAACACAAAATCGCCCGTCGAGCGGGGCCTATGGGGCCCACGACACGCGATTTCGTCAACGTTCTCAGAATCGAACCAAACTTGACCCACAGGACCAGCGTATCGCTACGAGTCCGATGGCGCAAGTTTTGTCTCGATCCGACGTGTGTGCACGAAGTTAGGGTGAATTACAGAAAAGGCGGATACGGGGCGATGTCCGTGGATACGCGTTGATTCCGGTGTGCACGCACACCCGAATCAGCTTCCACGAAAACTCACACGTCCGTATCGACGATGCGCATGTATACACGCGACCAAGTCGTCCCGTTTGGCGGGACGTACTCAGTTCCGGGGTGAAACAGGGTCTGGTTTTTCCTGTTTTTGGATCGCGGTGTGCGATCACCACAGGACGCGATGTCCCGAACAGTTTGTTCGGACACCGAGAGGGTCATACAGGCTTCACAGCGCAATTTGCGGAATTGGAAACAGAGCTACGAGGCGAAAGTTACACGCACCTGAAGGGGACCCGAAAATCAGGGTCGAGTCGTGTCCGACTCGTGTCGGACACGCGAATCCCAAAATTAGGGTTAGGGTTCAGGGCTTGGGGTCTCTCCGGCGGAGCTCCGGCGGCTTGACGGCGAGGGAGGCCGACCGGAGGGAGCTGGGGGCAGCGCTGCACGGCGGGGGACGCTCGGCCGGAGGCGGCGGCGCACCGGAACGGGCGGCTCGAGGAGGGCGGCTGCTCGGGGAGGCGTGGCGGAGGAGGAAGACAGGGCGGCCGGGGGTCTGGGGAGTCGGGGACGGAGCCGAGGGGGCTAGGCGGCTGGAGGGAGTGGGTGGTGGTTCGCCGGCGGAAGGGATGGCCGGAGTTAGGGCTCAGGCGGGTTAGGGGAATGAGGCGGAGGAGAAAGAGAGGGGAGGGTTTTATAGGGGTTCCGGGGCGGGGCTGGGTGGCCGAGTTAGGCGGGGCCGAGGGGTCGTGGCCAGCTCCGGCGAAGGCGGCGAGAAATCCGGCCGTCGCCGGAGGAATCGGGCGCGGGTGGAGAACGGGGAAGATGGGTTGGGGACTGGGTCGGGTCGGGCGCGGGTTCCGGGTGGCGGACCCGCCCGACCCGCTAGGGGTGGCCGGTTGGGCTGGCTGCTGGGCTCGGCCCACTGGGCCGGGCCGGGCCTAAAAAAATATAAAAATAAAAATAAAAATAAAATAAAATAACAGTAATAATAATAATAATAATAATTAAATAAATGTTTTATTTAATAAATAAATAGTTTTAGGTGATTTAAAAATAGGTCCGGGGCCCGATAAATTCCAAAAAAATTACCCTAAGTCCAGTTTTTTATTTTACACCCAAAAATATTATTTCCATAATATTTTAATGTTGTTTAATATCAACTAAAAAATCATGTAATAATTCAAAACCCTGATTTTAATTTCAGAAAATTCCCAGAAAATTCCCGAAAATTGTGAAAAATCCTAAATTTTAATATTTTTGAAAAATCAGGGGCTTACATAGCAAGCTATATTGGTTATATATAGATGTTATATATGTGTAGGATTGATTAATTATGGAGAATTTGGGTTTTGGCCTTTCACTTGGACATGTATTATGAATATCACAAGTACACACTCTAAGTGTTTGATCAATTGATACTAGATTATATTTATATAGGTATATAATGTATACGTGTGATATATATATATATATATATGCTAGTCTATACTAGACTTAGATATCTATATCCCTTGTGTGTTGTTTTGGGTATGGGGGATGAGAGAGTAGTGGCAGCAGCATGCTCGAGCAGTGGCAGTAGTAGCAAGTCGAGCAGTAGCAGCAGCATGCTCAAGCAGTAGGAGCTCACAACAAGGGGAGGTTCCAGGTTTAAGTGTAATGTCCAAGTGCACGTGGGTGAGTGAAGGTTAATACATGTGTACAATTTACAGGGTGTGCATTAAGAATTGAGGAGAGTGTCAAGTGTGCTTTAGTATGAGAGTATTATAGAGGGTATGCATAATTAAGGGGGAACAGGTGATGTTGGTGTTGATGTGGGTTTTAGATTTCAGTTTTGGTTTGAGGAGAGGTCACAGTTGGGTGATGGTATTAGTAATATACATGACTGAGATACAAGCATGGGTATGGCCATTTATAATTGTTGAAGTAGGTGAGATGAGGTATCAAGATACCTTGAGTCATGATACTCAAATGCCTAGTAGGTAAGGTATGTATGTGAGTTAGGTATCTTAAAATACTTCGAGTTTTAGTAATAGAGTATCTCAAGATATGATGAGGATTAGGTATTGGTTATTAAGAGAATTTTGGGTTGTGGGGTGGATTAGTGATAGTTGAGAGGTTGGTCTAGGTGCCAAGATACCAAGGTATTTATAGTATCAAGGTATAGGCTAAGCTAAGATATTAATAATAGTAGTATGTGTTAAGTGTAAGATATTAGAAGTACTCATAGAGATAGATGAGTATAAGGTATTCTAGCTACTAAAGGCAGTAGTATTATTAACTAGTATATATATATAAGTTAAATGTTGATATATATGTATTAACTAGTTATGTATATAAGTTATAGAGATTGATATTGGTATATAAGGTATCCTAGTACCTAGTTTTAGCTAGTATAGCTTTTATCATCAAGATACCAACCTAGAAGCTTAGATATAAGATCATGAAGGACCGTGAGGCAAATCTAGAGGGGGGTTGAATAGAGTGCAGTAGAATAATCTACCCAATTTACTATTATCAGAATGAAGGCAGTTGCTAACTAACAGTGTATATAAAGACAGTAAAGTAAAGCAATAAAGTAGAGAGAGAAAGCAAATACAAACACCAAGATGTATACTGGTTTTCCTCTGAGAGGACTAGTACAGTCCCGAGAATTCAAGCTCAGAGTTTTATCCACTATAATCACCAATAGTGAATCACAAGTTTTGATCTGAAGGCTTACAACTTTTTTACACCATGAGGTTTGATCCAAAGTCTCACAACTTCACAGCTTAGAGAGAGAGAGAGAGAGAGAGAGTAACTGATGGAATAAATCTCTTTACAACTCTGAAGACTTCTAGACTGAGATCGCACTTGGTATTAGGAAGGCTAGGGAGTTGCTTTTTGAGATGGGAAAGTTAAGTCTTTAGTGGTTTGCTCACAATAGGATAGAAGACTAAAGAATGGTTGAGTGAGTAAGAATAAAGAATTCTAATTCTATTTATAGGGTATAGGCAAACAGAATTCGACCAAAATTTGGATGGATTTTAATTCAAATTTTCAACCATTAGGCCAAGAAATCAGGAGCTTATTGAACTGGTTGATTTTATACCAAAAGGGTAACCGAGTTCGGTCCGAGTTTGGCCTGAGTTCGGTCTCTTAGTATGGTAGACTTTGTAAATAAATGTGACCTGATTTAGTGGATAGGTTCTTTGGTTTATTTGAGTGGACTAGGTATCTGGGTATAGGTATTTAGGATTTGCCAGTGCGACTCAGCTTACATCAGTCCTAGACCCAAATAAATAAAATATTATATTTGAATAGACGTAATACAGACGACATATAATAGCAGCGTTGAGGCTTCAGATCATGATATATCAATGCATGGTTTAGTTAACTATCAAAATCAAGTTGATTAAGACTGGATGGGCCAACAATCTCCCCCATTTTGATAATTAACAAACTATGAATGATACTGCAAGTCTTTGATATGCAAGGCTCCCCCGTAACTGTGGAGCAGTTGATATGCTGAAGACAACGACTGTCAAGTATCATCTTGTATGCTAGTATCATGTATGTCTTTCTCTTCCATTGTTATTTGATTGAAATGGCATGCTCCGCCGAAATCTGTGAGATGACAAGAAAAATAAGAGAGTAAAGTGTATACATGATAATATATAATGACAAAAGAAAAATTGTATTAAACTGATATTCATTTGAAAAAAACATACAAAAGCAGATGTGTAGTGGAAACATCATAATAGAGCATCTAAAAGTAAACTTTTTAAATATTTAAATCCATTGAGTAACTAGTTATCATGTTGTAAGCACCCTAATTTTTATATAGGGTTAGTTCGATAATTAATAATTATTGTTTCATATTAAATAATTATTCGATAATTTAATTGAACTTTGGAAACCAACCACCATGGTTTTAAGATCTTGAGCGCAACACTAATATTTTTCTTCCAACCAACCTAGCATGCTCGACTTAGACGAGTCAAATTAGGCTCCTGCCATGACTGTTACTCACAAATTCGCAATCCCATGCTTTGTTTTGGTCGCACAACTTTCGCGACACAATTACGAGAAAACAATGATTAATTAACCCTTTTGTCGTGGCGTATGATTTTAACACGCCACACTAACCCATTGATTCTAACTAAATCCATACTATGAGCCTAACTGGTCCTATTACGCACATGACACTCAAGTTGCGTTATTCGAACCCCTGCATGCTTCCAATATAATATTAAGTAAAATTTTTTTTTTATGGATTTATTTAACTAATTAAATATTCATTAATATTTAGTAAATATCTTTTAATTAATATGAATTGGGTTGTAAATTATTTGTTGGAAGAAATATAAATTTTCTAGAATTATTCCCAAGTACCTAACTATTTTTGGAAATTTTCTATATATAATTATGAATAAAATAATATAAAAGGAAAAGAAAAAGAAAAAGAAAAAGAAAAAGAAATAAAATAAAATCCTAACACTAACCTAACTAATCTACCCAACCCGTGGCTAGTCCCCTTCCCATATATATATATATATATATATATATATATATATATATATATCATGTACATGCATAAAACCCTAACCCTAATCCTAAACTGCACCACCGCTACCAGCACCACCACCCACGACGACTATCCCTAGTCAGAAATGTCGCCCGTAGTGCCGCCACGCGCAGTCGTGTGCATAGCAGGACCTCAACAGCTGTCGCGCGGCCAACCGTGTGCACACGCGCACAAGCATCTGCGGCCCTCCCTTCGCCCAGAGTTTTCTCCCTCCTTGCTTGTCCGTTTCACGTCCCATCTTTGCTGGTATGTTCACAACCTATCTCTCTTCAATTTCTTTCAAATAATTTAGTTTATTTTGTTACATGTTGATCACAAATCGCGATCCAAAATCACGAAAAAACTTGATTTCAGAATCATTCAAAACTGTCCCAACACCCTATTTTCCAAAGCTGTTTTCATTCAAACCAGTGAACCAAAACTCAAATTTCCTTTTTTAGATTAAAGACAACATAATCGATTTTTAATCTCTTTAAATTGTTTATTTTAATTTATTTTATATTATTGTAAATTTAACGTTGAAAACTGTCAAAAAACTTATTTTTAAAGAACCAAAAATATATGATACGGGATGCATCCTGCCAAACGAGGCCATGTCGTCATATGCGGATTACATCGAATGGTGCGTAACATGAATGCATATGTGTGAGATTTTGCAAAATTCGATTTGGACGTGCGTGCACACCGAAATCAACATGTATCCACCGAAAAATATCGGATCGACCTATTCTGACACCTCGCTATAAATTCGTGTGCACTCGTCAATTTATAACGAAACTTATGCCAATGGATTTGCAGCATTATGCTGGTCCTGTGACCCAAGTTTGGTTCAATTCTGAGAATGTTGACGAAATACCGTTTCGTAGGCCCCACGGTTCCATATGATGGACGATTTCGTAATCGGCTCATTGGAATCCAGTTCTGGACGTTCTGTTGGGTTCGTATCATTATTGTAGAATTATAGACACTAAGTTTGGTGAATTTGGAGAACTTTGTCTTCGACACATTTTCGGTGCGAAGTGGGTCACATGTGGACCCTGCTTTGACCCAAAACTGTCAATTTTGCCCATGTGTTCAAATTGGACTTATGGGCAGTCAATCCTAGCTATTTTAAGTATTCTGAGAATATTGGTGATGTTTGTTTTAGCATCCAGAGGTGTACGTGCATATTTCACTTTCCCAGGAGTAGTTGACGAAGTTCAGGACCCAAGCAAGTGTACCTTGCCAAACTTGCAGTAGATCATGTTATATTATCTGCTTAGATTTCTTTATATATATATATATATATATATATATATATATATATATATATATATATATATATATTCTTGTGATGTGCCTGTTTAACCTAGTACGCGGAGTCAGGTAACGTCACTTAGAGAGTTGATTCCACGATCCTATTTTTGCGTGCTTGCTTTACCAAGTATGCCATACCGTAGGATACGATACTATTTCATCTGACAAAATCTTTTTTGAGTTATTCATGGTGATTTTGTATAGGCTTACAAGATTTGTGATATGAGACTTGCATACATAGATAATATTATGACTCGTTTGTAGAAGCATGAAAAATATGCTGGATAGCTATACGCAGCATGTTGATGCTGGGCAGTATAAAAAGATGACTTCAGAGCCATCAACGTGCAACAGATCTTTTCCGCTGAGCACAGCATAAAATATAAGCTCAAGGACCATCCGCGTAATGCAGTATGTCCAGGTTGCTTCAGCGTAAAAATGGTGCTACATCGCCTTTATGGCGTAAAACTTATCCGCTTTCAATGCAGCATTGAAGTGTATGAGGAACGCTTCATATTCTTCAAAATGAACCTGTCAAAATCATGTAGTGAACCTAACGTCTGACTCCTGACAAAGAGTACTTCACGACTACCCAGATAACGGCTATAATGATGGCGTGGCACAGCGACCCAGACTGTCGTTTAGTGACATCTCCTTGGCGTAAACTGCTTTTACGCGTACAAGGGAATACGCTGCCTACTTTTACACAGGCAGACGTAAGCTTCTTACGCTCCGTAGAAGACAAACAGACTGCCACGTCAAAAGCTGCTCTTCGTACAGAGCTCGAGGCACATCTCTGCATTTAATGCGCAGAGTGATGGCAGAGCTCGAGGCACGTGTCATGACCCGCACCCGGAAATTGGGCATGAGTCGTGGGTACGTCCAGCCTACGCCGCAGCATCGACGGTAGAACGCTGTCTAGGTCACAAACATAGTATATCCTGTCAATAGTCTCAACTCCCTACGGAGGACAATGATAAATAAATCACAAGTCTATAATATACTCAATCACAACTATAAACATAATGGCACGATGAGAATTGAAAAGAGTTCTATTAAAACCAACCACAAGAAGTCCAACTCAAACCTGGGTCTAAATGACCTCACAAAGTCACAAATAAAAATAAATACATCTCAGTCTCAGTCTCAGTCTAAAACAATAAATACAGAAAAATAATCTAAGCATGGGCAGGCAAGTTCTCCTCTAGGATAGGCACCTCCTCTGGGATTTCTGGAGTGAAATCCTCCTCTATTCCTGGACCGTAATAAGTAGGGCAAAAGTCCTCCAGGCTCTCTGAAAATGTTGTTATCCAGTCAGGATTGGAGCGAAGCACAAGCACTAACAGCAGTTTCATTAAATTGACAAAATCTATAAACAGTGTAAGAGATACAAGATGGAAATAAAAGCTGAACATGTGGAGTACTGAAGAAATGAAATAGACAATAAGCATCTAGCAATGAGCAATAAATAGTGAATGCTAGAACAAGTAAATCTGAATAAAGATAAAACATTTAACTAAGTGTTTGAAATATTAGTTTATTATGTGATCGGCTTGGGACTGGATCAGGCTGGTTATATATGATTAGCTATGATTCTTTTAGGTCAGGCTAACCGCATGGTTAGCTATGGTGCATATAATGGTCAGGCTAATCATATATAACAGCTATGGAGCATATAAGTGGTCAGGCCGCACCCGACGTGAGAAGTGGGGTGAGCTATGGTGCATATAATGTTTGGATATGATCACATAATCTACTAATAGTTCCCCATCCCCCAGCTAGCACGATGGATTCCAACCACGACTCCTCATGATGGGGATCTAGGGTGCTAACCCGTGTATCCATAGTGTCGGAATCAAGTATGAAATACACTACAATTTATAGAAGTAATCAACCATGAAAACTGTCAGAGAATGTACTCGCCTGTGGTCCTGAGCAAAATATGAGGATCGAGGTCCAAAGTGGGATCACAATGACCTATATATAAGATAATACTGTTAAAATGGTGTTTGGAATATTAAAGAGATTAGCTAATTTGAAATGAGGGTGTTAGGCCATTTCTAGGTCTACACTAGGTTTACTAAGTCAACTCTAGGTTTTTGGTCGAAACTAGTTAATACCTTGCTTCTAGGTTCATACTAGCTATTGTTAACTAATACTAGTTAAATACACTATATGATATGTTCTATACTTGCTAATATTAGATTATATTTAGTAATACTACTAATACTAGCTAATATTCATTATACTAGGTATTATCATTATATATATAACTCATATAGTGTGGTATATTGGTATCTTGCTGAAACTAGTTACTATTTCTTATACTATATGCTATTAGTGTGTAAATAACTTCCATATATATGCTGAGTATATATCTTAACTGACACCCTTAGCATTTACCCACCTTTGACTGATACTTACTACTTAACTAACACTATAGTCCAACCCAATATCCCAAACCACCTTACCTTACTGATACTCTAGGGTAGACACAACATACACTACATTTTACCCAGTCCTCACAATCACTCACAGGCACTCTGTTTTTTTCCCTTACTGCACACTCACCTAGCTATCTAACACACAGTGCATACTAACTCTACTTCACTAGTTGATGATACAATCCCTCACTCACACACACACCTAATCACCCATGGACACAGATACAACATTCACAATACTGGAACCCAGTTACTAGGATACTCACTGCACACACACACATAAATATACACCCTGATTTGCCTACTTAACACACAGGACCCTGCTTTCTTAAACCCTCATAGTTCTCTCATACAGTCACATGTAAACCTACCCACAGGAACTGAGACTCTACACAGTTCACATCCTCCATAGGCTTAACTCTACATCAAACCTAATACTCTTGGTACCCTCAGCCATACACACACAGGTATCAACTGAGACTAGGTTTTCAGTCATCTCCCACTGCTGCTACACACTGAATCACATAAATACCTACTGACACATAAAACTGACAGCATATACACAGGTAATCTTATACACAGTCTTAGGCTAACTGATACACATAGGAATTAACATACAGGATTCACAATTTCACAGGCACTCACCTCACATGTATTTGATACACTCACACACTGAATTAATTCCCATAGACACAGCCCCCACTGCTGATACATTACTAAGTCCTTACACATTTGCTTCAATGATGCAATGCCTAGCACAGTATACTGACACCAGATTACCTATGCACACAGACACTTACTGAAATTGAAATCCTACACATACAGTCACATTCACCCTTAACTACCTACACACAGGTATCATTCTATTGAACCTGTGAACATTCCACACTACCACCCACACACAGTTAACCTTATAAACTGGCACCTGAACACACACACACAAATATCTTCTACACATACACAGAATACACTTATAGTATTAATGTAGGTATTACACACACTACACAGCATTTACTGATATCAAAATCCTATTTACTGATACATATTCATATGTATACACACAGATACATAAATTCCCCCAAATCCCACTGATACCTACTGCACATAATGAATTCTGCCCACAGTCACACACTGGTTCATCACTACACACTGAACAATTTCTCTGCCCCTCAGTCACATTAAACTACACTGAAACCAGAAACTCACACACACAAAAACTGAAACAAAACACTCTATACACACAGGAATTTCACACAGTAATACACAGGGATATTCTGAGATTCACACTGATACATAAACTAACAGCCATACACAGATATTCTGAACAAGGACACACCCTCTCTATTGAACTACACATCTCTAATGAACTACATTAACACATCTACACCAATGGTTTATGCACAGCCCGACTGAACACAGAAACTCCCCAATACACCTACCCGATTGCACAGTGAATTATTCACAGAAATCCCCCTTCTAAACACCCACACACATCTACAACATAGATAGAGATATACAACATACATCAATCTATATACATATGTATAATATATATAGACATCATACATCATTTTAGATTATCTTAGAGTGGATTAGATAGGTGAAACAGGTGTTCATCCCTTTTGGCATTTTATCAAACATATACAGTACAGAACGAAAATTACTTAAAACCCATGAATCCCTCTAACCAAAAACCCTAAAAATCGGGTATCAACCTACCCACATGAGATGAAATCAACCTACCTTCGAATATCTAGGGTTAGGGTTCTGTTAATTGGGGAAAACTCTGTTGGTCACCAAAACCTAATCCAAAAACCCTAAAATCGAACTACACACAGATTTGGGGGTTCCTAATGGCCATTTCCATCTAAAAACAGAAATTAAAGGAATAAAAACTAGAGTTTTACCTGCAGGGAAGGTTCTTCTATGAAAGTTCTTCCTTCCCGAGTTTCCTTGACCCAAGTTTCCTGATTTCCTTGCTTTGGAGGAGGAGAGAATGGAAGCCCTAGGTTTAATTTCGAAAATGGGGTGGGGAATTGGTTTCTCTTGTGGAGGCTAGGGTTTCCTTTCTCTCTACGTAAAGAATAGCTTTGTGAGAAGCTTCTTTTTATATTAAACCTAGGTTTAGGGTTTCTATGCCTAGTTTTTAGGTTAAACCCCTTGGCCCTCTCATGTAGAACCTAATAGACTCAGGTTAAGTCAGTCTAGGGTTTTGAGGGTTCACCCTAATTTAAAATTCTAGGGTTTGATAGAATAGGGTTTACAAATTAGGGTTGACTCACTAGGGTCTGTCCTAATGAGTTCTAGGGTTTACCTTAAACCAAATATCACTAATAATAATATAATTAGTTACAAAACTCAGCAATTAATTTAAATTCATAATTATTTAAAAATAGCTAAATTACAGAAATACCCTTATATGGAAAAGTGGTAGTTACAAGTCTACCCTCCTAAAAGAGATTTCGTCCTCGAAATTGGACTGAACTACAACAAGAATGAAATCAGAAAAGGAATATACCTCAAGTCTGGAAGAGATACGGGTATTGCTCGCACATTTCGTCCTCTCTCTCCCAGGTTGACTCCCTTGGAGAGTGATGTCTCCATGCAACACGAACCAAAGGGATGGTTTGGTTCCGCAACACCTTCTCTTTGCGATCCAAGATCTCTACGGGCTGCTCAGGGTAGCTGAGCGTCGGACCAACCTCAATCTCCGAGTGATCAAGTACGTGACTAGGGTCGGCCACGTACCGTCTCAGCTGCGACACGTGGAACACATTATGCACTCCTTCCAATGCAGGCGACAAGTCCAATCTATACGCCACTGCACCTACCCTCGCCAGAATACCGAAGGGTCCGATGTAGCGTGGGCTAAGCTTCCCGCTTCTACCAAAACGAATCGTTCCACGCGTCGGAGAAATCCGTAGGAATACTAGATCGCCAACCTAAAACAAAACAGTCTCAACATGCAGTCTAAACAAACAAACACAAACCAAAATAACAATCTATACCTGAAACTCAAGGGGTCTACGGTGGCTGTCGGCCCAATGCCGCTGTCTGTCCTGCGCCACTCGCAGTCTGTCTCTGATGAGTTTCACCTTCTCTGCTGCATCCACGACCATTTCTGGTCCTAGCAAGGCTCTCTCTCCAACGTCGTCCCACGATAGCGGTGTACGACACCTCCGTCCATAAAGAGCCTCAAATGGTGACATCTCGATGCTGGCCTGGTAGCTGTTGTTGTAAGCGAACTCTACCAGGTGCAGATGATCCTCCCAAGAACCTCCGAGATCTAGAATGCAAGTGCGTAGCATATCCTCGAGAGTCTGAATAGTCCTTTCAGACTGCCCGTCTGTCTGGGGGTGATATGCGGTACTGAACTTGAGCTGAGTGCCCAAGCTAGCCTGCAGACTCCTCCAGAATTGGGAAGTGAAATGACTATCCCGATCTGAGACGATGCTCACAGGAACTCCATGAAGCCTAACAATCTGTCGCACGTACATCTCTGCTAACTTCTCTGTCGACGTGCCCACCTTGAAAGGTAAGAAATGGGCTGATTTGGTCAACCTGTCCACGATGACCCAAATCGCGTCTTTCCCTCCTGGAGAACGTGGAAGCCCTGAAACGAAATCCATGGTCACGTGCTCCCACTTCCATTCTGGAATCGGTAAGGGTTGAAGCAAACCTCCTGGCCTCTGCCGGTCTGCCTTTACCTGTTGGCACACTAGATACCGAGATACGAAGCGTGCTACCTCGCGCTTCATTCCATACCACCATACGTGCTCCCTCAAGTCTCGATACATCTTGTTGGCACCGGGATGCATCGAGTATTGAGAGCGGTGTACCTCCTGCAAAACCTCCTCTCGCAGCTCCCCGCTAGGCACACATATCCTCGTGCCGTGCCGTAGAGAACCGTCCTCTGCGATAGTGAAGTCGTCTGACAAACCCATCTGAACTTGGGCTCTGATACTCCTCAGAGTCTCATCATCGTACTGCGCAACTTTGATCCTGTCCATCAGTTCGGACTGTATCTGCAATCCCCACATCTGAATCTCAGCACCGGGAACTAACACTTCAATCTCCAAGCTCTCCAAATCAGCCAATAAATGCCTGTCTGTCGTCAAGTACATAGCCATCGGATACCTGCTCAAGGCATCGGCGACTACGTTAGCCTTCCCGGGATGGTACTGCAATGAAATGTCGAAGTCCTTCATCAACTCCAACCACCTTCTCTGTCTCATGTTCAGCTCCTTCTGTGTGAACACGTATTTCAAGCTCTTGTGGTCTGTGAAGATCTCCACACGCTCTCCGTACAGGTAATGTTTCCACAGCTTTAGAGCGAATATAACCGCTGCCAACTCTAAGTCGTGGGTGGGGTAGTTCTTTTCATGAGGGCGTAACTGCCTGGAAGCATAGGCAATTACCTTCCCGTGCTGCTGAAGAACACATCCCAGACCCTTCCCTGAAGCATCACTGTGGATGGTAAAACCACCTGTCCCTGATGGCAACGTCAAAATTGGAGCTGTCGTCAACCTCTTCTTCAGCTCATCAAATGCAGCCTGGCACTCCTCCGTCCACACAAAATCCACATCCTTTCTAGTCAGTCTGGTCATAGGCGCTGCAATCTTGGAGAAGTCTTGTACAAACCTCCTGTAGTATCCTGCTAGCCCGAGAAAACTCCTGATCTCAGCTACCGAACTGGGGGTAGCCCACGACTCCACTACCTCGATCTTCTTTGGGTTAACCGAGATTCCGTCACCCGATACCACATGCCCAAGAAATTCGACCTTGTCAAGGAAGAATTCACACTTAGAGAGTTTCCCGTACAGCTTCTCCCTCCTGAGAGTCTCTAAGACCAATCTCAGGTGCTCTTCGTGCTCCTCCGGTGTCTTGGAATATACAAGGATATCGTCGATGAACACCACTACGAACTTATCAAGGTACTGGTGGAACACCTTGTTCATCAAGTTCATGAATACTGCCGGCGCATTGGTTAAACCAAATGGCATCACCATGAACTCAAACTGGCCGTATCTGGTCCGAAAAGCTGTCTTCGGCGTGTCTTCTTTCTTTACCTTCACCTGGTGATAGCCTGACCTCAAATCAATCTTTGAAAACACCCTCGCCCCGCTCAACTGGTCGAAAAGATCATCTATCCTCGGCAGCGGGTACTTGTTCTTGATGGTGATATTGTTCAAAGCTCTATAATCAATGCACATGCGCACCGTGCCGTCCTTCTTCGGTACGAACAATACCGGAGCTCCCCATGGTGATGAACTGGATTTGATGAAGCCTTTGTCCTGCAGCTCCTCAACTTGCTTCTTCAGTTCTGCCAGCTCGCTGTTGTTGACTCTATAGACATGTTGTGAAATGGGCTCCGCTCCTGGAACCAAGTCTATAGAGAATTCAACATCTCTGTCTGGCGGCAAGCCTGGCAACTCTTCTGGAAATACATCCAGGAACTCCGCTATCAGAGGATGTGGCAACTCCTCTTCTTCCGCCCTGGCTCCGCAAAATGTGCTCCTGCTCTGTTCCGCTGCTGCTCTGACGACCTCAAACTCCGGCTCTCCTGGTGGTCTAAACAATACTCTGCCTCTATAACAATCTATAGTAGCATGATGCCTGCTCAACCAGTCCATTCCGAGTACAATATCGTACCCCGGAAGTGGCATGACGAGTAAGCTCACGCTCAAGTCTCGGCCTCCTACTGACACTCTCCGGTCCTTGCAGTGATCACGGACTAGGATAATACCTCCACCAGTCATGATCTTGCAAGTCCTAGCTAATGGTTCTGTGTCTAAATGATGTCGAAGTGCATATGATACAGACACAAAACTATGGGAAGCGCCAGAGTCGAATAAGGTAAATGCAGGAATACAATCGAGAAGAACCGAACCTGTGATCAAGTCTCCTGCTGGCTCGATCTCCTCGACTGCCATGGCGTATGCTCGCCCCTGGGGTGCACCTCTCTGCTGCTGATGCTGGGCGAACTTCTGATTTTGCGGTGGAAGTGGTCCCCTTTGTTGTTGGCCTCCTGGTATGGTAGGTACCCTGCCTGGTCCTCTCTGGGCGGCTGCTCCACCCTGACCTGGACGAGTCCGAATGGTAGGGCAATCCCTCAGCTGATGTGTCGTCGATCCGCAGGACAAACATGAGCCCAATCTATGCCTGCAGATATCTCTAGTATGTCCCATCTTCCCGCAGTACGCACACTGGATGGCGGGCTGAGTCTGCCTCTGCTGCTGTTGCTGAACCTGCCCTCGAGCTGGTGCCTGGTGCTGTTGCTGAAAGTGTCTCTACTGCTGCTGAAAGTGTGGACGCTTGCCTGTTCCCGCACTACTGTTTGCCCCTCCGGTAACATCGCGTCCCCTCTTGGGCCTGAGGTCCAAGTCATCCTCGGCTACTTGGGCATCCATCAATATGCCCTCGTAGGTAGCTGTGCGACGTCCCGACGTGCGAGACTTGATCTCTCTTGTCAGCCCCTTTCTGAATTTCCGGGTCCTGTCCCCCGGATCTCTAATCATCGATGGCGCAAAGCGGCTCAGGCGGGAAAACTCCGCGGCATATTCGTCGACGGACGAGCTCCCCTGGGCTAAGTCATGGAACTGACTCTCCAAAGCTCCTAGGGCGACATCAGGAAAGAACTTTTCTTTGAAGAGCTCCTTGAAAGCCTCCCAAGTGAGTCCCCCGCGCAAGAGTCTCGGCTCCGTGCGAAACCACGTCAAGGCAATGTCGAACATCTGGCTGCCAGCGGCCTCGATCTTGAGCGCCTCTGGAAGCTGCGCCAAACGCAAGTTCCTCTCGATGTCCTCTAGCCAATCATCGGCGTAGAGTATCCCTTCTGTCCCCTTGAACTCCCGAGGCATCATCCTCTTGAAGTCCACAATGGTGCCCGGCCTCTGTTGTTGCTGACCAGGTTGTTGCTGCTGCTGAGTGACTCTCTCCACAGCTTGGAGAGCCACTTGGTGAGCATTCTCCATGTTCACCCTCATCATCTCTGTCTGGGCCTGATGTGCCTCAGCCTGCACTCTCTGGGCCTCTGCCGACGTCCTCTGGGCATCGACCATGCCCTGAATCAAAGCGAACATCTGTGCCCCATCGACGGGCACACCTCCTGGTTGCTGGACTGGTGGTGGTGGAGGTGGTGGTGCCGTCGTAGCTGTGGGGACCCTCTGAACTGGTGGTGGAGGACCCCCGAATGCTGCAGACACTCCCACATGTACTGGAGATGTAGGAGGTGCTGCTGATGTCTGTCCGGCAGCGCGAGAGGTGGCAGACCTCTCTGAATCTGCTGCTCCGAGTCTCTGGGACCTTCTTGGCGGCATCCTGAAGACAGATCGAAAGATTCAATTAAGGCAATAGATATGATATCAAGGAAGGACAGAAAAATTTCTAAAGGAATTAATCATGAAGAATAGTATCATAAGAATCAGAATTCCCTAATTGTGATTGAGCATGTCCTTGGCCTAATTCCTATTTCCTAAAACAGGCTCGTAGTAATACTCTAAGCGAGCACCACTACGATATCACTCTAATCTGAATCTAAGACTAGACTACAGACTAGACCTGCATGGGCCACCACTCAAAACGTGTCACGACCCGCACCCAGAAATTGGGCATGAGTCGTGGGTACGTCCAGCCTACGCCGCAGCATCGGCGGTAGAACGCTGTCTAGGTCACAAACATAGTATATCCTGTCAATAGTCTCAACTCCCTACGGAGGACAATGATAAATAAATCACAAGTCTATAATATACTCAATCACAACTATAAACATAATGGCACGATGAGAATTGAAAAGAGTTCTATTAAAACCAACCACAAGAAGTCCAACTCAAACCTGGGTCTAAATGACCTCACAAAGTCACAAATAAAAATAAATACATCTCAGTCTCAGTCTCAGTCTAAAACAATAAATGCAGAAAAATAATCTAAGCATGGGCAGGCAAGTTCTCCTCTAGGATAGGCACCTCCTCTGGGATTTCTGGAGTGAAATCCTCCTCTATTCCTGGACCGTAATAAGTAGGGCAAAAGTCCTCCAGGTTCTCTGAAAATGTTGTTATCCAGTCAGGATTGGAGCGAAGCACAAGCACTAACAGCAGTTTCATTAAATTGACAAAATCTATAAACAGTGTAAGAGATACAAGATGGAAATAAAAGCTGAACATGTGGAGTACTGAAGAAATGAAATAGACAATAAGCATCTAGCAATGAGCAATAAATAGTGAATGCTAGAACAAGTAAATCTGAATAAAGATAAAACATTTAACTAAGTGTTTGAAATATTAGTTTATTATGTGATCGGCTTGGGACTGGATCAGGCTGGTTATATATGATTAGCTATGATTCTTTTAGGTCAGGCTAACCGCATGGTTAGCTATGGTGCATATAATGGTCAGGCTAATCATATATAACAGCTATGGAGCATATAAGTGGTCAGGCCGCACCCGACGTGAGAAGTGGGGTGAGCTATGGTGCATATAATGTTTGGATATGATCACATAATCTACTAATAGTTCCCCATCCCCCAGCTAGCACGATGGATTCCAACCACGACTCCTCATGATGGGGATCTAGGGTGCTAACCCGTGTATCCATAGTGTCGGAATCAAGTATGAAATACACTACAATTTATAGAAGTAATCAACCATGAAAACTGTCAGAGAATGTACTCGCCTGTGGTCCTGAGCAAAATGTGAGGATCGAGGTCCAAAGTGGGATCACAATGACCTATATATAAGATAATACTGTTAAAATGGTGTTTGGAATATTAAAGAGATTAGCTAATTTGAAATGAGGGTGTTAGGCCATTTCTAGGTCTACACTAGGTTTACTAAGTCAACTCTAGGTTTTTGGTCGAAACTAGTTAATACCTTGCTTCTAGGTTCATACTAGCTATTGTTAACTAATACTAGTTAAATACACTATATGATATGTTCTATACTTGCTAATATTAGATTATATTTAGTAATACTACTAATACTAGCTAATATTCATTATACTAGGTATTATCATTATATATATAACTCATATAGTGTGGTATATTGGTATCTTGCTGAAACTAGTTACTATTTCTTATACTATATGCTATTAGTGTGTAAATAACTTCCATATATATGCTGAGTATATATCTTAACTGACACCCTTAGCATTTACCCACCTTTGACTGATACTTACTACTTAACTAACACTATAGTCCAACCCAATATCCCAAACCACCTTACCTTACTGATACTCTAGGGTAGACACAACATACACTACATTTTACCCAGTCCTCACAATCACTCACAGGCACTCTGTTTTTTTCCCTTACTGCACACTCACCTAGCTATCTAACACACAGTGCATACTAACTCTACTTCACTAGTTGATGATACAATCCCTCACTCACACACACACCTAATCACCCATGGACACAGATACAACATTCACAATACTGGAACCCAGTTACTAGGATACTCACTGCACACACACACATAAATATACACCCTGATTTGCCTACTTAACACACAGGACCCTGCTTTCTTAAACCCTCATAGTTCTCTCATACAGTCACATGTAAACCTACCCACAGGAACTGAGACTCTACACAGTTCACATCCTCCATAGGCTTAACTCTACATCAAACCTAATACTCTTGGTACCCTCAGCCATACACACACAGGTATCAACTGAGACTAGGTTTTCAGTCATCTCCCACTGCTGCTACACACTGAATCACATAAATACCTACTGACACATAAAACTGACAGCATATACACAGGTAATCTTATACACAGTCTTAGGCTAACTGATACACATAGGAATTAACATACAGGATTCACAATTTCACAGGCACTCACCTCACATGTATTTGATACACTCACACACTGAATTAATTCCCATAGACACAGCCCCCACTGCTGATACATTACTAAGTCCTTACACATTTGCTTCAATGATGCAATGCCTAGCACAGTATACTGACACCAGATTACCTATGCACACAGACACTTACTGAAATTGAAATCCTACACATACAGTCACATTCACCCTTAACTACCTACACACAGGTATCATTCTATTGAACCTGTGAACATTCCACACTACCACCCACACACAGTTAACCTTATAAACTGGCACCTGAACACACACACACAAATATCTTCTACACATACACAGAATACACTTATAGTATTAATGTAGGTATTACACACACTACACAGCATTTACTGATATCAAAATCCTATTTACTGATACATATTCATATGTATACACACAGATACATAAATTCCCCCAAATCCCACTGATACCTACTGCACATAATGAATTCTGCCCACAGTCACACACTGGTTCATCACTACACACTGAACAATTTCTCTGCCCCTCAGTCACATTAAACTACACTGAAACCAGAAACTCACACACACAAAAACTGAAACAAAACACTCTATACACACAGGAATTTCACACAGTAATACACAGGGATATTCTGAGATTCACACTGATACATAAACTAACAGCCATACACAGATATTCTGAACAAGGACACACCCTCTCTATTGAACTACACATCTCTAATGAACTACATTAACACATCTACACCAATGGTTTATGCACAGCCCGACTGAACACAGAAACTCCCCAATACACCTACCCGATTGCACAGTGAATTATTCACAGAAATCCCCCTTCTAAACACCCACACACATCTACAACATAGATAGAGATATACAACATACATCAATCTATATACATATGTATAATATATATAGACATCATACATCATTTTAGATTATCTTAGAGTGGATTAGATAGGTGAAACAGGTGTTCATCCCTTTTGGCATTTTATCAAACATATACAGTACAGAACGAAAATTACTTAAAACCCATGAATCCCTCTAACCAAAAACCCTAAAAATCGGGTATCAACCTACCCACATGAGATGAAATCAACCTACCTTCGAATATCTAGGGTTAGGGTTCTGTTAATTGGGGAAAACTCTGTTGGTCACCAAAACCTAATCCAAAAACCCTAAAATCGAACTACACACAGATTTGGGGGTTCCTAATGGCCATTTCCATCTAAAAACAGAAATTAAAGGAATAAAAACTAGAGTTTTACCTGCAGGGAAGGTTCTTCTATGAAAGTTCTTCCTTCCCGAGTTTCCTTGACCCAAGTTTCCTGATTTCCTTGCTTTGGAGGAGGAGAGAATGGAAGCCCTAGGTTTAATTTCGAAAATGGGGTGGGGAATTGGTTTCTCTTGTGGAGGCTAGGGTTTCCTTTCTCTCTACGTAAAGAATAGCTTTGTGAGAAGCTTCTTTTTATATTAAACCTAGGTTTAGGGTTTCTATGCCTAGTTTTTAGGTTAAACCCCTTGGCCCTCTCATGTAGAACCTAATAGACTCAGGTTAAGTCAGTCTAGGGTTTTGAGGGTTCACCCTAATTTAAAATTCTAGGGTTTGATAGAATAGGGTTTACAAATTAGGGTTGACTCACTAGGGTCTGTCCTAATGAGTTCTAGGGTTTACCTTAAACCAAATATCACTAATAATAATATAATTAGTTACAAAACTCAGCAATTAATTTAAATTCATAATTATTTAAAAATAGCTAAATTACAGAAATACCCTTATATGGAAAAGTGGTAGTTACAAGTCTACCCTCCTAAAAGAGATTTCGTCCTCGAAATTGGACTGAACTACAACAAGAATGAAATCAGAAAAGGAATATACCTCAAGTCTGGAAGAGATACGGGTATTGCTCGCACATTTCGTCCTCTCTCTCCCAGGTTGACTCCCTTGGAGAGTGATGTCTCCATGCAACACGAACCAAAGGGATGGTTTGGTTCCGCAACACCTTCTCTTTGCGATCCAAGATCTCTACGGGCTGCTCAGGGTAGCTGAGCGTCGGACCAACCTCAATCTCCGAGTGATCAAGTACGTGACTAGGGTCGGCCACGTACCGTCTCAGCTGCGACACGTGGAACACATTATGCACTCCTTCCAATGCAGGCGACAAGTCCAATCTATACGCCACTGCACCTACCCTCGCCAGAATACCGAAGGGTCCGATGTAGCGTGGGCTAAGCTTCCCGCTTCTACCAAAACGAATCGTTCCACGCGTCGGAGAAATCCGTAGGAATACTAGATCGCCAACCTAAAACAAAACAGTCTCAACATGCAGTCTAAACAAACAAACACAAACCAAAATAACAATCTATACCTGAAACTCAAGGGGTCTACGGTGGCTGTCGGCCCAATGCCGCTGTCTGTCCTGCGCCACTCGCAGTCTGTCTCTGATGAGTTTCACCTTCTCTGCTGCATCCACGACCATTTCTGGTCCTAGCAAGGCTCTCTCTCCAACGTCGTCCCACGATAGCGGTGTACGACACCTCCGTCCATAAAGAGCCTCAAATGGTGACATCTCGATGCTGGCCTGGTAGCTGTTGTTGTAAGCGAACTCTACCAGGTGCAGATGATCCTCCCAAGAACCTCCGAGATCTAGAATGCAAGTGCGTAGCATATCCTCGAGAGTCTGAATAGTCCTTTCAGACTGCCCGTCTGTCTGGGGGTGATATGCGGTACTGAACTTGAGCTGAGTGCCCAAGCTAGCCTGCAGACTCCTCCAGAATTGGGAAGTGAAATGACTATCCCGATCTGAGACGATGCTCACAGGAACTCCATGAAGCCTAACAATCTGTCGCACGTACATCTCTGCTAACTTCTCTGTCGACGTGCCCACCTTGAAAGGTAAGAAATGGGCTGATTTGGTCAACCTGTCCACGATGACCCAAATCGCGTCTTTCCCTCCTGGAGAACGTGGAAGCCCTGAAACGAAATCCATGGTCACGTGCTCCCACTTCCATTCTGGAATCGGTAAGGGTTGAAGCAAACCTCCTGGCCTCTGCCGGTCTGCCTTTACCTGTTGGCACACTAGATACCGAGATACGAAGCGTGCTACCTCGCGCTTCATTCCATACCACCATACGTGCTCCCTCAAGTCTCGATACATCTTGTTGGCACCGGGATGCATCGAGTATTGAGAGCGGTGTACCTCCTGCAAAACCTCCTCTCGCAGCTCCCCGCTAGGCACACATATCCTCGTGCCGTGCCGTAGAGAACCGTCCTCTGCGATAGTGAAGTCGTCTGACAAACCCATCTGAACTTGGGCTCTGATACTCCTCAGAGTCTCATCATCGTACTGCGCAACTTTGATCCTGTCCATCAGTTCGGACTGTATCTGCAATCCCCACATCTGAATCTCAGCACCGGGAACTAACACTTCAATCTCCAAGCTCTCCAAATCAGCCAATAAATGCCTGTCTGTCGTCAAGTACATAGCCATCGGATACCTGCTCAAGGCATCGGCGACTACGTTAGCCTTCCCGGGATGGTACTGCAATGAAATGTCGAAGTCCTTCATCAACTCCAACCACCTTCTCTGTCTCATGTTCAGCTCCTTCTGTGTGAACACGTATTTCAAGCTCTTGTGGTCTGTGAAGATCTCCACACGCTCTCCGTACAGGTAATGTTTCCACAGCTTTAGAGCGAATATAACCGCTGCCAACTCTAAGTCGTGGGTGGGGTAGTTCTTTTCATGAGGGCGTAACTGCTGGAAGCATAGGCAATTACCTTCCCGTGCTGCTGAAGAACACATCCCAGACCCTTCCCTGAAGCATCACTGTGGATGGTAAAACCACCTGTCCCTGATGGCAACGTCAAAATGGAGCTGTCGTCAACCTCTTCTTCAGCTCATCAAATGCAGCCTGGCACTCCTCCGTCCACACAAAATCCACATCCTTTCTAGTCAGTCTGGTCATAGGCGCTGCAATCTTGGAGAAGTCTTGTACAAACCTCCTGTAGTATCCTGCTAGCCCGAGAAAACTCCTGATCTCAGCTACCGAACTGGGGGTAGCCCACGACTCCACTACCTCGATCTTCTTTGGGTTACCGAGATTCCGTCACCCGATACCACATGCCCAAGAAATTCGACCTTGTCAAGGAAGAATTCACACTTAGAGAGTTTCCCGTACAGCTTCTCCCTCCTGAGAGTCTCTAAGACCAATCTCAGGTGCTCTTCGTGCTCCTCCGGTGTCTTGGAATATACAAGGATATCGTCGATGAACACCACTACGAACTTATCAAGGTACTGGTGGAACACCTTGTTCATCAAGTTCATGAATACTGCCGGCGCATTGGTTAAACCAAATGGCATCACCATGAACTCAAACTGGCCGTATCTGGTCCGAAAAGCTGTCTTCGGCGTGTCTTCTTTCTTTACCTTCACCTGGTGATAGCCTGACCTCAAATCAATCTTTGAAAACACCCTCGCCCCGCTCAACTGGTCGAAAAGATCATCTATCCTCGGCAGCGGGTACTTGTTCTGATGGTGATATTGTTCAAAGCTCTATAATCAATGCACATGCGCACCGTGCCGTCCTTCTTCGGTACGAACAATACCGGAGCTCCCATGGTGATGAACTGGATTTGATGAAGCCTTTGTCCTGCAGCTCCTCAACTTGCTTCTTCAGTTCTGCCAGCTCGCTGTTGTTGACTCTATAGACATGTTGTGAAATGGGCTCCGCTCCTGGAACCAAGTCTATAGAGAATTCAACATCTCTGTCTGGCGGCAAGCCTGGCAACTCTTCTGGAAATACATCCAGGAACTCCGCTATCAGAGGATGTGGCAACTCCTCTTCTTCCGCCCTGGCTCCGCAAAATGTGCTCCTGCTCTGTTCCGCTGCTGCTCTGACGACCTCAAACTCCGGCTCTCCTGGTGGTCTAAACAATACTCTGCCTCTATAACAATCTATAGTAGCATGATGCCTGCTCAACCAGTCCATTCCGAGTACAATATCGTACCCCGGAAGTGGCATGACGAGTAAGCTCACGCTCAAGTCTCGGCTCTACTGACACTCTCCGGTCCTTGCAGTGATCACGGACTAGGATAATACCTCCACCAGTCATGATCTTGCAAGTCCTAGCTAATGGTTCTGTGTCTAAATGATGTCGAAGTGCATATGATACAGACACAAAACTATGGGAAGCGCCAGAGTCGAATAAGGTAAATGCAGGAATACAATCGAGAAGAACCGAACCTGTGATCAAGTCTCCTGCTGGCTCGATCTCCTCGACTGCCATGGCGTATGCTCGCCCCTGGGGTGCACCTCTCTGCTGCTGATGCTGGGCGAACTTCTGATTTTGCGGTGGAAGTGGTCCCCTTTGTTGTTGGCCTCCTGGTATGGTAGGTACCCTGCCTGGTCCTCTCTGGGCGGCTGCTCCACCCTGACCTGGACGAGTCCGAATGGTAGGGCAATCCCTCAGCTGATGTGTCGTCGATCCGCAGGACAAACATGAGCCCAATCTATGCCTGCAGATATCTCTAGTATGTCCCATCTTCCCGCAGTACGCACACTGGATGGCGGGCTGAGTCTGCCTCTGCTGCTGTTGCTGACCTGCCCTCGAGCTGGTGCCTGGTGCTGTTGCTGAAAGTGTCTCTACTGCTGCTGAAAGTGTGGACGCTTGCCTGTTCCCGCACTACTGTTTGCCCCTCCGGTAACATCGCGTCCCCTCTTGGGCCTGAGGTCCAAGTCATCCTCGGCTACTTGGGCATCCATCAATATGCCCTCGTAGGTAGCTGTGCGACGTCCCGACGTGCGAGACTTGATCTCTCTTGTCAGCCCCTTTCTTTCTTCCTTCCTTGATATCATATCTATTGCCTTATTGAATCTTTCGATCGTCTTCAGATGCCGTCCAGAAGGTCCAGAGACTCGGAGCAGCAGATCAGAGAGGTCTGCCACCTCTTCGCTCCAGGACAGACATCAGCAGCACCTCCTACTTCTCCAGTACATGTGGGAGTGTCTGCAGCATTCGGGTCTCGCACCGACCAGTTCAAGGGTCCCACAGCTACAGCGGAACCAACCGACCTCCAACCAGCCACCATGTCCAGCAAGCCGGAGGTGTGCCCGCGATTGGGGCACAGATGTGTCGCTTTGATTCAGGGCATGGTCGATGCCAGAGGACGTCGGCAGAGGCCCAGAGAGGCAGGCTGAGGCACATCGAGGCCCGACAGAGGATGAGGAGGGGTGAACAGGGAGAATGCTCACCAAGTGCTCTCCAAGGCTGTGGAGAGAGTCGACTCTCTCCACAGCTTGGAGAGCCACTTGGTGAGCATTCTCCATGTTCACCCTCATCATCTCTGTCTGGGCCTGATGTGCCTCAGCCTGCACTCTCTGGGCCTCTGCCGACGTCCTCTGGGCATCGACCATGCCCTGAATCAAAGCGAACATCTGTGCCCCATCGACGGGCACACCTCCTGGTTGCTGGACTGGTGGTGGTGGAGGTGGTGGTGCCGTCGTAGCTGTGGGGACCCTCTGAACTGGTGGTGGAGGACCCCCGAATGCTGCAGACACTCCCACATGTACTGGAGATGTAGGAGGTGCTGCTGATGTCTGTCCGGCAGCGCGAGAGGTGGCAGACCTCTCTGAATCTGCTGCTCCGAGTCTCTGGGACCTTCTTGGCGGCATCCTGAAGACAGATCGAAAGATTCAATTAAGGCAATAGATATGATATCAAGGAAGGACAGAAAAATTTCTAAAGGAATTAATCATGAAGAATAGTATCATAAGAATCAGAATTCCCTAATTGTGATTGAGCATGTCCTTGGCCTAATTCCTATTTCCTAAAACAGGCTCGTAGTAATACTCTAAGCGAGCACCACTACGATATCACTCTAATCTGAATCTAAGACTAGACTACAGACTAGACCTGCATGGGCCACCACTCAAAACGTGTCACGACCCGCACCCAGAAATTGGGCATGAGTCGTGGGTACGTCCAGCCTACGCCGCAGCATCGGCGGTAGAACGCTGTCTAGGTCACAAACATAGTATATCCTGTCAATAGTCTCAACTCCCTACGGAGGACAATGATAAATAAATCACAAGTCTATAATATACTCAATCACAACTATAAACATAATGGCACGATGAGAATTGAAAAGAGTTCTATTAAAACCAACCACAAGAAGTCCAACTCAAACCTGGGTCTAAATGACCTCACAAAGTCACAAATAAAAATAAATACATCTCAGTCTCAGTCTCAGTCTAAAACAATAAATGCAGAAAAATAATCTAAGCATGGGCAGGCAAGTTCTCCTCTAGGATAGGCACCTCCTCTGGGATTTCTGGAGTGAAATCCTCCTCTATTCCTGGACCGTAATAAGTAGGGCAAAAGTCCTCCAGGTTCTCTGAAAATGTTGTTATCCAGTCAGGATTGGAGCGAAGCACAAGCACTAACAGCAGTTTCATTAAATTGACAAAATCTATAAACAGTGTAAGAGATACAAGATGGAAATAAAAGCTGAACATGTGGAGTACTGAAGAAATGAAATAGACAATAAGCATCTAGCAATGAGCAATAAATAGTGAATGCTAGAACAAGTAAATCTGAATAAAGATAAAACATTTAACTAAGTGTTTGAAATATTAGTTTATTATGTGATCGGCTTGGGACTGGATCAGGCTGGTTATATATGATTAGCTATGATTCTTTTAGGTCAGGCTAACCGCATGGTTAGCTATGGTGCATATAATGGTCAGGCTAATCATATATAACAGCTATGGAGCATATAAGTGGTCAGGCCGCACCCGACGTGAGAAGTGGGGTGAGCTATGGTGCATATAATGTTTGGATATGATCACATAATCTACTAATAGTTCCCCATCCCCCAGCTAGCACGATGGATTCCAACCACGACTCCTCATGATGGGGATCTAGGGTGCTAACCCGTGTATCCATAGTGTCGGAATCAAGTATGAAATACACTACAATTTATAGAAGTAATCAACCATGAAAACTGTCAGAGAATGTACTCGCCTGTGGTCCTGAGCAAAATGTGAGGATCGAGGTCCAAAGTGGGATCACAATGACCTATATATAAGATAATACTGTTAAAATGGTGTTTGGAATATTAAAGAGATTAGCTAATTTGAAATGAGGGTGTTAGGCCATTTCTAGGTCTACACTAGGTTTACTAAGTCAACTCTAGGTTTTTGGTCGAAACTAGTTAATACCTTGCTTCTAGGTTCATACTAGCTATTGTTAACTAATACTAGTTAAATACACTATATGATATGTTCTATACTTGCTAATATTAGATTATATTTAGTAATACTACTAATACTAGCTAATATTCATTATACTAGGTATTATCATTATATATATAACTCATATAGTGTGGTATATTGGTATCTTGCTGAAACTAGTTACTATTTCTTATACTATATGCTATTAGTGTGTAAATAACTTCCATATATATGCTGAGTATATATCTTAACTGACACCCTTAGCATTTACCCACCTTTGACTGATACTTACTACTTAACTAACACTATAGTCCAACCCAATATCCCAAACCACCTTACCTTACTGATACTCTAGGGTAGACACAACATACACTACATTTTACCCAGTCCTCACAATCACTCACAGGCACTCTGTTTTTTTCCCTTACTGCACACTCACCTAGCTATCTAACACACAGTGCATACTAACTCTACTTCACTAGTTGATGATACAATCCCTCACTCACACACACACCTAATCACCCATGGACACAGATACAACATTCACAATACTGGAACCCAGTTACTAGGATACTCACTGCACACACACACATAAATATACACCCTGATTTGCCTACTTAACACACAGGACCCTGCTTTCTTAAACCCTCATAGTTCTCTCACACAGTCACATGTAAACCTACCCACAGGAACTGAGACTCTACACAGTTCACATCCTCCATAGGCTTAACTCTACATCAAACCTAATACTCTTGGTACCCTCAGCCATACACACACAGGTATCAACTGAGACTAGGTTTTCAGTCATCTCCCACTGCTGCTACACACTGAATCACATAAATACCTACTGACACATAAAACTGACAGCATATACACAGGTAATCTTATACACAGTCTTAGGCTAACTGATACACATAGGAATTAACATACATGATTCACAATTTCACAGGCACTCACCTCACATGTATTTGATACACTCACACACTGAATTAATTCCCATAGACACAGCCCCCACTGCTGATACATTACTAAGTCCTTACACATTTGCTTCAATGATGCAATGCCTAGCACAGTATACTGACACCAGATTACCTATGCACACAGACACTTACTGAAATTGAAATCCTACACATACAGTCACATTCACCCTTAACTACCTACACACAGGTATCATTCTATTGAACCTGTGAACATTCCACACTACCACCCACACACAGTTAACCTTATAAACTGGCACCTGAACACACACACACAAATATCTTCTACACATACACAGAATACACTTATAGTATTAATGTAGGTATTACACACACTACACAGCATTTACTGATATCAAAATCCTATTTACTGATACATATTCATATGTATACACACAGATACATAAATTCCCCCAAATCCCACTGATACCTACTGCACATAATGAATTCTGCCCACAGTCACACACTGGTTCATCACTACACACTGAACAATTTCTCTGCCCCTCAGTCACATTAAACTACACTGAAACCAGAAACTCACACACACAAAAACTGAAACAAAACACTCTATACACACAGGAATTTCACACAGTAATACACAGGGATATTCTGAGATTCACACTGATACATAAACTAACAGCCATACACAGATATTCTGAACAAGGACACACCCTCTCTATTGAACTACACATCTCTAATGAACTACATTAACACATCTACACCAATGGTTTATGCACAGTCCGACTGAACACAGAAACTCCCCAATACACCTACCCGATTGCACAGTGAATTATTCACAGAAATCCCCCTTCTAAACACCCACACACATCTATAACATAGATAGAGATATACAACATACATCAATCTATATACATATGTATAATATATATAGACATCATACATCATTTTAGATTATCTTAGAGTGGATTAGATAGGTGAAACAGGTGTTCATCCCTTTTGGCATTTTATCAAACATATACAGTACAGAACGAAAATTACTTAAAACCCATGAATCCCTCTAACCAAAAACCCTAAAAATCGGGTATCAACCTACCCACATGAGATGAAATCAACCTACCTTCGAATATCTAGGGTTAGGGTTCTGTTAATTGGGGAAAACTCTGTTGGTCACCAAAACCTAATCCAAAAACCCTAAAATCGAACTACACACAGATTTGGGGGTTCCTAATGGCCATTTCCATCTAAAAACAGAAATTAAAGGAATAAAACTAGAGTTTTACCTGCAGGGAAGGTTCTTCTATGAAAGTTCTTCCTTCCCGAGTTTCCTTGACCCAAGTTTCCTGATTTCCTTGCTTTGGAGGAGGAGAGAATGGAAGCCCTAGGTTTAATTTCGAAAATGGGGTGGGGAATTGGTTTCTCTTGTGGAGGCTAGGGTTTCCTTTCTCTCTACGTAAAGAATAGCTTTGTGAGAAGCTTCTTTTTATATTAAACCTAGGTTTAGGGTTTCTATGCCTAGTTTTTAGGTTAAACCCCTTGGCCCTCTCATGTAGAACCTAATAGACTCAGGTTAAGTCAGTCTAGGGTTTTGAGGGTTCACCCTAATTTAAAATTCTAGGGTTTGATAGAATAGGGTTTACAAATTAGGGTTGACTCACTAGGGTCTGTCCTAATGAGTTCTAGGGTTTACCTTAAACCAAATATCACTAATAATAATATAATTAGTTACAAAACTCAGCAATTAATTTAAATTCATAATTATTTAAAAATAGCTAAATTACAGAAATACCCTTATATGGAAAAGTGGTAGTTACAGCACGTCTCTACATTTAATACACAGAGTGAGGGCAGAGCTCGAGGCGCGTATCTGCATTTAATGCGCAGAATGATGGCAAATCTTTGAGACACGCCTCTGGAATACGCTGCCTAGTTTTACACAGGCAGACGTGAGCTTCTTACGCTCCGTAGAAGGTAAACAGACTGCCATATCATCAATTGCTCTTTGTACATGGTTCGAGGTGCGTATCTGCATTTAATGCACAGAATAATGGAAAATCTTTGAAGACACGCCTCTGCATTTAATGCGCAGGATGGGGGCAGATCTTTGCATTTAATGCAAGAGATTTGATTATATCTCCAAAAGCCATAATTTCGGCTAAGACGTCCACATCATCACTTTGGCAAATTACGCCATCAGGCTATTCTCAGCTATGGGAGCACGCTGTATGCTATCTCCTTGGAATACGCCAACTCAGTCACATTTGCATTGGTGCGTATTAAGGCTATTCGGCCCAGAATTCGCTCAAGGCCTCAGTCAGAGGAGGAGGATCAGCTATCTTCTACGCCCACTCGGCTTCTATGCCTACTCGACTTATACACCCACTCGGCTTCTATGCCTACTCGGCTTCTACGCCTACTCGGCTTCTATGTCGGTTTGATAACTCTTTGGCTTCTACGCCATGGTGACAGTTATTGGCTTCTACGCCAACCTTTTCTACGTGAGGGATAACTACCTACGTGGCTTTTATGCCGTGATCTTCGCAGCAGTTATACGCATTGTCTCTTAATTGGACACGCGTCACACGCTCATTCAAAAGGTCATTTATACGGGGACAACGGTTATTTTAACCATCGTGTAAAAGGGTGCTATACTTTCCACTACTCGGTTTTTACGCCGACTGAGTGGTCACTGTCACTAAAACTCTATAAATAGAGACCTCTATTGACAGCGGTTGAAGGTCAAAAAATTAGAGGGAAAACGGTCGAAGATTTGAAGATCAGAACCGAAGAGTCTTTGAGAGAGAAGAATCCAGAGCTCAGGCAAAGAGTAGTGATCGACGACTTTGGCATCGAGCATCCACTCTCTTCAGCAACCTTCGAAGCTGCTTTCTGTCTTCTACGGCACTTCTTCATCATCGTGTGGTCCAAGGGACAAAGTCATCTACTGCAGATCTACTCCTATAACAATATTTACCCAGATTAAAAAATTATACTCGACATCCTCGTATAGGATTAATTGTACTTCTTGTTTGTAAACATAAGAGCGGGTTTCGTATAAACCTCGTTTCAATTTCTTTCGTTTATTTATCAAACACAAGATGGCGACTCTGTTGG
This sequence comes from Iris macrosiphon, assembly GCA_036927795.1. Taxonomy (NCBI): domain Eukaryota; kingdom Viridiplantae; phylum Streptophyta; class Magnoliopsida; order Asparagales; family Iridaceae; genus Iris; species Iris macrosiphon. The sequence goes on along the minus strand of JAYESA010000018.1, from coordinate 99,447,603 downwards.
GGACATCTTTCTCTTCTGATGAGGAAGCAATTGCTCAACACGATGTGATATTCGTGGGATCCGTGAAGAAGACCCTGGTCGTCCAGTTCGACCAGTCTGCCTACGAAGATATGCTTCGAACAGGGGGTAGCTCTCACTCTCTCTCTGTCTAAGACAACAGGAAGCTGCGTAAGGTCTGGATGCCCAAGACATCCCCTACTATTCCTGTCGACTCTCCGACCTCTCCGACCAACGAGGTTGTAGCATCGCTCCCTCCTCGCCTTGCGCGTAAAATTTAGTCTTCCGTCACTGACGGAATAGACAAAACTTCTGGCAATGTCTCAGTGCTAATCCAGAAGTATACATCGCGCTCTGTGCATAAAACTCTGTCTCTCATCCCTGACATGGCTGACAAAACTTTGGACAATGCCTCAGCGCTAGTCTAGAAGCCTACTCCACGTTTTGTGCGTAAAATCCAGTCTCCTGTCGCTGACAGGGCAGACAGAATTTCTGACAATGCCTTAGCGCCAAATCAAAAATTCCAAACGCACTCCGCACGTAAAAATGCATCTGCCCTCTGCAGAAAAGCAGATGATCCCTGCAATCTACGCAAGGGAAAGCAAGTGGCGGACTGCTCAACTTCTCGGCCTTTACGCCAGCAAGGGAAGAATCTGCCTGCCCTCCGGATTACGCGAGAGGCTGACAGCCGACTGAGGACATCCTCAGCTTTATGCCAACCTGAGAAGAGCTCCAAATTACACCAGGGAAAGCCCCTCAGCGTAAAGAAGGCTCAATTTGCATAAAGACACCCTCCTCAGGGATTATCCGCCACCCAGATGGTCAACCTGTTGTATACAGGTGGCACAGGAAAAACTATGGTTCCCAACATCCGCATGCCCACTGATGTGAACAGAAGGAACAAGCCATCTTCTTCTTCTTCTGTAAATCCTCCTGACCTGCGTAAGTATCTGATCCAGAAACGCAAGGATAGTGGATCTTCCAGCATGTCTATTACGCCTCCTAGCGAGCACTGTTGTAATAGTCATAGGATTGTAATTAATTGTTGCTGTTCTGAAGCGAAACGGTCGATTTTCGACCGGTTGAGCTACTCTCAGTCTTTCCAGGAAGAAGAGCCCACACATGCATCAGTGAACATGGCTTCACACATACCTAGAGGAAGATCGAGCTCAAGACGTCATCCCTCTAGAGCTCCGAGCCGAAGGAGATTCAACCAGCTCCTTAGGAACACTGAAGCTGGAGTGTTCCGAAATACTAGTTCGAGGTCACGACAACCGGCTTCGTACTCTTCTCATTCCGATGCTGGGGGTCGCTAGTCTCCTGAATCAGATGCCGAAAGTATAGAGTCAACTTCTACAGAGACCTATACTAATCTTTCAGTGACACCCAGGGAGATGGAAGTTTATGCCATTGGAGATGAATGCGAGGAAGCTTCCCCATCAGGGAGCGCTGAGCAACGCATTACTATACTGGAGACATCCCTGAAAGAGATGTAATCCATGATGGAGAACATGCACCAGATGATGCTGACTCAACACACAGCTGCTATGGCTCAAGCATCGGTCCCTCCAACTCAGATACGTGTGGGGGTGGACTTACCACCATCCAACGTGATCCAAGAGCCTGCTCTAGATCAGGAGTCAGCAGTTCCTCCGCTTCCTCACTCGGAGAATGTATTACCTCCCGTTGGAGTCGCGATACAACCGATTTCTCACCACTCCGTGGTCCCGCTACCGGCTGAAAATCTGATGCAGGCAGTATGGGAGTTGAAAGCCCAATTTGATGCCTTGAAGCACAAAGATCAGCTCAAGAAATTGGGAATCAACCAGCCTTACCTGGCTATCTGGGAAGAGGCCCCTTTCCCTCCTAAATACAAACCACAGACCATGGCTCTGTTCGAGGGAAAAACATCACCGAGTCAGTACATGAACTACTTCAGTATGATGACAGTGTTATTACAAGGGAATGATGCCCTCCTCACACGGGTGTTCAAGGGTTGTCTCTCGGGAGTGGCTTACCAGTGGTACCGCAGCCTGGCGGACAACTGCATTACTTCCTTCGAAGACTTCAAGGCTTTATTCTTCACAAGATTCTACGAAGGAGGGATGGACATGTCTATGTCCTCTCTCATCGAAGTGAAGCAGAGGGAAAAAGAGGACGTTCGCACCTTCATCGAACATTTTCGTCAAGCCACTTTGCAAATGCCTCCCGGAGTTCCAGACTCGGCATTGGTGGACATTTGCAGGAAAAACCTTCTTCCCGTGATCTCGGTGTTCACAGGACCATATCAATTCCATGATTGGCCCTCGTTCATCATCTTAGCGGTAGCCGCCGAGGACAACAATCGGAAGGCACGTGATAATGACATCATGATCTCTACCTCCGATAGAGGCAAGAGGTCATCCCCCAACAGCGACAATCCCCGTGGTTCCAAAGAAAAAGAAGCTCTGGCAATCAATACGTCTAGAAAAATGACTGCGGCAACCACGCAGACGAAACCTGGGACTTCCAGGCCCATTGAAGTATACTCTTTCGACGACGATAATATTCCGAGCATATTCGAGTGTCTCGTCAAAAACGGCAAGATTACCCTTCCTGAGAAGAAGCGGCATAATAAAGTCGGCAGTACTAATAACTCCAAGTACTGCATCTTCCATAGATACATACACCACCCTACAAAGGCGTGTTATGTACTGAAAAGAAAGATCCAGGAGCTGATCGATGCTAAGGCCATCACTCTGCGCAACAGCGAGAAGACTGTCACAGCCAACATGATCTCTCTGCAATTTGGTAATTTGCCTCCCCAAGAAGTCCCGGACGGTGTTACACCTATTTCCCAAACAACGATGAACATCGTTAATCTCCCTCCAGCAAGGGGTCAAAATCATGACCTGCTACCACTAACTACCACCGGGGCTAGATCATATGGGTTCATCCAGATCTGGTGTCAGAGATCAAGAAAGAGACTCAAGCTGCTAAGGCTAAGTCTAAGAAAAACTCAAAACATAAACCATGTTACACGGTTACGGTACACTCGGCATCAAAAGACGAGGTTTTGGCTACTGGAATCCATTCAGGGAAAGCTTACCTCCAGGACTATGGAGCAAGTCAGGAAGATGCACCGGCAGACGCTTCAGCTACCAAGCCTTCAGAGCAAGAACCCGCCATACCAGAGGCCGGTCCTTCGAGACCAACTTTGGCGGACAAAGAAAAGCAAAAAGAAGTGCGTTTCGATAAACCTACGAAAAACATTCGAAACAAAGGTTTAGAGAAGCCGTACAATTTCGACATCCTGGCCCAATTGGCTAATACACCAGCCAGGTTATCCATCTTTGAACTACTCAGGCTCTCTCAAGACACTCGTCAAGCCCTGAGTGAAGCATTGATATAGGCAGATGCATACTTGACCCAGCTCAAGTCCCCTGACGAAGAACCCATGGCATGTCCTCAATGCCACAGTGTGATGGAGGTGGTCCCGAATATCACTTTCACTCAAGATGACATGCTGTTAAAACATAACAGGCATGACAGACCCCTCTATTACACCGGGTACGTCGGTCCCATGGAGGTCGACCGGATTCACATAGATCCGGGATCATCAATCAGCATCATTCCTCATAGTCTGCTTAGACCGCTGAAGATTCCTACCAGCAAATTGGCTTACACCACCACTGCAATCGTAGGTTTCAACGCCAGGAAAAGTGAGCCGTTGGGAAAAATCCGCCTGAGGATCCAGATTGGCGACTTCAGATCAGTGGCTACATGTTATATCATTAATTCAGAGGTGTCCTACAACATTCTGCTGGGTAGACCTTGGATCCACGACCACAACATCGTTCCTTCGACTCTACATCAATACTTTAAATATGTAGATGCTCAAGAAATAGTACAAACAGAGTTTGTTGACCTGAACCCGTTTAAAGGAGTAGAATCCTACTACTCTGATGCTGTGTTGTACTCTCAAGTCTACATGAAAGAGGTGTCAGGCGAAGCAGAGAAGGAATCCCACCGGGAGCCAGAAGAACCCTCTGCCGAACAATCTCTGTCAATCAAGGTGAAAGGGCGAACTACTCGTCCAAACGCCATGGAGCCTGTGGCTATCCACCTAAACAAAACCAGGTCAGGAAAATTGGGTGATCCTCTAGTGATCACTTTGAACCAGAAGCCTCCACCCTTGGTCATCAACCTTCGGCGCAACAGGCAGCCGATTGATATAAATACAACCGGGAACACGATTTCAGATGATAATAAAGATCCTTTTTTCCAGTATATTGATGCTCAAATTCTGAATCAGGAATCCTCTCCCCATGACGATATAGAACCTATAGCACAAAAATTCTTGGAAGCTATAGATTTCTATCATCCGTATATGTGGTAAGTAGCATCATCATCCAATGTCACCACGATATATGGACCACATGAGGATTCTATCTTTATTGTCCCGCCTACTGGCAGCAGTCATCATTCAATAGTCTTCGGCCGCATGCACAATGAACCGACTGTGCAAGAAGATTCTTCCGATGACGATGCTGGTAAAATACAGGTTCACAGATACAGCCCGCAAGCTTTGAAGATCATGCAAAGTATGGGTTATAACTTGAAGCTGGAACCAGGTCTCAACTACGGGAAAGGCAGACGAATGCCGCTGCACGGCGATCCCTACTATCAACGTACTCGTTTCGGGTTAGGGTATACTACCTCCCTTGCAACTCCTGAGTCAAACGAGGATATCTTTTCCTCTTCTCAAAATGGCTCAACGCCCTCCGACTCATCTCATGCTCTCAAATGAACATTATTAGTAAATATGGTAGTGACGGATTCCTTCGAAGCAGACGAACAAGAATCTGAACTGTTTGAGAATGACGCTTGGGCTCAGCAAATGGATACACAATGGGAATTCCGCTTCGAGCAGAGAAAACCTCCCACTGAAGATAAAGTTATCCAGATTAACGTTGGGGATGAACTTTTGCCAAAGCCGATATTTATCAGTAACAATCTTTCCGAAGCAGAAAGGGAAGAAGTTATCCAGCTGATAGAAGAATATATTGATGTGTTTGCGTAGAATTATGAGGACATGCCAGGCCTTGATCCAAAGGTGGCTACTCATAAGCTCAATATATTGCCCGATTTGAAGCTTGTGAAGCAACACCAACACCGGTTCCGCCCGGACATGATAGACGCCATTGAAGCTGAAATCAAGAAGTTGATAGCCTGCAGTTTCATCCGGGAAGAACAACATCTCGACTGGGTCGCCAATGTTGTCCCGGTCATGAAAAAAAATGAGAAAGTACGTGTCTGCATCGATTACCGAGATCTAAATGCAGCCTGCCCCAAGGATGAGTTTCCTCTTCCCATCACGGACGTCATGATTGACAATACATGCGGTTTCGAACGTATATCTTTCATGGACGGATTTTCAGGATACAATCAAATCAAGATGCATCCTGAAGACGAGAAGAATACTGCCTTCCGGACACCATTGGGGGTATATTGTTATACGGTCATGCCCTTGGATTGAAGAATGCCGGGGCTACGTACCAACGGGCTATGAGTAATATATTCCATGAGCATTTATGCAAAACAGTGGGGTATTACGTGGACTATATAGCTGTCAAAAGCCACCTCAAGGATAATCACATCCAAGACTTGAAGACAGTATTTGAGTTGATGCGCCAACATCAACTCAAAATGAATCCTACAAAGTCCTTTCTAGGGGTATCTAGTGGCAAATTCTTGGGATTTGTCATTACCGCCAAAGGCATTCAAGTGGACCCTGACAAAGTCAAGGCCATCTTAGAAATGAGACCGCCCCACAATCTGAGGGAACTCAAGGGATTTAAAGGCCGTCTGGCTTATATCCGGAGATTCATATCCAACCTCTCTGGGAGATGTCAGCCCTTTTCTCGCCTCATGAAGAAAGGTGTATCCTTCGTATGGGACGAAGCCTGTCAGCAAGCGTTTAATGATATCAAAAGCTACCTCACTAATCAACCAGTTCTGGTGCCTCCCGTCATAGGAAGACCATTCTTGCTGTATGTTCGAGCGATGGATCATTCTCTGGGAGCTCTTCTCGTACAAAAGAACGATATGGGTCATGAACATGCTATCTACTACCTCAGCAGGATGATGGTCGGAGCCGAACACCGGTACAATCCAGTGGAAAAAGAATGCTTGGCTCTGATGTTCGCTATCCAGAAAACGCGATACTATGTCACGGGCCAGACTATTCATATCATCTCCAGGATCAATCCTCTTCGGGTATTGATGAACAAGCCAAGTGTTCTTAATTCCCGACTCGCGACTTGGGCGATGTTATTAACACCGTATGACATGGTGTACATCCCTCAGATGTCCATCAAAGGCCAAGCATTGGCTGATTTCCTAGCTGCTCATCCGATCCCGGAGGCCTCCAAACTATACGAGGACATTCCCGACGAAGTTGCAGAATATAATTCTGCAATGGAAAGTGATGCATGGCAACTATTCTTCGATGGTGCCTCCAGGACTGGTCCCTGGGGAAACGTGGTTTCGGGAGTAGGAATTGTCCTGGTTACTCCTGATAAACTCATCATCTATCGAGCATATTCTCTTAGCGAGCCCTATTCCAATAATGTGGCAGAGTATAACGCTCTACTAATCGGGCTCCAAATCGCTAAAGAATTGGGCGTCGAATCTTTGGAAGCTTTCGGTGATTCTCTGCTGATCGTCAACCAAGTCATAGGAATATATGAAGTCCGAAATCCAGACCTCATCCCCTATCACCGAGCAACGGTCGAGATAGCCATGACATTCAAAGGGTTCTTCCTAGAGCATGTACCTCGATCTCAGAATCAGGAAGCTGATGCCCTAGCCAGTCTAGCTGCAGATTTGGCTATTCCTATAAGAAGGCAGAATTCGGTGATCCTTCTTAATAGAGATTTATTCTGTGTGAAAAATAACTTTCACATAGAACAAGCTATGCTGTGAACACAGATCTCCCCGGAGAGACTAGAGAAGTCCCTTTATAGATTTTATGGCATATGGAATCTTGTCGGAAGATCCTAAAGAAGCAGTATTCGTCAAAAGACGATCATTGCGCTTCTATTTTGATGCATCTTCACAATGTCTATATCGCCGGTCTTATGACGGACTATTATTACGATGTCTCTCTGGTGATGAAGCACAGCGGATTATCCGTGAAGCTCACGATGGCGTATACGGAGTGCATCAACCCGGTCCTAAGCTACAGGATCGTATCAGGATAATGGGCTATTACTGGCCTACTATGATCACAGATGCAATAAAGTATGCAAGACAATACAGAGCCTGTCAGGTCTACGCAGACTTTATCCATCAACCTTCTGAATATTTACATCCTACGGTTGCGTCCTGGCCTTTCGAAGCATGGGATATGGATATCATTGGTCCTATTCACCCGTCTTCTTCCAGAGGTCACCGGTTCATACTGGCCATCACGGATTATTTCTCCAAATGGGCAGAGGCGATCCCTCTTGCTGAGATGAAGGCATCTAATGTGATTAACTTCATCAAGCATCATGTCATTTATCGCTTTGGGGTCCCCCGGAGGATAATTCATGACAATGGGCCTCAGTTCATCAGCCAAGCGTTTCATCGATTTTGTGATAAAAATCGGATACAAAATGTGGCCTCTACGGCATATAATCCTGCTGCTAATGGTTTGGTGGAAGCTTTCAACAAAACCATTATCAAGCTCTTGAAAAAGTTTGTCTCTTCGAACAAGAGGGATTGGAATGAGAAGCTAGGAGAATATCTCTGGGCATACCGCATAACGGTACGAGCACTGACAGGTTGTACTCCATTCTCATTAGTTTACGGGAGTGAAGCAGTTCTCCCCATCGAAATCCAGATTTCGTCACTCAGGATAGCAGTAGCTAATGAGTTAACTCAAGAAAAGAATGACCTGTTAAGGCTTCAAGAGCTGGAAGGATTAGACGAGAAACGCCTTCAAGCTCAACAGCGCATCGCGTTCTACCAAGCATGTATTTCCAGATCTTTTAACCAAAAAGTAAAGGAAAGAGTGTTCAAAGATGGCGAGCTAGTTTTAGCTGTGAGAAGGCCGATGATTCTTACTCACAGGAGTAAGGGTAAATTTCAGTCCAAATAGGAAGGCCCTTATGTGATCGAGATGACGTTCTCAAACGTCGCTTACAGGTTAGCCAAACCTAATGGAGACTTGTTAATGGCTCCTATCAATGGCAAATTCCTGAAGAGGTACTATGCTTAACCTTCTTTGCTCAAGTGGAATATGGCGAAAATCTCATTCTGACAAAACTACTTCCAAAACGAAACTAGTTGGATCGTATTCCATCATGTCCATATAACCTCTGAATAGATATGTTTAACTAATTTGGAACTTCAAGACCTATCACGTCCATATTACCTCTGATAGTGTTTTGTGTACAAATTTTAGCTGAAGCATATTCTATCATGTCCATATAACCTCTGAATAGATATGTCCTACTAAAACTTACCGAGAGTATATCACGTCCATATTACCTCTGATATCACTTTCACCCAAACCTGTCATTTATATTCCAAAATGATGGGTCCATAAAGTCAGATGAAAGCCTCTTTATTATTCCCAGGAAGAGCAAAATTATATTGGAAAGCAAAAAAAAAAGTACATCATTTGGGGGGAGCGGTCAGGTCACGAATCTGTTGCGCTAGTGCGGTCATCTTCTCAGTCCTGGAGCTTAAAACAATAGCGTGGGCCCGCTCCAGCAGTGCCTCGTCATTGCTCAGGAGGGACAGTTCGGATCTAGCCCGAACAAAACCAGCACAAGCGACTCCTACACGCGCCAAGTTCTATTGAGCTAGGCCCCGTCGACCATTCACCACATCTAGAGCTTCCGACGACTGAGAAGCCCACTCCTTTGCCTGAGCGAGTTTTGCTTCCAGTTTGCGGACCCTCGCTACATTTCCTTCATGCTCGGCCTGGCACTTCGTTTGAAGAGGAATGACCTCCTCCAAGACAACTTTTTCCTTATCCATCTCTTGCTGATGTGTCTGGATGGATTTATTTAGGCCTTCCATCTGTTCAGCAAGCTGCGCAGTCAAGGAGTCATATTCAGCCTGGACCAGGTCGTCAATGCTGCCTCGAGATAGCTGCTGATATTCGTTAATGGGTTGCTCCAAACCATTAACTATCTTCTCCAGTGTGTCAGCTATCCCAGTGTCGTCGTATTCTCTGATCGGTACTATCGCAAACTGAGAGGACCTCCTCAGAGCCTCAAAACTCAGATTCTTCTCCAACACCATTGATATCAATATTTTCATAGCGGTGTAGAAGATACTGGTATACTGCTCAGTCAGTATGGCTAGATCCGAATGGACGCTGGGAGTGGCTGCAATATTGGCGAATCCCCCTCCAGGAACAACCGCAGACGATGTTGCCACAGCCGTCGCCTCAACAGGTGGTGCGACAAAAGAAGATGTGCCAACACCGGACGAAGTGACCGACGTACTCAAAGGAGGCATTGTCGCAAGGACAGGCTCATCCTCCTCTTGAGATATCGGAACCGTCTCGGGCGAGCCGGCACCCGAAAGTGTCTCCTCTTCGAAGCCGGGTACCTCCATGTCATCGCCAGGAGCCGACAAAGAGCCAAAAGGCGCGTCAACACTACCCTCCCCGAAGATGTCTTCCCCTGAAAAGAAGACAAAAGGAAGTTAATATCAAAATAATGTTAACTTTTCTAAAAAGAGGCGTAAATACGACATTTACCCATGGCCGATGGTGTATATGTCGCGTCTGCGGCCAGTACAGCTAAATCATGTCTTAATGATGCTAGGCAAGCTGTCATACCTGGGGAAGGGGGTGTGCTAACTGACATCGGCAGGTACTCTTCCGAATCTTCGCCGAGATCCACTCGAGGTTCACCAGGTGGAATCTCGCTGGGTGCATCTACAGACACGGCAAGGGTTTCTCCCGATGCTGACCTGGATAAAGATATCCTTGTTCGGCTCGGCCCCGAAGGCGATCTCGTTCCACTACCTGAAGCGGTAGCAGCGACAGTAGCCTCCAGCAGAGATTCTCTGGCACCACCAGCCGGAACATTAGAGGATCCCTCTCTAAAAGGCGAGGAACCTCCAATCAAAGAATCATCTCCAACAGTGGAAAACGCAGGCTTAGGAGCCTCATTGCCGGCAATCCGGAGAGGACGAGTAACCGTCTTCTTCTTCCTCTTGCGAGGGGAAGTCTCCTTCAGAGCAGGAGCCCTTCGCTTCCCAGAGATTACCAGAGGCCCTGCAGGCGGAGGTATTTCACCCCTCGGTACCGCCAATAGAGGCTCATCTGGATTAACGGAATCTTTACCCTCGTTAGAAGAAACTGAGAGGATTTCAACTCTTCCCCCAGGCTTGGAAGAGGGCATCCTAAAACTTCCATGCATATCAAAATCGTGATGGAAGGTGTTGGTTGCCACATAGAACTGGGCATACGAGTGGAGAATGTGCAGCTCCGTAGAGAGTGAAATGACGGGCACGGTAAAAATTGCTCCAATGCAACCCATGATGAAGTATCGCCATCCTCTCGCTCCATCAATGAGTCCGCCCCTGGACCTGAAGCTGGTGACGGCATTGCCCACGTGCAACTGGTCGTACCCGAATTGCTTGGCAAACTGACTAGGTAGGTAGGGCTCCAAGAAGTAATGGTCTTCACTTCTATACAGTAAATAGGAAGGTCTAATGCAAACCAACCAATTAAAAGTCTCAGGAGAAAGAGCGGTCTTCCTGTCGCCTATATCCTGAAGTCTGATCCCCTGTTGATTGAGATGTACATAGGGGACAGTGCAGAAAAGCTTCCAACTGTGACTGAAGTTCAGCACCCGCCGACAGTCTAAAACTGTGGTCACGTTCCAGGAGGAATTCCTGTAGTTCAACAAGAAACTACCCCCCAAACTACTGCCAGAGCCGGGAGACATCACCCTGGGGTTATGGAGAATTAACCATCCCATCAAATACAGGTATGGTAATTCTACCCTGGGAAAGCTATCACACCGAGTTTCATCGGCGAGCAGCCCAGCAGTCATTGCCCTCAGGCCAGCTTGTATGCGGCACACCATGGCAGGGAGCAAGCCCAGTCTTGCCCCGAACACCAGACGCACTGTAGGCCATAGCGTGTTGCGGTGAATGTGGTCCGCGGACGTAATGCCGGGTACCACCAGTCGGCGCAGCCATATGGAGAGAAAGCCATCCAGTTGAGCTTCCTTGGACAGAGGCTTGCGGCAATGCCTCAAATAGCTGTAGGCCTTAGTGCCTGCGGGATATTTCCCTATCCCTTCGTCGAGAATCTGGTCCAGAGCTCCAGCATCCTCCATAAGATCGTCGACTACCTGAGCAGTAAGCACGCTCAGAAGATTCAAAGGCTGATCCTTGCTATCCAAGACCTTCTCCGGCTTAGCATTTCTGGCCCGGTAAAAGAAGAGGTAGGACGCCCATTTATTGGTATGAGCCAAATCTGAGGGCTCACCATAAAAAGTGGTGCAAGCGAGGTAGTGGCACATCAGCTCCTGGTACACGGCCACTACCCGAGGGTCTGAATCCCCCAACTCCCGGTTCGTGGGAACATACTCTTCATATGGAGTATCCCCCATCGACAGTTTTGAGATCTTTGCCATCTCGTGGAGGGCCAATCCCAACTCCCCCAGTGGAGTGGCGAAAGTCCCGGTAAGCGAGATATATCGCTCTATCAGTGCCAGAAACAGGTTGGGGTTGAGAGGTAACCCAACACTGGTAGCACTCACAGCCGCGAACAGACCAATGCTCTCCAGCTCGGTCTGGAAATGCTTCAGAGCCCAGTCAACTAAACGAGCCCATCGAAGATTTGTAGGGGGTGATCCACCCACTTGTCCGAGGGTTCCCCTTAGGGTATACTCCTCCGTGCCCCATTAAACCATTGCAGAAAGTCAGTAACTGGACTGGCTGGAGCACCAAGCTGTCTTCACTTGGGACACTGCCCGGGTACAATTCCCTGAACGGTATCACAGAGCCGGAAGGACGGCTGACAAACGACCCCTGGTCAGCTCCTTTCAGATGAAATATCTTCCCCGCCCGGCCGTGAAGATTGGGAGTCAGTGTCCACGATATCCTCCTGGGATGTATAGCATGGAATAATGCCGAGATGGGATAGTCTCTCAGCATCTTGGGCAGATACAGGACCAAGCCCCCGGCAAGGAAAACCCAAAGTTCTTTCTTGAGCTTCGTCTGGGACTGCTTGTCAATCATGTCCCCGAAGAGAAAAGTTGGCTTTATGTATTGGTCCCCGTCTATGTACGTCAGGGGCTCTCCGTTGATCATGTTCAACAGCGTTCACTCGCCTTAAGCCGATATCAGGATTCCCCTTCCTTCAGGATACTGGGGTCCAGAGATAGGAAATGTCACGTGGGACAAATCCTCCAGGTAGTTGGAATGAAGCATCCCGGTAGCGGAACCCATCACCTCAGCCAGCGGAGACGCATACAAGTTGACTGCAAGAAGCAAGAAAGACACGTCAGTTTCTATACTAGACATTACAAATCTTGCAGCATATGCCAAAAAAAAAATCAACAGTCTGTGCTTTATGCCAAGATTGTAAAAACTTGATCATTACGCTGGAATCCATTTCCTAGACGTAAAATTCAAGGCTGGCAGTATACGCAAAGTTTCGACAGTCTGTGTTTTATGCCAGACTGCCAAAATTTGAGTTATTACGCCGGAATTCTCATCCAGAAGCGTAACACTCAAATTTTATAGTATACGCCAAGTTTCTACAGTCTGTGCTTTTACGTCCGACTGCGAAAATATGGAGTTTTTACGCTGACACATTAGAAATATGGTCGTAAAAGATGAAACGTCTCTGTGCATCATCTTCCTCAAAAAGGCTATCAGCATAGAAGACGACCTAGCGTGTTCACGTACAACGTATGCGAAGGATTTTAGTCATTCTTTTTCGTCCCAAAAGATCTACGTTTAAGGCCGGGTGCACTACTCGTCGGCGGGAGACTTCGCTCAGAATGAAGCTCGCCTTGCCCGATGGAAGCCGCTCTCGCTTGGGCAGAAGAGCGAGAAGAAGAGTCGGTCTTCTTTCCCTTAGAGGAGAAGATCGGTTTTGGGGCCATTGCTGAAAGCTCTGAATGCTCGGAGAGGAGACGAAGGAGAGAGCTCGAACAAACGAAGGCTTTCTTTTGCAAAAGACGGATGAAAAGTTTTTCTCTCAAAAACTTGGGGTATATATAGAGTTCGGATGGACTCCTCGAATCTCGAACCAAATCTCATATTTAATATTCGGTTATGATTGGGGACTACGTCAGCCTATTACTCAGAGAAGGCAGACAGTCAGCGAATTCAAAATTTTTTTGCGCAAAGCAGATTCGTGGTTTTACGCTAAGGAGCTTTCTACGCTCGACAGCTACAGATCTATGGTTTTACGCTCACAGGCTATAAGTCTATGGTTTTACGCCCGGATACTTTTATGCTCGGTAGCTTTTACGCTCGAGAGGCTACAAACCTACGACTTCACGCTCAGCAGCTACAAATCTATGATTTCACGCTCGGTGGCTTTTACGCTCAGAGGCAACAGATCCACAACTTCACGCTCGGAAGATTTCTTTTTCAGAAGCTACAAATCTATAGTTTCTACGCCCGGATGCTCTCATGCTCAGCAGCTTTTACTCTCGAGAGGCTACGAACTTATGATTTTATGCTCATCTACAGTTGCAGATCTATGACTTTCCGTATATCTGAAAATACGCAGGCCAGAGTATGCGTATATCTGAATAATTCTCAAGGCGGTCAATTGCAAGAGTTCACACAGAAGATACTCCTTCTTGACCTCAAAATATCCCAAGTACCCGAAGCATACATAGTTCAACATTGAAAATGACTCTTCTCCTTGGGTCGATTGGAAGTTCATCCAGAATTCAGTCTGAATATTTCATCTACAGTTCAAGATGGCGACTCAGTTTGACAGCCATGTCTCACCCTGTTCCAAGGGATTTTCGAGAAATTATTCTTGAAGATGATAGTTTGAACAAGAATTCTGTTTATCAGAAGTAACAGTTCAGAATTCTACGCGGTTCCTCATTCCTAACAGCAGGACGGTTCGAATACTCGACTTAAATGCTAAGCGACTTTCTGCGCATCCTTAGTTGTGCGTAAAAGACAGGACGGGACCTAATACTCTTTCCATCAGAGTCGGCGTAAAGATACCAAGACGTGTCGAAGCTACATATATTTAGACTTCACAGCAAAGTATATGGCGAAATAATCATATGCACAGAAGAAAGATGATTTTATTAAAAATATGATTACATATGAGGGAAATCCAATCTACAAAGGGTTTTTTCTTTATTTTCATGTTTACATATGAGAGAAATCCCATCTACAAAGGATTTTCTCCTCGTCGTCGGAAGGCCACCCCAGAGTCTGTTCTGCCAGGTTCTCGCATGGGTGGAGATCTTTATCCATCTTCTCCAGCAGTTAGTCAGTTTCCGCAACCGACTAACAAGAAAATGATAAATAGAGGAAGGATACAAAACTGAGCCTACATAAATTATGCAAATCCCATGCTCCGTACGCCATGATAGATTGAGTTGAGGTATTTTACCCAACTCAATACTCGAGGACAGAGCTAGTTTGTCTGCTCTCGTCCATGAAAGTATCAGGAGAAGATACAGCTTGCAAGCTGTGTGGTCAAATGAGACCCTTTCTCTCTCTCCTGAAGAACCGCCATACAAAGTTGCTGATTATTCCGAGCAAAGGATGCTGTGATATCCTTCCATGATCCATCGTTGCAGAGGATATTTGCTCGAAGATGCCATCCTTTTCGGCTCCTTACATGCTGGAAGAACATGGTCTTCTTCTTCCTCAAATCGACCCGACGAACTTCGGCGATCATCTCTGTGTGGTGAAGGAAATATGGGAAGAACAGGTTAACTCCTCAGCCTTTATATAGGCAAGAGAGAGCCCACCGAATCCCAACGGATCCCCAATACTCCGCCATAAAGTCAGCCTTGAAGGACGTGTCAGACTTGACTGTTTCATGCTTCATTCAAAGCATTTCAAATTACGAGGAATTTAAAAGCTTTAAAGGGGGTCTTGTAGAAGCATAAAAAATACGCTGGATAGCTATATGCAGCATGTTGATGCTGGGCAGCATAAAAAGATGACTTCAGAGCCATCAACGTGCAACAGAGCTTTTCCGCTGAGCACAGCGTAAAATATAAGCTCAAGGACCATCCGTGTAATGCAGTATGTCCAGGCTGCTTTAGCGTAAAAAGGGTGCTACATCACCTTTATGGCGTAAAACTCATCCGCTTTTAATACAGCATTGAAGTGTACGAGGAACGCTTCGTGTACTTTAAAATGAACCTGTCAAAATTATGCAGTGAACCTGACGTCTGACTCCTGACAAAGAGTACTGCACGACTACCCAGACGACGGCTATAATGATGGCACGGCACAGCGACCCAGACTGTCTTTTAGTGACATCTCCTTAGCGTAAACTGCTTTTACGCGTACAAGGGAATACGCTGTGTAGTTTAACACAGGCAGACGTAAGCTTCTTACGCTTTGCAGAAGACAAATAGACTGCCATGTCAAAAGCTGCTCTTCGTACAGAGCTTGAGGCACGTCTCTGCATTTAATGTGCATAGTGATGGTAGAGCTCGAGGCACGTCTCTGCATTTAATGTACAGAGTGAGGGCAGAACTCGAGACGCGTATCTGCATTTAATGCGCAGAATGATGGCAAATCTTTGAGACACGCCTCTGGAATACGCTGCCTAGTTTTACACAGGCAGACGTGAGCTTCTTACGCTCCGTCGAAGGCAAACAGACTGCCACGTCATCAGTTGCTCTTCGTACAGGGTTCGAGGTGCATATCTGCATTTAATGCGCAGAATGATGGCAAATCTTCGAAGACACGCCTCTGCATTTAATGCGCAGGATGGGGGCAGATCTTTGTATTTAATGCAAGAGATTTGATTATATCTCCAAAAGCCGTAATTTCGGCTAAGACGTCCACATCATCACTTTGGCATATTACGCCATCGGGCTATTCTCAGCTATGAGAGCACGTTGTACGCTATCTCCTTGGAATACGCCAACTCAGGCCATATTTGCATTGGTGCGTATTAAGGCTATTCGTCCCAGAATTCGCTTAAGGCCTCAGTCAGAGGAGGAGGATCAGCTATCTTCTACGCCCACTCGGCTTCTATGCCTACTCGACTTCTACACCCACTCGGCTTCTATGCCTACTCGGCTTCTACGCCTACTCGGCTTCTATGTCGGTTTGATAACTCTTTGGCTTCTACGCCATGGTAACAGTTATTGGCTTCTACGCCAACCTTTTCTACGTGAGGGATAACTACCTACGTGGCTTTTATGCTGTGATCTTTGTAGCAGTTATACGCGTTGTCTCTTAATTTGACACGCGTCACATGCTCTTTCAAAAGGTCATTTATACGCGGGCAACAGTTATTTTAACCATCGTGTAAAAGAGTGCTGTACTTTCCACTACTCGATTTCTACGCCGACTGAGTGGTCACTGTCACTAAAACTCTATAAATACTATTGACAGAGGTCGAAGGTCAAAAAATTGGAGGGAAAACGGTCGAAGATTTGAAGATCAGAACCGAAGAGTCTTTGAGAGAGAAGAATCCAGAGCTCAGGCAAAGAGTGGTGATCGACGACTTTGGCATCGAGCATCCACTCTCTTCAGCAACCTTCGAAGCTGCTTTCTGTCTTCTACGACACTTCTTCATCATCGTGTGGTCCAAGGGACAAAGTGATCGACTGCAGATCAGACTGCTATAGCAATATTTACCCAGATTAAAAAATTATACTCGACATCCTCGTATAGGATTAATTGTACTTCTTGTTTGTAAATATAAGAGCGGGTTTCGTATAAACCTCGTTTCCATTTCTTTCGTTTATTTATCAAATATCGTTGTACTAGCTAGAGGTCATGATCTTGCGTGTTATGGACATGAGACATTGTGGATATGCGATATGAGATTACATTGGGTGGGGAAAGACACACATGCTACAGGCTGATTATGTTTATATATATACTATGTTACTAAGGTACTTAGTCTCTATACCAGAGCTTGGTATATTTACTGGCCCTACGAGATACTACTTGCTGCTATGGGCTCCCCAATATAGAGCATGTAGTGGTCTCATCCTGAGTACTAGTGATGCTCTCATTTGTATTTCACTTAGCTGTTACATAGCTTGCCCTGAGGATCTGTTCTTACTTACTGTATTTTATTTTGGCTTGAGTGTTTATTGTACCTTGTTATGTTCCCCGAGGACCTGAATCCTGATTATGTCCCCAAGTGTAGACGAGGAGAGCTATCCCGAGGTTTACGGGGCAGGTGCTACAATTGGAGACGTACAGGTTGCAGAGGACGAGGTTGTTCCGAAGGACTTCTCTTGAGCACACAATATTCTCACCATTTATTTATTATGATTAGTTCTCTTAGATATTTGATCTTGTAGTGACTTTTGTATATTATACTTGGAGTTATTTTTCTTTCTATTTTGATGACGGGTTGTTCCCCGTGATATTATTTATATTTCTTTGGTTGGACATATCATTTTATGTTCATTGTGACTGGACTATCTCTTTGTGATTTCGATGCTTATTGTGGATGAGATTAGATATATAAACTGTGACAGGTATTTATAGACCATTTTATATGTATTACAGCTTAACTGCACTCTAACGGATCCATTAAATTGGGTTTGTCCATTGGAGTTGTGTTGCTGGCCATTGTCACGTGGCTAGTCCCTTGGTATTTTGGGACTTGGGCGTGACATAGTTTTTATGGTGGCCCATGCAGGTCTACGAATATATTGCTTTGGTTTCAACTAAGGGACCGAGCAAGCCTACGATTAGGATAAAAATAAATTTATAGGATCTCATCCACATATTGATACGTCCTTGACCTCTATATCGAGCTCAAAATTAATTTCTTGACTTACATCATGCTTGATTCAACTGTTTGACCCTACACTAATCCAGACAAAAGAAGAGAAGGCAGAGAAATTCTTTGACGGACTGAGCTTTGAGTTACAAATATTGATTGGCGCAGTTGCACCTACTTCTTATACGGACGTCCTTGCAGCAGCTCGACGCATGGAGCGCATTCACAAGAGGGAGTCCAGCCAGAAGAGACTGTACGCATTAGTACCAGCTCAAGAACCACACGGGGAGCCTACAAAGCGACCCAAGATGTATCCACCACAGAGAGCAGCATCACGAGCCCCATCCCTTTCTACTTGCCACTACTGTGACAAGGTAGGCCATATTGAGAGGGAGTGTAGACACAAATTAGGATTATGTTTAGCTTGCGGATCCAGTCAGCATTCAGCCTGGGATTACCTTGAGCGTCGGAGAGGAACACCGATGGTTCATCGACTAGCTTTACTAGCACCGAGGTCAGTTCAACAGCCACATGGGCTAGTTATTCCAGCACCGAGGGTGCCAGCACCAAGAGGTGTAAGAACCCTAATTCTGAAAACCGTATTTCTCTATTATTAATTATTTAATTTATTTATAGTAGTTATGAGCTAAATAGAGGGAATAAATTTTATTTAATCTTTATTTGAGGTGTTTGTGCATTTAGAGGATTTATGGAGCCATTATAAATTTTTCCTAATTTATTCCATGTAGGAGACCCTTTGGACAGTTGCTAGCTCAACCGTATGCACCAATATAATTTTTAGGATTTTCTGTGAATAGATATATGTATATATAATTAATTAGAAAGGAATTCCTATTGAATATCAAACCAAAATCCAAACCCACTAACCGCTTGAACCCGAACCCATTAGGGGAAGGAAATATCAACAACAGCAGTAGCAAAAGCCAACTTTGCTTTCCTTCTCCGCGCGTGTGAGACATCCTATTCCACCGCCTCTAAACACTAATATTACTAAAATCTCCCCAACCGAAACCAAGCCAAAGAAAGAAAGAAACAACAGCAACAGTGGCTTTTGAGACCAATAAATATTCCCACCGCCTCATGATCTCTATATATTACAACTTTCCAAAACCTAACTACAATTCTCTTCTTACACCAAACTTAAACACAATATTGGACGTTGCACTCTACAGAACTTTTGCTCGGCAAGTATACCTTGCCATTGTACTATTATTTACATTCCAGCTGATGCATGCATGTTTAATTCTGCTTATATAAATGTTTATTTATGTAGATTTTTGGACCTATTTTATGAGACCACCCTAGTATTAGGGAGCATCATTAGATTCATTGACCGGACACAGTTGTTACACGAGTTATGAGTCTCATATAGATCCCGGACTACGTATTGAGTTGGCCTCCTGTACGTATGAGCCGTGCGTTAGGGATGGCTGCTGATAGAAACTTTGTATGCTAGTAGACCTGGAAATTATTTAGAGGTTTTATCGTGTCATGGATATGGCATGCTTAGAGCATTGGGCAGGGAGGACTACTAGTAGGCGTATGGGACACCCACTTCCTTTATGCAGATTCCACACTCGACGGAGTGGTATGGACGTTATATACTATGCAGATTTCCCATTCTTCGGAGCGGTAGGACGTTATCATATACATGTGCCCCTGTATTGGGGGGCATATGTGGCATATACTAGCCAGTTGTCACGATTGGTGAATTACGTCAGCATATGTCTAGCCTACACTTTCCATACGCTTAAAGATGTCCTCAAGTTCTATTTCACTTAGAAGGTTAGGCGACCCATTGGATGTTTATATTTCATTACTTATTGGCATGTTATTATGTATCTTGTTACGTCCCTCTGAGGACCTGGTCCCTTTCCAGATATGGACGAGCAGGAGTATCCGCAGGAGTACGAACCTGGACCTGACTCTACTTACCTGACTGAGGAGGTCTTACCCTCAGAGTATCTGTGTTTTATGTTCACTGTTTAGAGATTTTGTTGCTACTTCAGTATAGTCGTTTTGTAGTGGATTTGTTTCCACCCGACTATCAGACTAGATACTCATCTTGGTTATCCAGTTATTATTCAGCTCGTTATTCCTACTTATTATTTGTGCTGTGGATGAGATATAGATTCTGTGTAACTTGTTGTGACAGTATATTACCACTGGTGGATTAAATATTCATAAACAGCGTACGTGTGTATATGGTTTCCATATATTGGAGTTCATATACATACGGCTGGGCATGTTACGTATTCCTAGTCCTATATAATTTGGGACTGGGGCGTGACATATTTTTAGTGGTGGCCCATGCAGGTCGAGAATATATTGTCTCAGTTACGTAACTGTACCGAACAAGCCTGCGTATAGGAATAGAGTATAATGATCTCTTCTACACTTGACTAAAACCTCATTCTTCCTTTCAACCATCCTATGTTTGGATAAAACAAAGTTTTACGACAGAAACCCTTTACGCTGAGACCAGGGACCTCTATTTATGAAGATCAACCAATTTGTTGGCGTAAAGGCCAAATGACTGTTGCTGGCGTAAAAGCCAAATGACCAGCTTGTTGGCATAAAAGCCAAACTATGCAGAAGATTGCTTACTTTACGCTGTGGTTATGACAACTGCTAACCATGTTTTCTTAGTCTTCTAAATCTATGTATGACACGTCATGCAAGCCATGTAGGTAACTGCCCCTGCGTAAACTTGATGATTCCTGAATAAATAGATAACCAGCATAGAGTAGCCTGATTTGGCATAAAATATAAGGATGGTGATGTGAGCGTATTTGTCACAATCTTAGCTTTCCCAGCCATGACCAAATCTCGTGCATTAAATGTAGAGATATGCCTCGAGCCCTGTGCAAGAAATAACTTTTGACGTAGCGTCTGATTTTGCCCTGTCTTAAGCGTAAAAAATCATCTCCGTTGATTTTTTCTTTTCTTGAGCAAAAAAAAAACTCATTTCTGTAGACAACGTATTCAGAAGACTCCATTCTCTTCCTTTTAGCACATAAAAATGACTTGTATCCAATATGTCACTAAACGACAACCTGGGTCTCTGTGCAAAATTATTATCACAGCCGTCCTCTAGATCGTCGTGCAGTACTTTTGTCAGATGTCAGGATCACGGAATTATCTGACAAATTCATCCGAGGAATACGAAGAAATTTCTCGTACTACTTTACGCTGCAAAACATATAGCAGACTTTACGCAGGCAGAATTTTTACACAGATTATATGCGTAGCGACCCTCTACGCACAGACCTTTTATGCGAGCTTTACGCAGACTTGACGCAGGCAGACTTTACGCAGCATATATTTTATGCACAGATCTTTTACAGGCAGATTTTACGCGCAGATTTTTACGCAGACTTTACGCAGGAAGAATAGCAGACTTTTACGTGGTTAGCTTTGAAGCCGTGTTTTACGCCGACAATTTTAAATCCCTATTTTACGCGAATAGCTTCGAATCTTTACTTTACGCCAGATAGATGAACCTCTACCTTACACCAGACAGCTTGAAACTGTGTTTTACGCCGACGACTTTGAATCTCTACTTTACGCCAAACTATCTTGAAGCTCTGCTTTACGCAGGAAGCTTATCAACCTGTTTTACGCCAACTACCTAGAAGCCCTGTTTACGCAGGGAAAGGACTTCATGTATATTGGGGGGGTTTTGATTGTAAAATACGTGAACAATTCTCCAGCATATTTCATGCTTCTACATTCTAATACTTGCATCCTGTTAGACTCCTGTACTTCTTCTAAAACATTGTGTACATCACCTGCAGAGAGATGGATATGTAGAAGGGATGTACTGTCACCGATGGTGACACAACTCCTGGAGTCAATGGTCAGACTCAAGGAGGAACGTCAACAATTCCTAGACTTCTGGGATCAGATGGACAGATTCATAATCCAGTTCCATCTGATCTTCCCATTCCACCTAACGGGAACTTTCCAGTCTCATCGACACCACAGGATGGCCAGGTACAACTGTTCTAATTCTTCCAGATGATAATGCAGGAACAGCAACAACATGCTGCCACTCTAGCTGCAGAGTAGTGGTAGCAAGCAGCATAACAAAGATAAGAGTTCCTAGCAGCACTTGAAAGGATGGCTGCAAGGGCTACTGTACCAGCTCAAGCACTAGCTCTAGTACCTCGAGCTAAAGTTGGTTCAGTAAAAGACTTTATACAGATGGGTCCGAAGCCGTACAAAGGCATTGAGAGTCCAGAGGAGACTACCAACTGGATCACTCACACCAGAAGTTATTAGAGGCAGCACAGCTACCTACAGAACTATGGATGATAGGTGTAAGGGCGCTTCTAGATGGTAATGCTCATCACTGGTGGGAATCCATGGAGCGCCAGTTGGGTACATACCAGACTTGGAAGCAGTTCCTGGAGTGCTTTAAAAGGAAGAACTTTTCGGACACCGTCAGAGATGCATTGTACGATCAGTTTCTCCACCTGGAGCAAGGGAACAGAACAGTGGATGAGTATAATGCTGAGTTTAGTCGCCTTAGTAAATATGGCGCTGCCTTGATACCAGATGACTTTGCTAAGGTTAAGAGGTTTCACCGTGGACTAACTCAGGAGCTACAACACTACACTAGCTCCCAGTCCCGAATCTCTTACGCCGAATTACTGACAGAAGCCAGATTGTAAGAAACCATCAGCAAAGGAAAGAGAGGTCAGCTGAGGACACAACAAAGAGGACCTACCAGACATCCTTTAGCTTATCAACAGTAGTACCAGCATCGAGCAGGACCATACCAGATCCCAGATCCCAGAGAAGCCCCACTGCCATTATTGTGGGAAACGCGGACATATTAGGAGGGACTGTCAAACTCGCTTAGGACAATGTATGAGACGTGGTTCCGGACAGCATATGATGAAACACTGTCCTATGCAACAAGCATTGACACTTCCACCGCCAGCACAGAGGCTAGCGCTTCCAGCAACAAAACTAGCTCAGTAAATATGAGTTCTTCTTGGACAGAGTTTCATTTCTTGGGCATGTCATTACAGGAGTTGGTATGACAACTGTAAAGACTGGATAAGTCTTATCTTCTTTACAAACTTGAACTATTTTGTAACATCTCTCATCATAATCTAGTGCATTCCTATTTTATGAACTACCTTGACTTAACTAGTATATATATGTTATATATATGTTATATATATATATATATATATATATATATATATATATATATATATATATATATATATATATCACCCCTAAATTTTAGATTATGGGTATTTTCGTCTTTTCATAAATTAATGTATAAATGATTGCATAATATTTAATTATAATTAATTATCGTAATTTTTATTTCATTGTTGTGCCTTACCGTTCCTTCAACATTTGGAGCGCTACCCTAGCCTTTGTCTTCCAACAAATTTTACAACCTTGTCCTAGACATGCCTGCCTTCTTTTTTGATCTTTGTGTGACTTATAATTATGCTTTCTTGTGCTTCATTTTAGTCGCACAATATTCGTCACAAACGTTTATTATTTAATTCTTAATAAATTAAAACTTTGTATCCTTGTGCGTTCCAATCGAAATTGGAGACACAATCTAGATCCATTTTGAGCAACCCAAATTAGGATAATATCCTATTCTGAGTCTACTTCATTCATGACACTTGTGTTCCATTTAATTTCAGCCCCTTATACTTCCAATTAATTTTAGAACACCAATTGTATTTAGTTTAATCAATTAAATCCCAAAACCCACTTCTGTGCAATTTTCTAATTATTGGGGACTTAATTGCAAAACTATAATGATGTGTCACCATCCTATTGGTTTAAACCAAATGAAGAACCAACCCCCTTCCTTTGACCGTTCAACCCTCTCCCTCTCTCCTCTTTTGGATGTACACATCCTTCATGATGAATTATGGCCATCCATTTAAAATGGAGCCATCCTCACCACACAACACCCTCTCCATTATATATATATAAAATATATAACCCCTCTCCCAATGCAAACCCTACCCCAAGGCTTGGTTGGCCCTAATCCCTAGGAGATCACCATCAACCTCTTTCCCACATGCAAAAACCACCATCCCCATTAAATTTCTTTACCACCACCATCCACCTTCAAAACTCAAATCAACCCTAAACCAAAAACCTCATCTTCACCCCTCCGTCCCCGACTTCACAGTCGGAGTAGCCTGCAACCGCCGGGGCAGGGACCACCACTGCTGTCAGCCACCGCCGGAGCTCCACCAACGTCGACCCGCTGTCACCTTCCCCGACCTCCATCTCCCCGAGTCCACGCCATCACCATTAACACCACCGTTCCCTTGCCTGAACCTCAGCCGCTACCAACCCGACCTCCTTCCGATCGACTGAACCACCCTGACCTCCCACACGCCCTCACCGCCGAGCATGACCGAGTCACCCACGCCGACTTCCGAGCAACTCCCCCACCGACTGAACCGCCACAGTCAACCTTCGTGCACCAGAGCAGTGTCAATCTCCGGTCGATCAACTACTCCCAGTGCAGTCGAACACATTGCATTGCATGCCCCACCGCCAACGAGCAGTTCTTCCCGACTCCGGCCATTCTCCTCGACTCCCCTCTTCCTGGAGCCCCTCACTGGCCAACCTCTTACTACCACCACTCTACATTGCCACCACCAGCACCCCGCAGAGTCCGCTGCACCTGAACCCGGATCTCTGCAGCAGCTCTACCGTAAGACCCTGCTGAAGCCGAGCGCTGCCAACTGCTCCTCCGCAGTCCGGTCACCATCCCGAGCAACTCCCCAGCAGCCTCAATCGACCTTCTCGACCTCGATTTCTTCTCCTCCTCACCATCATTGCCGGATCTCACCACCACCACCATTATTACCTCGATCTCCTCCCATTCACCCAAGCATCCGCCAGAACCCAGCCATCTCCGGCCATTCCCCACCTGAATGCCTGTAGCATCTCCACCTCGTCTTCATCATCGCCTTCACCATCATGATCACCTTCACCACCATCGCTGTCTTTATCATCGCCATCAACATCATCACCATCATCGTCATCGTCACGCTCGTGCACGTGCACGCCGAAGCCAAGGTGAGGAGCATTCTCTCATGATTGTTGTGTACGCATACGTACACGTATGCGTATATTGTCCATTAGTACGTGTATTCGATATGTGCTTAAAATATATAATTAGTATATATGTATAGTATATGTATTCCCTAATATATGTTAAATGTATTTTGGTACACATATATATACATGTATATATAGAGTATATTTCTCAATTAGTATATATATACTTATGTATATGTATTGTAGACGTATTCCCTAGGATACATTTAAAATGAATATAAATGATTGGCATGTTTAATATATATACATAGTGTAAATTCATTAGTGTATATACATATATTATATATGTAACTAATTGGTATACGTATATATTGTATATGTATGTAATTAGTGTATATATATATTATGAGTATTAATGTTATTGCTAATTAATAATATGTATATTATATATGTACTGAGAGACCCTAGTGTAAATTACGGACATCCCGTATTTACAATTGACCATGCAACCCAGAGACCCGTATCATTTACTGTCTGATTGCACAGCAATTGCAGACACGACACCCGTGCAATTTGACGTACACTTGACCCTAGTTGACCAATGTCATACCTAGCGTAGCTCTGAGTCCAGTATATTTATGATTGTGTGTTAGAGTAATGTCTGATGCAATATTGTATTATTTATGATGTCTATAGGATTGTTGGATTGTTCAGACAAGACTTAGAAAACCAGGTTATTGGTATTGCCAGCAGCAGGACCCCAGGCGAGTACATTTTTTGACAGTTTCCATTATATTGATTATCTCTATAACTCTTGTTGTATAGCGTACATGACTCTGACACTGTTATTTACACGAGTTGGCATCATTGAGACCTGTAATGAGGAGTCGTGATTGGAATCCATCATGCTAGCTGGGGGAAAACGGGGAAGTATTAGTAGCTTGTGTGATCATACCCAACTTTACATGCATCATAGCTCACCCACACCTCACGTCGGTACAGCCTGACCATTAATGCCTCATCGCTGTTATATGTGGTTAGCTTGACTTTACAAGGATGATCGCTAATCAATGTAATGAGTCTTATTAGTCCCAAGCCGATCACATGATATGCTGATATTTCACACACTTAGTTAGATAATTCTTGACATGCATCTCTAGTATATTGATCTAGCATCTCTATATGTTCTAGTTATTGTTCTGGTACACACTTACATACCAGTTCATTGTTCTTGCGTGTACTTGTATTTCTATCTTATTGCTAGATGTAATTGATGATGACATATGCTCCTGTATTCCAGTTATTCCAGCATTTCTTTATTTCTATTTATCTCCAGTATTTCGTATTGCCAGTTATTCATATCTATCTTGTATTTTTTTACACTGTGTTATAGTTTTGTCAATATATGTGGAACTGCGGTTAGAGGTTTATTTTGTTCCAATATATTTTTTTTAGACTGCGACTTAGAGGACTTGATTCCGACATACTTGGAGACTTGGATGTTATTGATTGCAGGTTAGATTATTTATTATTGTTTAGACTTGTCTTGTATTTTATTTATTTTTCTCGATATCTCATCGTACTTTATTTTCCATGATTGAGTATTCCATATTATATTGTGATATCTGTGTCTCCTTATGGAGTTGGATATTCGTGAGAGATTGATTAGATAGTATCTTGACCTAGACAGCGTTCTACCGCCAATGCTGCTGCGTAGGATGGACGTACCCACGCTCTTGTGTCCCTATACCGGGTGCGGGTCGTGACACATTTTTATTGGCGGCCCATACAGGTCAGACTTCTCAAGTTGTGCGATGTCGTGGTAGTGCGACGTCTTAGTTGTACTACTGCGTGCCTGCTATAGAATTTAGGACATAGGATGCTAGGATGATAGAGGATACTCAATCACAAAAAAAAATTCTTGAGAGATTCCTGGGACGACCCCTTGGGAATTTTATTATAATTTCTAATTTAAATCTTTTTCCTTGTTTCCTTCCGCTCTCGCTTGTTGTTATTGAACTTGATTCTTGTTGGTCAGTTATTAAATTAAAATCTTGGTATCATTGTTGAGTTTGATTCTTGTTGACCAGTTGTTAAATTTAATTCTTGGTATCATTGTTGAGTTGATTTTATATCGAGATAAATTTTATGGGCTAAAATTTACGGTATCATCTGGTGACATATATTGATGAGGACAGTGAGAAAGGTAAAATGTCTACTTTGGTTATGGAACCTAGAGTTTATCGCAACCTGTCACGACCCGCACCCGGAATTTGGGCATGAGTCGTGGGTACGTCCAGCCTACGCCGCAGCATCGGCGGTAGAACGCTGTCTAGGTCACAAACATAGTATATCCTGTCAATAGTCTCAACTCCGTACGGAGGACAATGATAAATAAATCACATTTCTATAATATACTCAATCACAACTATAAACATAATGGCACGATGAGAATTGAAAAGAGTTCTATTTAAAACCAACCACAATAAATCTAACTCAAATCCTGGTCCAATTGACCTCACAAAGTCACAAATAAAAATAAATACATCTCAGTCTCAGTCTCAGTCTAAAATAGTAAATACAGAAAAATAATCTAAGCATGGGCAGGCAAGTTCTCCTCTAAGATAGGCACCTCCTCTGGGATTTCTGGGGTGAAATCCTCCTCTATTCCTGGACCGTAATGAGTAGGGCAAAAGTCCTCCAGGTCCTCTGAAAAATGTTGGTTATCCAGTCAGGATTGGAGCGAAGCACAAGCACTAACAGCAGTTTCATTAATTGACAAAATCTATAAACAGTGTAAGAGATACAAGATGGAAATAAAAGCTGAACATGTGAAGTACTGGAGAAAATGAAATAGACAGTAGGCATCTAGCAATGAGCAATAAGTAGTAAATGCTAGAACAAGTAAATCTGAATAAAGATAAGACATCTAGCTAAGTGTTTGAATTATTAGTTTATCATGTGATCGGCTTGGGACTGGATCAGGCTGGTTATATATGATTAGCTATGGTTCTTTTAGGTCAGGCTAACCGCATGGTTAGCTATGGTGCATATAATGGTCAGGCTAATCATATATAACAGCTATGGAGCATATAAGTGGTCAGGCCGCACCCGACGTGAGAAGTGGGGTGAGCTATGGTGCATATAAATGTTTGGATATGATCACATAATCTACTAATAGTTCCCCATCCCCCAGCTAGCACGATGGATTCCAACCACGACTCCTCGTGATGGGGATCTAGGGTGCTAACCCGTGTATTCACAGTGTCGGAATCAAGTATGAAATACACTACAATTTATAGAAGTAATCAACCATGAAAACTGTCAGAGAATGTACTCGCCTGTGGTCCTGAGCAGAATGTGAGGATCGAGGTCCAAAATGGAATCACAATGACCTATTTATGGAAATTCAATGTTAATTAATGAATTAAAAGAATAACATGCTTAACAATTTAAAAAACGAGGTTTCTAGGTCATGTCTAAGGTTTACTGGTCAATACTAGGTCCAACTGAGTCAACTCTAGGTTTTTGGTCAAAACTAGTTAATACCTTGCTTCTAGGTTCATACTAGCTATGGTTAACTAATACTAGCTAGTAAAATAATATCTATATGTATATACTTTTATAAACTTGCATAACTATTGTACATCTACACTAATAAGTATGGTATCAATAACATACATATAAGTTATACCATATGTGTGTAATATAGTTATTAGCTTAACATCCTAATATTAATATCATAACCTAACACAACTAATATTTTGGCTAGAACTAGTGTCCTAACCCATACTACATCACTAGTACCTTAGTACCACAATACCTTGATAATAATCCATTACCTCACACTCATACAACTTACCTACACTAAGTTACCACTCTAATACTTAAGATACACCATACTAATCCACTGCAACATGTGTTTACTGATACACAACTCCACACTGAAACTGCACAGTTTCTACCTCACCAACTGACACACACAACTCACTGCCCAACTCCATACATAGTTAAAAACTGAGCACCTCACACAGACACAGTTGGCACAAGTCTGGACACACACACAAAACAATTTCTGCACACTGACCTGGCCCAACCCCTTCTTACTGCTGATACATCCATACTGAATACATAACTTCTGCCTCTTAATTACCTACACACACACACAAATTCTTAACACAATACACACACACAGTAATTAGGATACTCAATACTAAGGAATACACATAACACCCAACCACAGGAACCAACCAATGCACAGCCACAAACAGATATCCCTATCACCCACTGCCCTTCATTGATACCAAGCCCTAACCAAATTTCTAATACCATGTTCAGTCCACCCCATCTGGACTGATACTCAACTGATACCAACACAGTCTACCTATACTTAAACCCCCAGCTATGGGATACTCACACAGAAATCATATGGATACACTCACTGACACCTATAACTCTGAGGAACTCAACTGCACACACACCCATAAAACTGCTACACAGAGTTTAACTAACACAGTCTACACATGAATCTAATACACAACTCAAAACAGGGCACACAGATATCTAACTGAAATTCTACACTGACTGATACATAAACACTAGACACTAGGTTCAGTCATCCCACACACAGCCAATAACCTCTAGTCCCTGATACCAAAACTCCACCCTGCTACATACCATAACTCACTGATTATAAACTCCTAAAATTTCTCACTGAATGCAACCCACAGAACTAATAATTTACTGTTACATACCCACAGTAGATACAAACAGTCACTGACTACATCACCCTATTCTTCAATCAACTGATACTCAACATAGGTACACATATACTGATCCAGGTATCCTGGGAATTCACTCACTCTCACCCAGGCCTCTCTGGCTGGCACCCCCCCACAGCTGACATTACACAGCACAGCCACTGCACACAGTACAGTATCCAATTCACACAGTATGCAACCTACTGATGCACACAACCTCACAACAAAAACTGATATCTGCACATTGACACAGGTACTCACAGACACAATACTGAACAAGGACACCCCCCTCACACATATCCACAGCAAGGAAAACAAACCCCTGTGCACAGAAACTCTCAACCCGATACACAATGAAACCCAACCACACTGTACATACCCGACTGCACCCTGTTCTTCCTCAAACCTAATGTACAGATGAAAGCCCCCCCCAACACACAATACATATCTATACATATAGATTCATACATCAATATAAAGAATTTAGAATACCTAGATAAGTAAACCCTAAAATCGAATTTATATCTACATGAAAATGGCGAAAAATCTGTCTACAAACCAAATCTAGGGTTAGGGTTCTTAATAATTGGGGAAAACCCCATGTGGGTCACCAAAACCTAATCCAAAGCCCTAGAATCGAATTACACAGCAAGGGGTGGGTTCTTAAAGGGCCATGATCCTCTGAAAACAGGAATTTAAATGAGTAAAACTAGGGTTTTACCTGCAGGGAAGGTTTCTTCAACGAGGCTCTTCTTCTCCAAGGCTCCCTGACCCACGTTCTTTGCTTCTCTGGCTTTGGAGGAGAAGAAAATGGGACCTAGGGTTAGGGTTTCGAATTTTTGGAGAGGGAAGATGGTTTTCTCTAGTGGAGGCTAGGGTTTCTCCTGTTTACATGAAGGATGGCTTTGTGGGAAGCTTCATATATATATAAACCTAGTTCTAGGGTTTCTATGCCTAGCTTTTAGACTAAACCTTTATGTTAAGTCAGGTAGAACCTAACAGACTCAGGTTAAGTCAGTCTAGGGTTTTGAGGGTTCCATCTTAAATTTAAAATTCTAGGGTTTGCTAGAATAGGGTTTACAAACTAGGGTTTACTCATTAGGGTTGTCCTAATGGATTTCTAGGGTTAGACCTAAAACTAAATATTATTAACAATATTTAATTACTTTATAAAAACTCAGCAGAATAATTAAATTCATAATTATTTAAAACAGCTAAATTACAGAAATACCCTTATATGGAAAAGTGGTAGTGACAAGTCTACCCTCCTAAAAGAAATTTCGTCCTCGAAATTGGACTGAACTACAACAAGGATGAAACCAGAAAAGGAAATATACCTCAAGTCTGGAAGAGATAAGGGTATTGCTCGCGCATTTCGTCCTCTCTCTCCCAGGTCGATTCCCCTGGAGAGTGATGTCTCCATGCTACGCGAACCAAAGGAATAGTTTGGTTCCGCAACACCTTCTCTCTGCGGTCCAAGATCTCTACGGGCTGCTCAGGGTAGCTGAGCGTCGGACCAACCTCAATCTCCGAGTGATCAAGTACGTGACTAGGGTCGGCCACGTACCGTCTCAGCTGCGACACATGGAACACATTATGCACTCCGTCCAATGCAGGCGGCAAGTCGAGTCTATATGCCACTGCACCTACCCTCGCCAGAATACCGAAGGGTCCGATGTAGCGTGGGCTAAGCTTCCCGCCTCTGCCAAAACGAATCGTTCCACGCGTCGGAGAAATCCGTAGGAAAACTAGATCGCCAACCTAAAACAAAACAGTCTCAACACGCAGTCTAAACAAACAAACAACACAACCAGAAAAACAACAATCTATACCTGAAACTCAAGGGGGTCTACGGTGGCTGTCGGCCCAATGCCGCTGTCTGTCCTGCGCCACTCGCAGTCTGTCTCTGATGAGTTTCACCTTTTCTGCTGCATCCATGACCATTTCGGGTCCTAGCAAGGCTCTCTCTCCAACGTCGTCCCACGATAGCGGTGTACGACACCTCCGTCCATAAAGAGCCTCAAATGGTGACATCTCGATGCTGGCCTGGTAGCTGTTGTTGTAAGCAAACTCTACCAGGTGCAGATGATCCTCCCAAGAACCTCCGAGATCTAAAACGCAAGTGCGTAGCATATCCTCGAGAGTCTGAATAGTCCGTTCGGACTGCCCGTCTGTCTGGGGGTGATATGCGGTACTGAACTTGAGCTGAGTGCCCAAGCTAGCCTGCAGACTCCTCCAGAAGTGGGAAGTGAAACGACTATCCCGATCCGAGACGATGCTCACAGGAACTCCATGAAGCCTAACAATCTGTCGCACGTACATCTCTGCGAGCCTCTCTGTCGACGTGCCCACCCTGAAAGGTAAGAAATGGGCTGATTTGGTCAACCTGTCCACGATGACCCAAATCGCGTCTTTCCCTCCTGGAGAACGTGGAAGCCCTGAAACGAAGTCCATGGTCACGTGCTCCCACTTCCATTCTGGAATCGATAACGGTTGAAGTAAATCTCCTGGCCTCTGCCGGTCTGCCTTTACCTGTTGGCACACTAGACACCGAGATACGAAGCGTGCTACCTCGCGCTTCATTCCATACCACCATACGTGCTCCCTCAAGTCTCGATACATCTTGTTGGCACCGGGATGCATCGAGTATTGAGAGCGGTGTGCCTCCTGCAAAACTTCCTCGCGCAGTTCCCCACTAGGCACACATATCCTTGTGCCGTGCCGTAAGGAACCATCATCTGCGATAGTGAAATCGTCCGACAATCCCATCTGAACTTGGGCTCTGATACTCCTCAGGGTCTCATCATCGTACTGCGCAGCCCTGATCCTGTCCATCAGCTCTGACTGTATCTGTAATCCCCACATCTGAATCTCGGCACCGGGAACTAACACTTCAATCTCCAAGCTCTCTAAATCAGCCAACAAATGCCTATCTGTCGTCAAGTACATAGCCATCGGATACCTGCTCAAGGCATCGGCGACTACGTTAGCCTTCCCGGGATGGTACTGCAATGAGATGTCAAAGTCCTTCATTAACTCTAACCACCTCCTCTGCCTCATGTTCAGCTCCTTCTGTGTGAATACGTACTTCAAGCTCTTGTGGTCTGTGAAGATTTCCACACGCTCTCCGTACAGGTAATGTTTCCACAGCTTTAGAGCGAAGATAACTGCTGCCAACTCTAAGTCGTGGGTGGGGTAGTTCTTTTCATGAGGGCGTAACTGCCTGGAAGCATAGGCAATTACCTTCCCGTGCTGTTGAAGAACACATCCCAGACCCTTCCCTGAAGCGTCACTGTAGATGGTGAAACCACCTGTCCCTGATGGCAACGTTAAAATTGGAGCTGTCGTCAACCTCTTCTTCAGCTCATCAAATGCAGCCTGGCACTCATCCGTCCACACAAAATCCACATCCTTCCTAGTCAGTCTGGTCATTGGCGCTGCAATCTTGGAGAAGTCTTGTACAAACCTCCTGTAGTATCCTGCTAGTCCGAGAAAACTCCTGATCTCAGCTACCGAACTGGGGGTAGCCCACGACTCCACTGCCTCGATCTTCTGTGGGTTAACCGAGATTCCGTCACCCGATACCACATGCCCAAGAAATTCAACCTTGTCAAGGAAGAATTCACACTTAGAGAGTTTCCCGTATAGCTTCTCCCTCCTGAGAGTCTCTAAGACCAATCTCAGGTGCTCTTCGTGCTCCTCCGGTGTCTTGGAATACACAAGAATATCGTCGATGAACACCACCACGAACTTGTCAAGGTACTGGTGGAACACCTTGTTCATCAAGTTCATGAATACTGCCGGTGCATTGGTTAAACCAAATGGCATCACCATGAACTCAAACTGGCCGTATCTGGTCCAAAAAGCTGTCTTCGGCGTGTCTTCTTTCTTCACCTTCACCTGGTGATAACCTGACCTCAAATCAATCTTTGAAAACACCCTCGCCCCGCTCAACTGGTCGAAAAGATCATCTATCCTCGGTAGTGGGTACTTGTTCTTGATGGTGATATTGTTCAAAGCTCTATAATCAATGCACATGCGCACCGTGCCGTCCTTCTTCGGTACGAACAGTACCGGAGCTCCCCATGGTGATGAACTGGATTTGATGAAGCCTTTGTCCTGCAGCTCCTCGACTTGCTTCTTCAGTTCTGCCAGCTCGCTGTTGTTAACTCTATAGACATGTTGTGAAATGGGCTCCGCTCCTGGAACCAAGTCTATAGAGAATTCAACATCTCTGTCTGGCGGCAAGCCTGGCAATTCTTCTGGAAATACATCCAGGAACTCCGCTATCAGAGGATGTGGCAACTCCTCCTCTTCCGTCCTGGCTCCGCAAAATGTGCTCCCTCTCTGTTCCGTTGTTCCTCTGACGACCTCGAACTCCGGCTCTCCTGGTGGTCTAAACAATACTCTGCCTCTATAACAATCTATAGTAGCATGATGCCTACTCAACCAGTCCATTCCGAGTACAATATCGTACCCCGGAAGTGGCATGACAAGTAAGCTCACGCTCAACTCTCGGCCTCCTACTGACACTCTCCGGTCCTTGCAGTGATCACGGACTAGGATAATACCTCCACCAGTCATGATCTTGCAAGTCCTAGCTAATGGTTCTGTGTCTAAATGATGACACAAAACTATGGGAAGCGCCAGAATCGAATAAGGTAAATGCAGGAATACAATCGAGAAGAACCGAACCTGTGATCAAGTCTCCTGCTGGCTCGATCTCCTCGACTGCCATGGCGTATGCTCGCCCCTGGGGTGCACCTCTCTGCTGCTGATGCTGAGCAAACCTCTGATTTTGCGGTGGAAGTGGTCCCCTCTGTTGTTGGCCTCCTGGTACGGTAGGTACCCTGCCTGGTCCTCTCTGGGCGGCTGCTCCACCCTGACCTGGACGAGTCCGAATGGTAGGGCAATCCCTCAGCTGATGTGTCGTCGATCCGCAGGACAAACATGAGCCCAATCTATGCCTGCAGATATCTCTAGTATGTCCCATCTTCCCGCAGTACGCACACTGGATGGCGGGCTGAGTCTGCCTCTGCTGCTGTTGCTGAACCTGCCCTCGAGCTGGTGCCTGATGCTGCTGCTGAAAGGGCCTCTGCTGCTGCTGAAAGTGTGGACGCTTGCCTGGTCCCGCACTACTATTTGCTCCTCCGGAAACATCGCGTCCCCTCTTGGGTCTGAGGTCCAAGTCATCCTCGGCTACTTGGGCATCCATCAATATGCCCTCATAGGTAGCTGTGCGACGTCCCGACGTGCGAGACTTGATCTCTCTTGTCAGCCCCTTTCTGAATTTCCGGGCCCTGTCCCCCGGATCTCTAATCATCGACGGCGCAAAGCGGCTCAGACGGCTAAACTCCGCGGCATACTCGTCGACGGACGAGCTCCCCTGGGCTAAGTCATGGAACTGACTCTCCAAAGCTCCCAGTGCGACATCAGGAAAGAACTTTTCTTTGAAGAGCTCCTTGAAAGCCTCCCAAGTGAGTCCCCCGCGCAAGAGTCTCGGCTCCGTGCGAAACCACGTCAAGGCAATGTCGAACATCTGGCTGCCAGCGGCCTCGATCTGGAGCGCCTCTGGAATCTGCGCCAAACGCAAGTTCCTCTCGATGTCCTCTAGCCAATCATCGGCGTAGAGTATCCCTTCTGTCCCCTTGAACTCCCGAGGCATCATCCTCTTGAAGTCCACAATGGTGCCCGGCCTCTGTTGTTGCTGACCAGGTTGTTGCTGCTGCTGAGCGACTCTCTCCACAGCCTGGAGAGCCACTTGGTGAGCATTATCCATGTTCACCCTCATCATCTCTGTCTGGGCCTGATGTGCCTCAGCCTGCACTCTCTGGGCCTCTGCCGACGTCCTCTGGGCGTCGACCATGCCCTGAATCAAAGCGAACATCTGTGCCCCATCGACGGGCACACCTCCTGGATGCTGAGCTGGGGGTGGTGGAGGTGGTGGTGCCGTCGTAGCTGTGGGGACCCTCTGAACTGGTGGTGGAGGACCCCCGAATGCTGCAGACACTCCCACCTGTCCTGGAGATGTAGGAGGTGCTGCTGATGTCTGTCCGGCAGCGCGAGAGGTGGCAGACCTCTCTGAATCTGCTGCTCCGAGTCTCTGGGACCTTCTTGGCGGCATCCTGGAGACAGATCGAAAGATTCAATTAAGGCAATAGGTATGATATCAAGGAAGGACAGAAAAATTTCTAAAGGAATTAATCATTAAGAATAGTATCATAAGAATCAGAATTCCCTAATTGTGATTGAGCATATTCTTGGCCAAATTCCTATTTCCTAAAACAGTCTAAGACTATGACTCGAGACTAGACCTGCATGGGCCACCACTAAAAACGTGTCACGACCCGCACCCGGAATTTGGGCATGAGTCGTGGGTACGTCCAGCCTACGCCGCAGCATCGGCGGTAGAACGCTGTCTAGGTTACAAACATAGTATATCCTGTCAATAGTCTCAACTCCGTACGGAGGACAATGATAAATAAATCACATTTCTATAATATACTCAATCACAACTATAAACATAATGGCACGATGAGAATTGAAAAGAGTTCTATTTAAAACCAACCACAATAAATCTAACTCAAATCCTGGTCCAATTGACCTCACAAAGTCACAAATAAAAATAAATACATCTCAGTCTCAGTCTCAGTCTAAAATAGTAAATGCAGAAAAATAATCTAAGCATGGGCAGGCAAGTTCTCCTCTAAGATAGGCACCTCCTCTGGGATTTCTGGGGTGAAATCCTCCTCTATTCCTGGACCATAATGAGTAGGGCAAAAGTCCTCCAGGTCCTCTGAAAAATGTTGGTTATCCAGTCAGGATTGGAGCGAAGCACAAGCAC
Source organism: Iris macrosiphon (assembly GCA_036927795.1). Taxonomy (NCBI): domain Eukaryota; kingdom Viridiplantae; phylum Streptophyta; class Magnoliopsida; order Asparagales; family Iridaceae; genus Iris; species Iris macrosiphon. The sequence goes on along the minus strand of JAYESA010000018.1, from coordinate 99,410,990 downwards.
TAACAGCAGTTTCATTAATTGACAAAATCTATAAACAGTGTAAGAGATACAAGATGGAAATAAAAGCTGAACATGTGAAGTACTGGAGAAAATGAAATAGACAGTAGGCATCTAGCAATGAGCAATAAGTAGTAAATGCTAGAACAAGTAAATCTGAATAAAGATAAGACATCTAGCTAAGTGTTTGAATTATTAGTTTATCATGTGATCGGCTTGGGACTGGATCAGGCTGGTTATATATGATTAGCTATGGTTCTTTTAGGTCAGGCTAACCGCATGGTTAGCTATGGTGCATATAATGGTCAGGCTAATCATATATAACAGCTATGGAGCATATAAGTGGTCAGGCCGCACCCGACGTGAGAAGTGGGGTGAGCTATGGTGCATATAAATGTTTGGATATGATCACATAATCTACTAATAGTTCCCCATCCCCCAGCTAGCACGATGGATTCCAACCACGACTCCTCGTGATAGGGATCTAGGGTGCTAACCCGTGTATTCACAGTGTCGGAATCAAGTATGAAATACACTACAATTTATAGAAGTAATCAACCATGAAAACTGTCAGAGAATGTACTCGCCTGTGGTCCTGAGCAGAATGTGAGGATCGAGGTCCAAAATGGAATCACAATGACCTATTTATGGAAATTCAATGTTAATTAATGAATTAAAAGAATAACATGCTTAACAATTTAAAAAACGAGGTTTCTAGGTCATGTCTAAGGTTTACTGGTCAATACTAGGTCCAACTGAGTCAACTCTAGGTTTTTGGTCAAAACTAGTTAATACCTTGCTTCTAGGTTCATACTAGCTATGGTTAACTAATACTAGCTAGTAAAATAATATCTATATGTATATACTTTTATAAACTTGCATAACTATTGTACATCTACACTAATAAGTATGGTATCAATAACATACATATAAGTTATACCATATGTGTGTAATATAGTTATTAGCTTAACATCCTAATATTAATATCATAACCTAACACAACTAATATTTTGGCTAGAACTAGTGTCCTAACCCATACTACATCACTAGTACCTTAGTACCACAATACCTTGATAATAATCCATTACCTCACACTCATACAACTTACCTACACTAAGTTACCACTCTAATACTTAAGATACACCATACTAATCCACTGCAACATGTGTTTACTGATACACAACTCCACACTGAAACTGCACAGTTTCTACCTCACCAACTGACACACACAACTCACTGCCCAACTCCATACATAGTTAAAAACTGAGCACCTCACACAGACACAGTTGGCACAAGTCTGGACACACACACAAAACAATTTCTGCACACTGACCTGGCCCAACCCCTTCTTACTGCTGATACATCCATACTGAATACATAACTTCTGCCTCTTAATTACCTACACACACACACAAATTCTTAACACAATACACACACACAGTAATTAGGATACTCAATACTAAGGAATACACATAACACCCAACCACAGGAACCAACCAATGCACAGCCACAAACAGATATCCCTATCACCCACTGCCCTTCATTGATACCAAGCCCTAACCAAATTTCTAATACCATGTTCAGTCCACCCCATCTGGACTGATACTCAACTGATACCAACACAGTCTACCTATACTTAAACCCCCAGCTATGGGATACTCACACAGAAATCATATGGATACACTCACTGACACCTATAACTCTGAGGAACTCAACTGCACACACACCCATAAAACTGCTACACAGAGTTTAACTAACACAGTCTACACATGAATCTAATACACAACTCAAAACAGGGCACACAGATATCTAACTGAAATTCTACACTGACTGATACATAAACACTAGACACTAGGTTCAGTCATCCCACACACAGCCAATAACCTCTAGTCCCTGATACCAAAACTCCACCCTGCTACATACCATAACTCACTGATTATAAACTCCTAAAATTTCTCACTGAATGCAACCCACAGAACTAATAATTTACTGTTACATACCCACAGTAGATACAAACAGTCACTGACTACATCACCCTATTCTTCAATCAACTGATACTCAACATAGGTACACATATACTGATCCAGGTATCCTGGGAATTCACTCACTCTCACCCAGGCCTCTCTGGCTGGCACCCCCCCACAGCTGACATTACACAGCACAGCCACTGCACACAGTACAGTATCCAATTCACACAGTATGCAACCTACTGATGCACACAACCTCACAACAAAAACTGATATCTGCACATTGACACAGGTACTCACAGACACAATACTGAACAAGGACACCCCCCTCACACATATCCACAGCAAGGAAAACAAACCCCTGTGCACAGAAACTCTCAACCCGATACACAATGAAACCCAACCACACTGTACATACCCGACTGCACCCTGTTCTTCCTCAAACCTAATGTACAGATGAAAGCCCCCCCCCAACACACAATACATATCTATACATATAGATTCATACATCAATATAAAGAATTTAGAATACCTAGATAAGTAAACCCTAAAATCGAATTTATATCTACATGAAAATGGGGAAAAATCTGTCTACAAACCAAATCTAGGGTTAGGGTTCTTAATAATTGGGGAAAACCCCATGTGGGTCACCAAAACCTAATCCAAAGCCCTAGAATCGAATTACACAGCAAGGGGTGGGTTCTTAAAGGGCCATGATCCTCTGAAAACAGGAATTTAAATGAGTAAAACTAGGGTTTTACCTGCAGGGAAGGTTTCTTCAACGAGGCTCTTCTTCTCCAAGGCTCCCTGACCCACGTTCTTTGCTTCTCTGGCTTTGGAGGAGAAGAAAATGGGACCTAGGGTTAGGGTTTCGAATTTTTGGAGAGGGAAGATGGTTTTCTCTAGTGGAGGCTAGGGTTTCTCCTGTTTACATGAAGGATGGCTTTGTGGGAAGCTTCATATATATATAAACCTAGTTCTAGGGTTTCTATGCCTAGCTTTTAGACTAAACCTTTATGTTAAGTCAGGTAGAACCTAACAGACTCAGGTTAAGTCAGTCTAGGGTTTTGAGGGTTCCATCTTAAATTTAAAATTCTAGGGTTTGCTAGAATAGGGTTTACAAACTAGGGTTTACTCATTAGGGTTGTCCTAATGGATTTCTAGGGTTAGACCTAAAACTAAATATTATTAACAATATTTAATTACTTTATAAAAACTCAGCAGAATAATTAAATTCATAATTATTTAAAACAGCTAAATTACAGAAATACCCTTATATGGAAAAGTGGTAGTGACACAACCATATTAGCTTTCGTGACGAAAAAGTAGGAACCTGACTTGGATGTACATACTTTAGTTATGAAATTTAGAATTTCTCGCAGCCATACCAGTTGGCATGGCGAGGATTCTAGATGACATGATTATAGAGTTGCATACCTTAGTTACGAAACCTATCGTTTATCACATCTATGCTTACTGGCGTGACGAGGATTCTGAGTGTCATGATTTCTGACAGACGTGTATGATTATCAGGTTGTATCTTAAATTGATACTTAAAGTATCATCTCAATACTTATCTATTTCTGTTATTACAGGACTTTGTTCCATCACTTTTGCTTAGCAGTAGAGTTACCTTCAGTCCTTAGCTAGTTCATTTTGAGCTTTATTTCCTTAAGATCCTTGTTAGTATGATAATTTGTGACTTGCAATTATGTCTGTGTCTTGTATTAGTGTTGACTGAGTGTGACTTGTTAGTTTGTGAGTGTTTCTTAGTGGGACATGTGAACAGTAGGCATTGTCTAGAGTTAACCCATAGCGTAGTGCTTTGTAGCAATGGTTCTGTGATAATGTGTCATTATTATTAGTATTGGTATTATAGCTAGAAGGAGTAAAGAGTATCAGTGATGGTTCTAAGAGTTAGTATCAGAGTCAGCATACCCGTCCTAGATAGTCATGAATTTATGTAATTGGATGATCTATGTAAACAATTAAGTATCAAGGAATTGTGTTAAAGATTAATGGAGCATGATGTTCAATTTGATGATTGATACTTGAGTGTGTTAAGAGTAAAGAAATGTATATGCAAAAAGGGTATTAATAAGTGTGCCATGGGTTGAAAAATATCAAGATTGGTAATGAAAGTTATGAAGTGTATCACATATTAGTTTAACAGGATGTAAAAGGTTTAAGAGATATGCTTATATATCAATCGAGATATGGATGTAGAAGTATGAAAAATACACTACAGGATTATACTCAACATGTATAAAACCGCGTAAAGCAGAGTTTCAGTATTGTGCGGCATAAAACATGACTTCAGAGCCATTGGCGTACAGCAGAGCTTCAACGCTGTTCAGCGTAAAATATAGCTCCAGAACAACCCGCATAATGTAGTATTTCAGACTGCTTCAACGTAAAAAGGTTGCTACCTTGCCTTTATGGCATAAAAACCATCTGCTTTTAATGCAGCATGGAAGTGTACGAGGAACGCTTCGTATTTCTCGAATGAACCTGTCAGACAGTACAATGAACCTGACTACTGACAAAGAGTACTGTACGACTATCAAGATGACGGCTGTAATGATGATTCGGCACAGAGCTCCAGACTGTCGTTTAGTGACAAAGCCTTGATTTAAGTCGTCATTTACGCATTCAAGGAATACGCTGTCTAGTTTTACACAGGCAAGCATGAGCTTTTACGCTCAGGATGAGACAAAGCTGACCGCCACGTCAAAAGCTGCTCTTCGTACAGAACTCGAGGCACGTCTCTGCAGTTAATACGCGAGATGGGGGCAGATCTCTACATTTAATGCACGAGATTTTGTTCTATTTTCTAATGACTGGGAGAGCTATAATTAGGGATAATACGTCCATATCACCATCCCTGCACATTACGCCATCAGGCCATTTTCAGCTATAGGAGTACGCCGTATACTATCTCCTCGAAATACGCCGACCTGGCTATTTTCAACTATAGGAGTACGCCGTATGCTATCTCCTTGAAATATGCCAACTCAGGCTATATTTGCAAAGGTATGTGAACAGGCTATCTGATCCAGAATGCGCTCAAGACCTCAGTCAAAGAGGAATAACTGGCTACTTTTACGCCGGCTACCTATCTATGCAACATCAGGCTTCTACGCCTACTTGGCTTCTACGCCTATATGTCAGCTATTGGGCTTCTATGCCTATTGGGCTTCTACGCCTACTTGGCTTTTATGCCATCAGAACAGCTATTTGGTTTTTACGCTAATGAGACAGTTATTTGGCTTCTACGCCAATTATCTCTACGCGAGGGGCAGTTACCTACGTGGCTTGCATGCCGTGATCTTCGTAGCAGTTATATGTATTATCTCTTAATGGGATACGCGTCACACGCTTATTCAGAAGATCATTTATACGTGGGTGGCAGTTATTATAACCACCGCGTAAAGAGCGCCCCACTATTCACTGTTCGGCTTCTACGTCGACATGACGGTTATGGCAATTGGACTCTATAAATAGAGACCTCTATTGACAGAGGTCAGGATCGGATTTGATCTTTGAGAGACAGAGGTCAAAAAATCGAGATAAAAGAGTCTAGAGCACAGATAGAGGGGAGTGATTGACAACTTTGGCATCGAGCATCCAATCCCTCTTGTGATTTTTGAAGCTTTTCCTTCTTCTACAGCACTTCTTCGTCATCGTGTGGTCCAAGGGACAAAGTGATCGACCGCAGATCAAACTTCTATAGCAATATTTACCCAGATTTAAATTTTGTACTTGATATCCTCGTATAGGATTAATTATACTTCTTGTTTGTAAACCTAAGAAAGGATTTCGTATAAACCTAGTTTTATTTTTTTTGTTTATTATCAAACACAAGATGGCGACTCTGCTGGGGATTACTTTCTCTTCCGATGAGAAAACTATTGCTCAACACGATGCTGTATCTGTCGGATCAACAAAGAAGAATCTGGTCGTCCAATTCGACCAATCGGCTTATAAAAACATGCTTCGCGCAGGGGGTAGCTCTCATTCCCCATCTGTTCATGACAGCAGGAAGCTGCGTAAAGTATGGATGCCCCGGACATCCTCTACTCTTCCTGCAGGCTTTCTCTCTCCGATCAACAAGGTTGTGGCATCCCAACCTACATGCTCTGTGCGTAAAATCCGTCTCCCGTCTGTGACATGGCAGACAAAACTTCTGGCAATGCCTCAGCGCTAATCCAGAAGTCGACTCCGCTCTTTGCACGTAAAATTCAGTCTCCCGTCGCTGACATGGCAGACAAAACTTCTAGCAATGCCTCAATGCCAATCTAGAAGTATACAACGCGCTCTGCGCATAAAAACTCGTCTCCCGTCGCTGACGTGGCTGACATAATTTCTGGCAAGGCCTCAGCGCCAAGTCAGAAAGTTCATACGCGCCTTGCGCGTAAAACTTTGTCACCCGTCGAACACCCTTTCCTTTACCATTTGGGCTGAAATTTTACTCTTTTAAGCTTCAGCGCGTAGAAAGCTTCAGTATGTAGGATTATGTATGTTGCGTATAATCCTGGATTTCTATCATATATAATCATGATTAATAATTTTTTTTTCTTTTATGCATCTGATGATTCGCCATATTTGCTGTGAGGAAGTCTGAATATGTGCAGTTTCAGCACGTTCTGAATAATTTTATGCTGACTCTGATAAAAGAGTATCTGATCTCGTCCCGTCTTTTACGTGTAACTGAAGATGCGTAGAAAGCTTCTTTAGCATTAAGTTGAAAATCCAAACTGTCATGCTATTTTGAACGAGGAGTTACGTATAATTTCTGAACTGTTACTTCTCTGATGTGAAGAATTTGCTGTTCAGACCATCGTCTTCAAGAATGTTTTCCTAAAAATCCCTTGAAAAGGGCGAGAAATGGCCGTCAAACAGGCCATACTTGAACTTGTGTAAAAGACTGGACTTAGGATGAACTTCCAATCGACCCAAGAAGAAGAGCCACCTTCAATGCTGAACTCTGTATGTTTTGGGCAATTGGAATATTTTGTAGCAAAGAAGGAACATTTCTGTGTAAACCCTTGCGGTTGGCCATCTGTAGCTATTGAACATAGACTCGTAGATTTGTAGCTTCTTGAGCATAAAATCGTTGGTTTATAGCCTCTCAAGCATAAAAGCTGTTGAGCATAAAAGCATCCGGGCGTAAAACCATAGAAGAAAAACTTCCGAGCGTGAAGTCATAGATTTGTAGCCTCTGAGCGTAAAACCGTAGGTTTGTAGCCTCTCGAGCGTAAAAGCTTCTGAGCATAAAAGCATTCGAGCGTAAAACCATAGATCTATTCTCTTAGCGAACCCTGCTCTAATAATGTGGCAGAGTAAAATGCCCTACTCATCGAGCTTCAAGTCGCTAAAGAATTGGATGTTGAATACCTGGAAGCTTTTGGTGATCCCCAACAGATCGACATCTTGTGTTTGATAGTAAACGAAATAAATGAAACTAGGTTTGTACGAAACTCTTTCTTTGGTTTACAAACAAGAAGTACAATTAATCCTACACGAGGATGTTAAGTACAAAAATTTAATCTGGGTAAATATTGCTATAGGAGTCTGATATGCAGGAAGAGTAGAGGATGTCCGGGGCATCCATAATTTATGCAACTTCCTAGTATCCTGAACAGATAGGGAATAAGATCTACCCCCTGCACAAAGCATGTCTTCGTAAGCAGATTGGTCGAATTGGACGACTAGAGTCTTCTTCTATGATCCGACGGATATAGCATCGTGTTGAGCAATGGCTTTCTCATTGGAAGAGAAAGTTTTCCCCAGCAGAGTCGCCATCTTGTGTTTGATAATAAACGAAAGAAATAAAACTAGGTTTATACGAAACCCTTTCTTAGGTTTACAAACAAGAAGTACAATTAATCCTATACAAGGATATCAAGTACAAAATTTAAATCTGGGTAAATATTGCTGTAGGAGTCTGATCTACGGTCGATCACTTTGTCCCTTGGACCACACGATGACGAAGAAGTGCTATAGAAGAAGGAAAAGCTTCAAAAATCGCAAGAGGGATTGGATGCTCGATGCCAAAGTTGTCAATCACTCCCCTTTGTCTGTGCTCTAGACTCTTTTCTCTCGATTTTTTGACCTTTGTCTCTCAAAGATCAAATCCGATCCTGACCTCTGTTAATAGAGGTCTCTATTTATAGAGTCCAATTGCCATAACCGTCCAGTCGACGTAGAAGTCGAACAGTGGAGAGTGGGGCGCTCTTTACACGGCGGTTATAATAACTGCCACCCACGTATAAATGATCTTCTGAATAAGTGTGTGATGCATGTCCCATTTAGAGATAATGCGTATAACTGCTGCGAAGATCACGGCATACAAGCCACGTAGGTAACTGCCCCTCGCGTAGAGATGATTGGCGTAGAAGCCAAATAACTGTCTCGTTGGCGTAAAAACCAAATAGCTGTTCTGATGGCATAAAAGCCAAGTAGGCGTAGAAGCCCAATAGGCATAGAAGCCCAATAGCTGACATATAGGCATAGAAGCCAAGTAGGCGTAGAAGCCTGATGCTGCATAGATAGGTCGCCGGCGTAAAGGTAGCCAGTTATTCCTCTTTGACTGAGGTCTTGAGCGTATTCTGGATCAGATAGCCTGTTCACATACCTTTGCCAATATAGCCTGAGTTGGAGTATTCTGAGAAGATAGCATACGGCGTGCTCCTATAGTTGAAAATAGCCAGGTCGGCGTATTTCAAGGAGATAGCATACGGCGTACTCCTATAGCTGAAAATAGCCTGATGGTGTAATGTGCAGGGATGGTGATGTGGACGTATTAGTCATAATTATGGCTCACCCAGTCGTTAAAAGTAGAACCAAATCTCGTGCATTAAACGCAGAAATCTGCCCCTATCTCGCGCATTAACTGCAGAGACGTGCCTCAAGTTCTGTACGAAGAGAAGCTTTTGACGTGGCGGTCAGCTTTGTCTCATCCTAAGCGTAAAAGCTCATGCTTGCCTGTGTAAAACTAGGCAGCGTATTTCTTAAATGCGTAAACAACGACTTAAATCAAGGCTTTGTCACTAAACGACAATCTGGAGCTCAGTGCCGAATCATCATTACAGTCGTCGTCTTGATAGTCGTGCAGTACTCATTGTCAGGAGTCAGGTTCATTGTACTGTCTGACAGGTTCATTCGAGGAATACGAAGCGCTCCTCGTACACTTCCATGCTGCATTAAAAGCAGATGGATTTTACACCATAAAGGCGAGGTAGCAACCTTTTTACGCTGAAGCAGTCTGAAATAATGTATTACGCGGGTTGTTATGGAGCTATATTTTATGCTGAATAGCGTTGAAGCTCTCTTGTACGCCAATGGCTCTGAAGTCATGTTTTACGCCGCACAACACTGAAACTCTGCTTTACGTGGGTTTTATGCATGTTGCGTATAATCATGTAGCATATTTTTATGCTCAGCAGCTTTTACGCGTAGAAAGCTTCTGCATGTTCTGAATAATTTTACGTTGTAGAAAGCTTTTAATCAAAAAGTAGGATTATGCATGATCATTGGCCTTCGTCAACCAAATTTCATTTCCAAAGCTTTTAATCAAAAAGTAAAGAAAAGGGTGTTCAAAGTTGGCGAGCTAGTTTTAGCTGTGAAAATGGGAGGGCCCTTATGTGATCGAAACGACATTCTCAAACGGCGCTTACAGATTAGCCAAGCCTAATGGAGACTTGTTAATGGCTCATATCAATGACAAATTCCTGAAGAGGTACTATGCTTAATCCCCTTTGCTCAATAGAGTATGGTGAAGATCTCATTCTGACAATACTACGTCCAAATAACTAGTTGGATCATATTCTATCATGTCCATATAATCTCTGAATAGATATGTTTAACTAATTTGGAACTTCAAAACCTATCACGTCCATATTACCTCTGATAGTGTTTTGTATACAAATTTAGTTGGATCATATTCTATCATGTCCATATAACCTCTGAATAGATATGTTTAACTAATTTGGAACTTCAAAACCTATCACGTCCATATTACCTCTGATAGTTTTTTTTATACAAATTTAGTTGGATCATATTCTATTATGTCCATATAACCTCTCAACAGATATATCCAGCTGAAGATTGCCGAAAGTATATCACGTCCATATTACCTATGATATCATTTTTACCCCAGCCTATCATTTATATTCAGAAATAATGTGTCCACTAAAAGTCAGATGAAGTCTCTTTATTATCTCCAGAAAGAGCAAGTTACATATAAAAGCAAAAAAAGTACATTATTGAGGAGGAGCAGCCAAATCGCGAATATGTTACGCCAGAGCGGCCATCCTCTCATTCCTGGAGTCTAAAATGTTAGCGCGATCCCGCTCCATTCGTGCCTCATCATCGCTCAGGAGGGATAGTTCAGACCGAGCTTGTACAAAACCTGTGTGGATGGCACCCGCATGTGCCAGGTTCTGCTAAGCCGCTTCCTTTCGGTCCTTCAACACATCTCGAGCTGCCGATAAAGCGAGAGCCCTATCCTTTGCCTGAGCGAGTTTATCTTCCAATTGGCGGACCCTTATTTCATTTCCCTCATATTCAGCCTCGCACTTTGCCAGCTGGGGAATGACATACCCCAATATGGCATGCTCTTCATTCATCTCTTGCTGCTGTGCCTCGATAAATTTGCTCAGAGTTTCCATCTCCCCAGCAAGCCTCACAGTCAAGGAGTCGTACTTGGCTTGAATCATATCATCGACATTGTCTTGAGACAATTGCAAATAATTGTTAATAGGTTGCTCCAAACCATTAACTATTTGCTCCAAAGCATCAGCTCGTCCATCGATATCGAAGTTTATAATCTGTGCTATGGTGAGATTGGAGGACATCTTTAGAGCATCAAAGCCCAGATTCTTCTCCAGCACCACGGATATCAACGATTTTAAAGTGACATAGAATATGCTAGTAAATTGTTCAACTAGCATATTAAAATGCGAATGGATGCTGGGAGTGGCCGCGATATCAGTAAATCCCTTTTGTGGAAAGTTGGCAGAAGATGTGGCCACAATTATCGCTTCAGCAGACGGCGCGACAAAAGAAGAGACGCCAACAACAGTTGAAGTTGCTGGCATACTAGACGAAGGAAGTGCAGCCGCTATGATGGGCTCGTCCTCCTCTGAAGATATCGGGACTGTATTGGGCGAGGCTACACCCGAAAATGCTACAGATGAAGGAGCAACATATTCAAAGTGTGCCCCTTCAAAATCGAGCACCGTTGTTTCGTCGGCAGTATCCGCAACAAAGTCAAAAGTTGCGTCGACTCTGCCTTCCTCTAAGGTGTCTTCCCCTGAAAAGAAGACAAAAGAAAATTAATATCAATTTGATGTTAATTTTCCTAAAAAAGAGGCGTAAGGACAACATTTACCCATGGCTGATGGTATATATGTCGCGTTCGCAGCCAGTACAGCTAAATTATTTCTTAATGATGCTAAGCGAGCTGTCATACCTGGAGAAGAGGGTGCACCAAACGACGTCTGAGGGTAGTCATCCAAGTCTTCACCCAGATCCACTCGAGGTTCATCGGGTGGAATCTCGTTAGAGATACTTACAGATGAAGAAGGGGCTGGACCCATTATTGGTCTGGATAAAGATATCCTTAATTTACTCGGCCTCGAAGGCGACCTCACTGCACTACTAATAGCGGTAGTTGCGACAGCAGTCTCGGGCAAAGAATCTCCGGCATTGTCAGCCGGAACTATGGAGGTTCCCTCTCTAAAAGGCGAGGAATCTCTAATCAAAGAATCACCCTCAATAGGGAAACAATAGGCTCACTTCTAAGAGCCTCCTTGGTAGAAGCACTTTTCGGACCTCTGGCAAGCTTCTTCTTATGGGGAGAAGGTTCTTTTGGAGCAGAAGCCTTCCTTTTATGGGGGATAACGAGAGGTTCTGCAGTTGGAGCTAGTACACCTCTCGGTATTATCGTCAAAAATTCGTCTGCCCTGGTGGTGTCTTCATTCTCATCCGAGGAAACAGACGAGACCTCCTCTCTTCCAGAGGCCTTATGAGAGGGCATCCTAAAACTTCCACGTATATCAAAATTACGATGGAGGGTATTGTGGCCACATAAAATTGTGCGTATGAATGGAGGATGCGCAACTCCATGGAGAGAGAAGTCGCTGGCACAGTAAAGGTTGCTCCAGTACAACCCATCATGAAGTACCGCCACCCTCTGGCTCCATCAATAAGTCCACCTATGGACTTGAAGCTGGTAATGGCATTTCCCATATGCAATTGGTCTTACCCAAACTTCCTGGCGAACCGACTGGGCAGATAAGGCTCCAAGAAGCAATGGTCTTCACTTCTGTACAACAAATGGGAAGGTCTAATGCAGACCAACCAATAGAAAGCTTCGGGGGAAAGAACGGTCTTCCCGTGACCTGAATCCTGAAGTTTCGTCCCCTGTTGATTGATATGTACAGTGGGGACGGTACAGAAAAGCTTCCAGCTATGAGCAAAATTTAATGCTCACCGACAGTCTACGACGGTGGTCACGTTCCAAGAGGAATTCTTATAATTCAACAAGAAATTATTTTCCGAACTATTGGCAGAGCCGGAAGACATCACCCTGGTGTTATGAAGAATTAACCATACCATCAGATATAGGAATGGCAACTCTACCCAGGGAAATTTTTTACGCCGTGACTCATCAGCAAGAAGCCCATCAGTAAGGGCCCTTAGGCCAGCTTGTATCCGGCATACCATGGCAGGGAGCAGACCCAGTCTTGCTCCAAATACCAAACGCACTGCAGGCCATAAGGTATTACGATGAATACGATCTGCAGATGCGATGCCAGGTACTACCAATCGGCGTAGCCATATAGAGAGGAAGCCAGCCAGTTGAGCTTCCCTTGACAGAGGCTTGCGGCGATGCCTCATATAACTGTAGGCTTTATTGCCTGCAGGATAACCCTCGATCTCCTCATCGAGAACTTGATCTGAAGCCCTAGCGTCTTCAATAAGTTTATCGACTATTTGGGCATTAATCACGCTCAGAAGATTCAAAGGTTTATCTCTGCTATCCACAACTTTGTCTGGCTTAGCATCTCTGGCCTGATGAAAGAAGAGATAGGACGCCCATTTGTTGGTATGAGCCAAATCAGAGGGCTCATTGTAGAAGGTGGTGCACGCTAGATAATGGCTCATTAGCTCCTGGTACACTGCCACTACCCGAGGGTTTGTATCCCTCAGCTCCTTGTTTGTGGGAACATACTCTTCATAAGGAGTATCCCCCATGGGCAGCTTTGAAATCTCTGCCATCTCATGAAGGGCCAATCCCAACTCCCCTAACGGAGTGGCGAAAGTCCCAGTGAGCGAGATATACCGCTCCATCAAAGCCAAAAATAGGTTGGGGTTGAGAGACAACCCAACATTGGTAGCTTTCACAGCCGCGAACAGACCAATGCTCTCCAGCTCCCTCTGAAAATGCTTCAGGGCCCAGGCAGTTAAACGAGCCCATCGGAGATTTCCAGGGCTAACCCATCCGCTGGTCCGAGGATTAAACTTGGGGTATACTCCTCCCCGCCCCATGAAGTCATTACAAAAAATCGATATTTGAATCGGCTGGAGTAGTGCAGTGTCTTCACTCAGGACACTGCCCGGAAATAATCTCCTGAAAGGCATAACAGGACCTGAAGGACGGCTCACAAATAATCCTCGATCTGATCCTTTCTGATAAAATATCTTCCCCGGCTGGCCGTGAAGATCAGGGGTCAGGGTCCATGACATCCTCCTGGGATGCGTGGCATAGAAGAATGCCGAGATAGGGTAATCTCTAGGCATCCTGGGCAGGTACATGACCATGCCCTCAGCAGTAAAAATCCAGTTTTCCTTCTTGGGCTTCATCTGGGATTGTTTATCAATCATATCCCCGAATAGGAAAGCTAGTTTTATATATTTGTCCCCATCTATATACGTTAGGGGCTCCCCGCTGATCATACTCAACAACATACGTTCTCCCTGCGACGAGATCAGGATTCTTCTTCCTTCAGGATAGTTGTCTCCAGAAATAGGGAATGTCACATGGGACAAATCCTCCAGATAATTGGAGTTCAGCATCCCAGCAGTAGATCCCATCACCTTAGCCAACAGAGGGATATGCAAGTCCACTACAAAATGAAAGAAGAACAAGTCAGTTTCTACACTAGATATTACAGTCTTGCAGCTTACGCCAAAGATCAATAGTCTGTGCTTTTACGCCAAGACTGTAAAAACTTGAGTTTTTACGCTGGAACCTATTTCCGAGGCATAAAATTCAAGGTTGGCAGTATATACAAAAATCTAACAGTCTGTGTTTTACGCTAGACTGCCAAAATTTGAGTTGTTACGCCAGAATTTTCATCCAGAGTGTAACACTCAAAGTTTGTATTATACGCCAAATTTCGACAGTCAAAGCTTTTATGCCAGACTGCGAAAATATGACGGTTTTATGCTGACACATTAGGAATGTGGGCGTAAATGATAAAACATCTCTGTGCATCATCTTCCTCGAAGAGGGTCTCACCACAGAAGATGACCTAGCGCGTTCACGTACAACGTGTGCGAAGGGTTTTCTTCATTTTTCTCGTCCCAAAAGCTTTACCTATGACGCCTGGTACACAGCTTGACGGTGGGGCACTTCGTTCAGAGCGAGGTTCATTCAACCCAATGGGAGTTGCTCGTGCTTGAGCAGAGGAGCGAGAAGAAGACGCAGCTTTCTTTCCCTTTGTGGTGGAAGTTGGTTTCGGTGCCATGGCTAAAACTCAGAGTTCTCAAAGGAAGAGACGAAGAAGAGCTCTTAAAGGAATAAAGAATTTTTGCAAAAGACAGATGAAGGGTTTTTTCTCTCAAAACCTTAGGGTATTTATAGAGTTCAGATAACTCTTCAAATTTTTAACCAAATCTGATATTTAATATTCGGTTATAATTTGGGACCACGTCAGCCTATCATTTAAAAGAAGAAGACTGACGGTCAGTGGATCCAGAATTTACGCGCAGAGCAGATCTATGATTTTATGCTCAAGAGACCACAAATCTACGGTTTTACGCTCAGAGACTATAAATCTACGATTTTACGCCCGGATGCTTTTATGCTCGGTAGCTTTTACGCTCGAGAGGCTACAAACCTACGACTTTACGCTCAGAAGCTACAAATATATGATTTCACGCTCAAGAGCTGTTTTACACTCAGTGGCTACAAGTCTACGATTTTACGCTCAGAGGATATAAATCTATGGTTTTATGCCCGAATGCTTTTATGCTCAGCAGCTTTTATGCTCGAGAGGCTACAAACCTACGATTTTACGCTCAGAGGCTACAAATCTATGACTTCACGCTTGGAAGTTTTTCTTTTATAGTTTTACGCCCGGATGCTTTTATGCTCAGCAAATTTTACGCTTGAGAGGCTATAAACCTACGATTTTACGCTCAAGAAGCTACAAATCGACGAGTCTATGCTCAACAGCTACAGATGGCCAACCGTAAGGGTTTACACAGAAATGTTCCTTCTTGGCTACAAAATATTCTAATTTCCCAAAACATACAGAGTTCAGTATTGAAGGTGGCTCTCCTTCTTGGGTCGATTGGAAGTTTATCCTAAGTCCAGTCTTTTACACAAGTTCAAGTATGGCCTGTTTGACGACCATTTCTTGCCCTTTTCAAGGAATTTTTGGGAAAACATTCTTGAAGACAATGGTCTGAACAACAAATTCTTCGCGTCAGAAAAGTAACAGTTCAGAAATTCTACGCAACTCCTCGTTCAAAATAGCATGACAGTTTGGATTTTTAACTTAATGCTAAAGAAGCTTTACGCGTCTTTAGTTATGCATAAAAGATGGGACGAGATCAGATACTCTTTTATCAGAGTCAGCGTAAAATTATTCAGAACATGCTGAAGCTGCACTTATTCAGACTTTCTCACAACAAATATGGCGAATCATCAGATGCATAGAAGAAGACAATTTTATTAATCATGATTACATATGATGGAAATCCAGTTACAAAGGATTTTTCATCTTCATGATTATATATGATGGAAATTCTTGTTCTATGAAGGGTTTCTCATTTTCACTTAAGATCACACCAAGAATCTGCTGTGCCAGGTTATCATATTGGTGGAGATCTTTGTCTTCTTCTACAGCACTTCGTCGGCTTCTGCAGCCGATGAACAAGAAAATGGTGAATGGCGGGAGGATACACAACTAGGCCTGTCTAAATTATTCAAGTCCACCCTCCATACGCCATGACAGATTGAGTTGGGATTCAGACCCAACTCAATACTGGAAGACAGGGCCAGGCTGCCTACCCTCGTCTACCGTCATGATGGAAAAAATATAGCTTGCAAGCTGTGTGGTCGAATGAGACCCTTCCTCTCTCCTGGACGAATCGCCATATGAAATTGCTGATCATCCCGAGCAAAGGAAGCTATGATATTCTTTTATGATCCATCGTTGCAGAGGACATTTGCTCGAAGATGCCTCCTTTTACGGCTCCTTATGAACTGGAAGAACATGATCTTCTTCTTCTTCCTCAAATCAGCATGACGGAGCTCGGCAACCATCTTTTTGTAGTAAAGGAAGTATGGAAGAAATAGGTTAACTCAGTCGCCTTTATATAGGCAGAGGAGATCACATTGAATCCTAACCAATTCCTAAATATTTGCCGAGAAATCTGCCTCGTGGAACGAGTCAAAATTGACCGTTTCATGCTTCATTCAAAGTGTTTCAAATTATGAGGAATTTGAAAACTTTGAAGGGGGTCTTGTAGAAGCATGAAAAATACGCTACAGGATTATACGCAACATGCATAAAACCCGCGTAAAGCAGAGTTTCAGTATTGTGCGGCGTAAAATATGACTTCAGAGCCATAGGCGTACATCAGAGCTTCAATGCTGTTCAGTGTAAAATATAGCTCCAGAATAACCCGCGTGATGCAGTATTTCAGACTACTTCAGCGTAAAAATGTTGCTACCTCGCCTTTATGGCGTAAAACCCATCTACTTTTAATGCAACATGGAAGTGTACGAGGAACGCTTCGTATTCCTCGAATGAACCTGTCAGACAGTACAATGAACCTGACTCCTGACAAAGAGTACTGCACGACTATCAAGACGACGGCTGTAATGATGATTCGGCACAGAGCTCCAGACTGTCGTTTAGTGAAAAAGCCTTGATTTAAGTTGTCGTTTACGCATTAAAGGAATACACTGCCTAGTTTTACATAGGCAAGCATGACCTTTTACGCTCAGGATGAGACAAAGCTGATCGCCACGTCAAAAGCTGCTCTTCGTACAAAACTCGAGGCACGTCTCTGCAGTTAATACACGAGATGGGGGCAGATCTCTGCATTTAATGCACGAGATTTTGTTCTATTTTCCAATGACTGGGAGACCTATAATTAGGGATAATACGTCCACATCACCATCCCTGCACATTACGCCATCAGGCTATTTTCATCTATATGAGTACGCCGTATGCTATCTCCTCGAAATAAGCCGATCTGGCTATTTTCAACTATAGGAGTACGCCGTATGCTATCTCCTTGAAATATGCCAACTCAAGCTATATTTGCAAAGGTATGTGAACAGGATATATGATCCAAAATACGCTCAAGACCTCCGTCAAAGAGGAATAACTGGCTACCTTTACACCGGCTACCTATCTATGCAGCATCGGGCTTCTACGCCTACTTAGCTTCTACGCCTATATGTCAGCTATTGGGCTTCTATGCCTATTGGGCTTCTACGCCTACTTGGCTATTATGCCATCAGAACAGCTATTTAGTTTTTACGCCAACGAGACAGTTATTTGGCTTCTACGCCAATCATCTCTACGCGAGGGGCAGTTACCTACGTGGCTTGCATGCCGTGATCTTCACAGCAATTATATGCATTATCTCTTAATAGGATACGCGTCACACGCTATTCAGAAGATCATTTATACGTGGGTGGCAGTTATTATAACCGCCGCGTAAAGAGCGCCCCACTCTCCACTGTTCAGCTTCTACGCCGACTGGATGGTTATGGCAATTGTACTCTATAAATAGAGACCTCTATTAATAGAGGTCAGGATCGGATTTGATCTTTGAGAGACAAAGGTCGAAAAATTGAGAGAAAAGAGTCTAGAGCACAGACAGAGGGGAGTGATTGACAACTTTGGCATCGAGCATCCAATCCCTCTTGCGATTTTTGAAGCTTTTCCTTCTTCTACAGCTCTTCTTCGTCATCGTGTGGTCCAAGGGAGAAAGTGATCGATCGTAGATCAGACTCCAATAGCAATATTTATCCAGATTTAAATTTTGTACTTGATATCCTCGTATAGGATTAATTGTACTTCTTGTTTGTAAACCTAAGAAAGGGTTTCGTATAAACCTAGTTTTATTTCTTTTGTTTATTATTAAACATAGGATGGCGACTCTGCTGGGGATTACTTTCTCTTCCGATAAGAAAACCATTGCTCAACACGATGTTGTATTTATCGGATTAACGAAGAAGACTTTGGTCGTCCAATTCGACCAATCGGCTTATGAAGACAATCTTCGCGCAGGGGGTAGCTCTCATTCCCCATCTTTTTATGACAGCAGGAAGCTGCGTAAAGTATGGATGCCCAGAACATCCTCTACTCTTCCTGCAGGCTCTCTCTCTCTGATCAACAAGGTTGTGGCATCCAAACCTACACGCTATGTGCGTAAAAATCCGTCTCCCGTCTGTGACGTGGCAGACAAAACTTCTGGCAATGCCTCAGCGCTAATCCAGAAGTCGACTCCGCACTTGCGCATAAAATTCAGTCTCCCGTCGCTGACGTGGTAGACAAAACTTCTGGCAATGCCTCAACGCCAATCCAGAAGTATACAACGCGCTCTGCGCGTAAAAACTCATCTCCCGTCGCTGACGTGGCTAACATAATTTCTGGCAAGGCCTCAACGCCAAGTAAGAAAGTTCATACGCGCCCTGCGCGTAAAACTTTGTCACCAGTCGCTGATGTGGTTGACATAATTACTGGCAAGGCCTCAGTGCCAAGTCAAAAGCTCCCCGTACGTAAAAATACCTTTTCCACCTATAAGAGGGCAGAGGGTCCCTGTAATCTCCGCAAGGGAAAACTATTGGAGGATTTTCCGACCTCTCGGCTTTTATGCCATCAAGAGAAGAATTTGCCCACTCTTCAAATTATGCGGAACGCTGATGGCCGTTTGAGGACTTCCTCAGTTTTACGCCATCATGAGCAGAGTTCCAGATTACGCCAGGACAAGTCTCTCGGCGTAAAGAAGACCCAGTTTGTGGATAGATATGCTCCTCATGGATCATGTGCTACTCACATAGCTGAACTACTGTATTCCTACGGCAGAGAGAGAGAGAGTTGGGGTTCCCAATATCCGCATTCCGACTAATGTAAAAAGGCAGAATAAGCCTTCTTCTTCTTCTTCTTCTGTTAATCCCCTTGATTTGTGCGATTTCTTGATCCAGAAACGCAAAGGCAAGGGATCTTCTGATATGTCTATTACACCCCCTAGGGAGCATTGTTGTAGTAGTCACAAAGTTGTAGTTAATTATTGCTGTTCCAAGGCAAAACAGTCAGTTTTTGACTGGTTGAACTACTCTTTGTCTTTACAGGAAGAAGAGCCTACACTTGCATAAGTGAATATGGCTTCACACATTCCTAGAGGAAGGTCAAATCCAAGACGTCATCCCTCTAGAACTCCAAGCCAAAGGAGATTCAACAGACTCCTTGAGAACATTGAAGCTGGGTGTTTCAAAACACCCGTTCGAGGTCACGACAACCGGCTTCATATTCTTCTGATTCCGACACTAGGGGTCGCCAGTTTCCCGAATTGGATGCTGAAAGTATAGACTCAATCTCTACGAAGATCTATACTAATCCTTCAATGGCATCCAGAGAAATGGGAGTCTATGTCATTGGAGATAAACATGAAGAGGCTTCCCCATCGGGAAGTACGGAACAACGCATTGCTGTTTTGGAGGCATCACTCAAAGAGATGCATACCATGATGCAGAGTATGCACCAAATATTGGTGACTTAACATACAGCTACTATAGCTCCAGCATCGGTTCCTCCGACTCAAATACGTGTGGGGGCGGACCTACGACCATCCAACACAAACCAGGAGCCTGTTCTAAATCAAAAGTCAGCAGCTCCTCCACTTCCTAACTAGGAGAATGCATTACCCCCTGTCGGAATTACGATACAACCGATCTCTCACCACTCTGCAGTCTCATTACCAGCGGAAGATCCGATGCAGGCAGTGCAGGAATTAAAAGCCTAATTTGATGCCTTGAAGCATAAAGATCAGCTCAAGAAATTGGGGATCAACCAGCCTTACCCCGCTATCTGGGATGAGATCCCTTTTCCTCCTAAATACAAACCACAGGCTATGACTTTGTTTGAGGGAAAGATGTCACCGAGCCAGTACATGAATTACTTCAGCATGATGACAGTGTTGTTGCAAGGGAATGATGCCCTTCTCACTAGAGTGTTCAAAGGCTGTCTGTCTGGAGTGGCTTATCAGTGGTACCGTAGTCTTGCGGATAACTGCATTACTTCATTTGAAGATTTTAAGACTCTATTCTTCGCGCGATTCTACGAAGGAGGAATGGACATGTCTATGTCCTCACTCATCGAAGTGAAGCAGAAAGAGAAAGAGAGCGTTCGTACTTTTATCGAACATTTTCGTCAAGCCACTTTGCAAATGCCTCCTGGAGTTCCAGATTCTGCCTTGGTGGACATTTGCAGGAAGAACCTTCTTCCACTAATCTCGGTGTTCACATGACCATATCAGTTCCATGATTGGCCCTCATTTATCATCTCAGCGATAGCCGCCGAAGACAACAGTCGGAAGGCGCGTGACAATGGAATTATGATCTCCACCTCTGATAAAGAAAAGAGGTCATCCTCCAATAACGACCATTCTCGTGGTTCCAAAAGAAAAAAAGCTATGACGATCAATACGTCCAAGAAAAACACTCCAGCAACCACACAGACAAAATCTGGGACTTCCAGGCCCATTGAAGCATATTCTTTTGACGACGACGATATTCCAAGCATATTCGACTGTCTAGTCAAAAGTGGCTAGCTCACCCTCCCCGAGGTGAAAAGGCCTAATGAAGTCGGCAATACCAACAACCCTAAGTACTATATTTTCCATAGGTATATACATCACCCTACCAAGACGTGCTTTATACTAAAAAGGAAAATCTAGGAGTTGATCGATGCCAAGGCCATCACTCTGCACAATAGTGAGAAGACGGTCACTGCCAACATGATTTCTCTCTAATTTGGCAATCTGCCTCCTCAAGAAGTTTCGGATGGGGTTGTACCTATTTCCCGTACAATGATGAACATTGTTAATCTTTCTCTGGCCAGAGGTCAAAACCATGATCTGGTACCCCTAACTACCCAGCGTGGTGAGATTATGTGGGTTCATCTTAATCTAGTGTCAGAGATTGAGGAAGAGACTCAAGCTGCTAAGGCTAAGTCCCGAAAGAACTCAATGCGCAAACTATGCCATATGGTTGCTATATCTCCGACATCAGATGAAGAGACTTTGGCTACTGGAACCCGGTCAGGGAAAGCCTACCTCAAGGACTATGGAGGAAATCAGGAAGATGCAACGGTAGACACTTCAGCTGCCAAACTTCCAGAACCTAAACCTGTCATACCAGAGGCAGGTCCTTCTAGACCAATTTCGACGGACAAGAAAAAGCAAAAAGAAGTGCATTTCGACAAACCTTTGAAGAACATTCAAAACAAAGGTTTGGAGAAGCCCTACAACTTCGACATCCTGGCCCAATTGGCTAATACTCCAGCCATACTGTCCATCTTTGAGCTACTCAGGCTATCAAAAGACACTCGTCAGGTCTTGAGTGAGGCGTTAATGCAGGCAGATGCATGCTTGACTCAGCTCAAGTCTCCCAATAAATAGCCCGTGGCATGTCCTCAATGCCATAGTGTGATGGAAGTGGTCCCTAATATCACTTTTACTAAAGATGACATGCTGTTGAAACATAACCGACATGACAAACCCCTCTATTATACCGGATACGTCGGTTCCATGGAGGTAGACCGGATTCACATAGATCCGGGATCATCGATTAGCATCATTCCTCACAGTCTGCTCAGACCACTGAGGATTCCTACCAGCGAACTGGCTTACACCACCACTACAATCGTGGGCTTCAACGCTAGAAAAAGTAAGTCGTTGGGGAAAATTCGTCTGAGGATCCAGATCGGGGACCTTAGATCAATGGCTACGTGCTATGTCATTGATTCAGAGGTGTCCTATAATATTCTGCTAGGCAGGCCATGGATCCATGATCACAACATTGTCCCTTCAACCCTATATCAATGTTTCAAATATGTAGATGCCCAAGGAACAATAAAAATGGAGTTTGCTGATCTCAACCCATTCAAAGGAGTTGAGTCCTACTACTCCGACGCCATATTGTACATCCAAGACTACATGAAGAAGGTGTCAGTTAAGATAAAAGAGGAATCCCATCGGGAGCCAGAAGAACCGTCTGTTGAGCAACCTCTGTCAATCCAGGTGAAAGGAAGGACTACCCGTCCTAAAGTCATAAAACCCATGACTATCCACTTGGACATAATCAAATCAGGAAGAGGAAAGGATCCCCTAATGATCACTCTGAACCAGAAGCCTCCACCTTTGGTCATCAACCTTCGGCGCAACAAACAGCTGACTGATATAAATACAGCCGGGAATATGGTTTCTGATAATAATAATAAAGATTCTCTTTTCCAGTATACTGATGCTCAGATTCCTAATCAAGAATCAGCCCTCCATAACGATATAGAGCCTATAGCACAAAAATTCTTGAAAGCCATAGAACTCTATCAACCGTATGTATGGGAAGTGGAGTCAACATCCAATGTTATCACGACGTATGGGCCACATGAAGATTCTATCTTTATTATCCTGCCTACTCGTAGCTATCAGCATCCAATAGTCTTCGGTCGCATGCAAAATAGACCGGTGGTACAAGAAGATTCTCACGAATCAGATGCTGGTAAAATATAGGTTCACAGATATAGTCCCCAAGCTTTGAAGATTATGCAAAGAATGGGTTATGATCTGAAGTCAGAACCAGGCCTCAACTATGGGAAAGGCAGGCGAATGTCGTTGTATGGTGATCCTTACTATCAACGAACTCGTTTTGGGTTAGGGTATACCACCTCCCTTACAAATTCTGAGTCAAGTGAGGATATCTTTTCCTCTTCTCAAGATGGCTCGTCGTCCCCCGAACGAGCATTATCAGTAAATATGGTATTGACAGATTCTCTCAAAACAGACTAATAAGAATGTGAACCATTTGAGAATGAATCTTGGGCTCAGCAAATGGATACACAATGAGAACTCCGGTTCGAGCAAAGAGAACCGCCCACTGAAGATACAGTTATCCAAATCGATGTTGGTAATGAACTTTCACCAAAGCCGATATTCATTAGTAACAATCTTTCCGAAGAAGAAAGAGAAAAAATAACCCAGCTGATAAAAGAATATATCGACGTCTTTGTGTGGAATTATAAGGATATGCCAGGTCTTGATCCAAAAGTGGCTACTCATAAGCTCAACATACTGCCCAATTCAAAACCCGTAAAGCAGCACCAACGCCGGTTTTGCCCGGATATGATGGATGCCATCGAAGCTGAAATCAAGAAGTTGATAGCCTGTGGGTTCATCAGGGAAGAACAATATCCCGATTAGGTCGCCAACGTTGTCCCGGTCATGAAGAAAACTGGGAAAGTTCGCATTTGTATCGACTTCAGAGATCTTAATGCGGCCTGCCCCAAGGATGAGTTCCCTCTTCCCATCACAGACGTCATGATCGACAATACCTGCGGTTTTGAACGTATGTCTTTCATGGACGGATTCTCAGGATACAACTAGATCAAAATGCATCCTGAAGACGAGAAGCATACTGCCTTCTGCACACCACTGGGGGTATATTGCTACACAGTCATGCCCTTTGGATTAAAGAATGCCGGGGCTACATATCAGCGAGCCATGAGTAACATATTCCATGAGCATCTACGCAAAATCGTGGAGTGTTACGTACACGACATCACTGTCAAAAGCTGCCTCAAAGGTACTCATATCCAAGACTTGAAGACGGTGTTCAAATTGATGCGCCAACA
The DNA here is from genome assembly GCA_036927795.1 of Iris macrosiphon. Classification (NCBI taxonomy): domain Eukaryota; kingdom Viridiplantae; phylum Streptophyta; class Magnoliopsida; order Asparagales; family Iridaceae; genus Iris; species Iris macrosiphon. Next base: position 99,386,857 of record JAYESA010000018.1, on the reverse strand, counting down.
TTAACTCAAAATGAACCCCACATAGTCCTTTCTCGGTGTATCCAGCGACAAATTCCTGGGATTTGTCATTACCGCCAAAGGCATTCAAGTCAATCCTGATAAAGTAAAGGCTATCTTAGAGATGTGACCTCCCCGTAATCTGAGAGAACTCAGGGGATTTCAAGGACGTATAGCCTATATCAGAAGATTCATATCCAACCTCTCTGGAAGATGTCAGCCTTTTTCTCGCCTAATGAAGAAAGGTGTGTCTTTCGTATGGGATGAAGCCTGTCAGCAAGCGTTTGACGATATCAAACACTACCATACTAATCCTCCAGTTCTGGTACCTCCCGTCATAGGAAAACCATTTTTGCTGTATGTTCGAGCAATAGATCATTCCTTGGGAGCTCTCCTCGTACAGAAGAACGATGAAGGTCATGAACAGGCTATCTACTATTTAAGCAGGATGATGATCGAAGCTGAACACCGGTACAATCCAGTGGAAAAAGAATGCTTGGCCCTAATGTTCGCCATTCAGAAGACGCGACATTACATCACAGGCCAAACTATTCATATCATCTCTAGGATCAATCCTCTCCGGGTATTGATGAGTAAACCAAGTGTTCTTAATTCTTGACTTGCGACTTGGGCGATGTTATTAACACCGTATGATATGGTGTACGTCCCTCAGAAGTCCATCAAAGGCCAAGCCTTGGCTGATTTCCTAGCTGCTCATCCAATTCCGAAAACCTCCAGACTATACGAGGACATTCCCGACGAAGTTGCAGAATATAACTCTGCGATGGAAGATGATATATGGCAGCTATTCTTTGACGGGACCTCTCGGACTTGCCCCAAGGGAAACGTGGTTTCAGGAGTAGGAATTGTCCTGGTAACTCCTGATAAACTCGTTATCTATCGAGCATATTCTCTTAGCGAACCCTGCTCTAATAATGTGGCAGAGTATAATGCCCTACTTATCGGGCTTTAAGTCGCTAAAGAATTGGATGTTGAATACCTGTAAGCTTTTGGTGATTCCCAGCTGATCGTCAATCAGATCAGAGGAGTATATGAAGTCCGCAATCCAGACCTTATTCCTTATCACCAAGCAACGATCGAGATCGCCATGTCTTTTAAAGGATTCTTCTTGGAGCATGTGCCTCGATCTCAAAATCTGGAAGCTGACACTCTGGCCAGTTTAGCTGCAAATCTGTCTATTCCTATAAGAAGGCAGAACTCGGTTATCCTTCTCAACAGAGACTTGTTTTGTGTGAAAAATAATTTTCACATGGAACGCAGCTACGCCGTAAATATAATTCTTCCTGAGAGAGACTGGAGAAGTCCCTTCATAGACTTCACGGCATACAGAATCTTACCAGAAGATCCCAAAGAAGCAGTATCGATTAAAAGACGATCACTACGCTTCTATTTTGATGCTTCTTCACAAAGTCTATATCGCCGAACTTATGATGGACTACTGTTATGATGCCTCTCTGATGATGATGCAAAATGGATTATCCGTGAAGCTCACGATGACGTATGTGGAGTACATCAACCCGGTCCTAAGCTACAGGATCGTATCAGGAGGATGGGCTACTACTGGCCTACTATGATAGCAGATGCAGTAAAATATGCAAGACAATACAAAGCTTGTCAGGTTCATACGGATTTTATACATCAGCCTTCTGAGTATCTACATCCTACTATTGTATCATGGCCCTTCGAAGCATGGGGCATGGACATTATTGGTCCTATTCACCCATCATCTTCTAGAGGATATCGGTTCATATTGGCTATCATGGACTACTTCTCTAAATGGGCAGAGGCGATCCCTCTTGCTGAGGTAAAGACATCCAACGTGATCATCTTTATCAAGCATCATATCATTTATCGCTTTGGGATACCCCGAAGGATAATCCATGACAACGGATCTCAATTCATCAGCCAAGCGTTTCACCAATTTTGCGATAAGAATCAGATACAAAATATGGCCTCTACGGCATACAATCCAGCTGCTAATGGTTTGGCGGAAGCCTTCAACAAAACCATCATTAAACTCTTGAAGAAGTTCGTTTCTTCGAACAAAAGATATTGGAATGAGAAACTGGGAGAATGCCTCTGGGCATATCGCACAACGGTACGAACACCGACAGGTTGTACCCCATTCTTATTAGTTTACGGGAGTAAAGCAGTTCTCCCCATTGAAGTTCAGATTCCCTCATTCAGAATAGCAGTGGCTAATGAGTTGACTCAGGAAAAAAATAATCTATTAAGGCTTCAAGAGCTAGAAGGATTAGACGAGAAACGCCTTCAAGCTCAACAACGCATTGCATTCTACCAGGCACGCAATTCCAAAGCTTTTAATAAAAAAGTAAAGGAAAGGGTGTTCAAAGTTGGCGAGCTAGTTTTAGCTGTAAAAAGGCCAATGATCATTACTCACAAGAGTAAGGGTAAATTTCAGCCCAAATGGGAGGGCCCTTATGTGATCGAAACGACATTCTCAAATGGCGCTTACAGATTAGCCAAGCCTAATGGAGATTTGTTAATGGCTCCTATCAACGACAAATTCCTGAAGAGGTACTATGCTTAATCCCCTTTGCTCAATGGAGTATGGTGAAGATCTCATTCTGACAACACTACGTCCAAAGAACTAGTTGGAGCATATTCTATCATGTCCATATAACCTCTGAATAGATATATTTAACTAATTTGGAACTTCAAAACCTATCACGTCCATATTATCTCTGATAGTGTTTTATATACAAATTTAGTTGGATCATAATATATCATGTCCATATAACCTCTGAATAGATATATCCAGCTGAAGATTACCGAAAGTATATCACGTCCATATTACCTCTGATATCACTTTCACCCCAGCCTATCATTTACATTCAAAAATGATGGGTCCACTGAAGTCAGATGAAGTTTCTTTATTAACTCCAGAAAGAGCAAGTTACATATAAAAGCAAAAAAAAATGTACATCTTTGAGGAGGAGGAGCCAAATCGCGAATATGTTGCGCCAGAGCGGCCATCCTCTCATTCCTGGAGTCTAAAATGTTAGCGCGAGCCCGCTCCGTTCGTGCCTTATCATCGCTCAGGAGGGATAGTTCTGAATGAGCATGTACAAAACTTGCGTGATTATCAGTTATACGCATTACACAAAATTTCGACAGTCAAAGCTTTTATGCTAGACTGCGAAAATATGGAGTTTTTACGCAGACACATTAGGAATGTGGGCGTAAATGATAAAACATCTTTGTGCATCATCTTCCTCAAAGAGGCTCTCAGCATAGAAGATGACCTAGCGCGTTCACGTACAACGTGTACGAAGGGTTTTCTTCGTTTTCTCGTCCCAAAAGCTTTACCTATAACGCCCGGTGCACAGTTTGACGGTGGGACACTTCGTTCAGAGCGAGGTTCGCTCATCCCAATGGGAGTCGCTCGTGCTTGAGCAAAGGAGCGAGAAGAGGAGGCAGCTTTCTTTCCCTTAGCGGTGGAAGCGTGTTTCGGTGCCATTGCTAAAAACTCAGAGTGCTCAGAGAAGAAACGAAGAAGAGTTCTCAAAGAGACGAAGGTTTTTTACAAAAGACAGATGAAGGGTTTCTTCTCTGAAGGCCTTGGGGTATTTATAGAGTTCAGATAACTCTTCAAATTCCTAACCAAATCTGATATTTAATATTCGGTTATGATTACCACGTCAGCCTATCATTTAAAAGAAGAAGACGAACGGCCAATGGATCCAGAGTTTATGCGCAGAGCAGATCTATGATTTTATGCTCAGGAGTTTTTACGCTCAGAGGCTACAAATCTATGATTTTACGCTCAGAGGCTATAAGTCCATGGTTTTACGCCCAGATGCTTTTATGCTCGGTAGCTTTTACGCTCGAGAGGCTACAAACCTACGACTTTACGCTAAGAAGCTACAAATCTATGATTTTACGCTCAGAAGATTTTTCGCTCAGAGGCTACAAATCAATGATTTCACACTCAGAGACTATAAGTCTATGGTTTTACGCCCGGATGCTTTTATGCTCGGTAGCTTTTACGCTCGAGAGGCTAAAAACCTACGACTTTACGCTCAAAGGCTACAAATCTATGATTTTGCGCTCGGAAGTTTTTTTTCGCTCAGAAGCTACAAATCTATGATTCTACGCTCAACAACGACAGATGGCCAACCGCAAGGATTTACGCAAAAGTGCTCCTTTTGGCTATAAAATATTCCAAGTACCTAAAAATACACAGAAGTCAGCATTGAAGATGACTCTTCTCCTTAGACCATTGGAAGTTCAGCCAAAGTCTAGCCAAAATCTTTCTCAAAAGTTTAAGTATGGCCTGTTTGACGGCCATTTCTCGTCCTATTTCAAGAGATTTTCGTGAAATCACTCTTGAAAAAGATGGTCTAAACAGCAAATTCTTTGCACCAGAGAAGTAACAGTTCAGAAATTGTACGCGACTCCTCGTTCAAAATAGCATGACAGTTCGAATATTCGACTTAAATGCTAAGCATCTTTTTACGCGTCTTCAGTTACACGTAAAAGACGGGACAAGACCAAATACTCTTTTTATCAGAGTCGGCGTAAAGTTATTTAGACGTGTCGAAGATACACACTATTCAGACTTCATCACAGCAAAATATGGAAAATTATCAGATGCGTAAAAGAAGACAATTTTATTAATCATGATTACACATGATGGAAATCCAGTCTACAAAGGGTTTTTCATCTTCCTGATTACATATGATGGAAATCCTTTTGCTACAAAGGGTTTCTCATTTTCATTTAGGATCACGCCAAGAATCTGTTCTGCCAGGTTCTCGTATTGGTGGAGATCTTTTTTTAGTCTTCTACAGCATTTAATCGGGTCCTACGGCCGATTAACAAAAAATAATTAATGGCGGGAGGATACAAAATTGGGCTTGTATAAATTATTGAAGCCCACCCTCCATATGCCATGACAGATTGAGTTGAGGGTTCATACCCAACTCAATACTGGAAGACAGGGTCAGACTGCCGACCCTCGTCCACCGTCATGATGGGAGAAAATACAACTTGCAAGCTGTGTGGCCAAATGAGACCTTTCCTCTCTCCTGGACGAATCGCCATATGAAATTGCTGATTATCCCGAGCAAAGGAAGCTATGATATCCTTCCATGATCCATCATTGCAGATGACATTTGCTCGAAGATGCCTCTTTTTACGGCTCCTTATATGCTGGAAGAGCATGATCCTCTTCTTCCTCAAGTCGACCCGACAAACATCGGCAACCATCTCTGTGTGGTGAAGGAAGTGTGGGAAAAATAGGTTAACTCAATCGCCTTTTTATAGGCAGAGGAGATCACACCAAATCCCAACAAATTTCTAAATATTTGTCGAGAAATTAGCCTCGTGGAACAAGTCAAATTTGACCGTTTCATGCTTCATTCAAAGTGTTTTAAATTACGAGGAATTTGAAAACTTTGAAGGGGGTCTTGTAGAAGCATGAAAAATATACTGAGGAATTATACGCGTAAACTCTCAAACATGCAGGAAGCCGCGTAAACAGAGCTCCAGCTCTGGGTGGCGTAAGACACGACATCAGAGCCATTGGCATAAAACAGAGCTTCAACGCTATTCAACGTAAAATATAGCTCCAGAACAACCCGCATAATGCAGTATTTCCTGACCGCTTCGGCGTAAAATGGTTGCTACATCGCCACTTTGGCGTAGAAACTATCTTCTTTCAATGCAGCGGGAAGTTATATGAGGAACGCTTTGTATCCCTCGAATGAGTTGTACGAGAAACGCTTCAAATTCTTCTAATGAACCTGTCAGACAGTACAATGAACCTGACTCCTGACAAAGACTACTGCACGACTATCCAGATGACGGCTGTAATGATGATTCTACATGGAACCACAGACCGTCGTTTAGTGATATTTCCTTGATACAAATTGCTTTTACGCATTCAAGGAAATACGTTGCCTACTTTACACAGAGAAGCATGAGGTTTTACGCTCAGGAAGAGAAGAAATGAACCGCCACGTCAAAAGCTGCTCTTCGTACAAAAATCGAGGCACGTCTTTGCAGTTAATGCACGTGATGGGGGCAGATCTCTACATTTAATGCACGAGATTTGGTTCTACTTTTAATGACTGGGTGAGCCATAATTATGACTAATACGTCCACATCACCATCCCTGCATATTACGCCATCAGGCTATTTTCAGCTATAGGAGTACGCCGCATGCTATCTCCTTGAAATACACCGACCTGGCTATTTTTAACTATAGGAGCACGCCGTATGCTATCTCCTCGGAATACGCCAACTCAGTCTATATTGGCAAAGGTACGTGAACAGGCTATTTGGTCCAGAATACGCTCAAGACCTCAGTCAAAGGAGGATAACTGGCTATCTCTACGCCGGCTACCTATCTACGCCTACTTGGCTTCTACGCCAACCTGACAGTTATTGGGCTTCTATGCCTATATGTTAATTATTGGGCTTCTATGCCTACTTGGCTTTTTCGCCATCAGAACAGCTACTTGATTTTTACGCCAACGAGACAGTTATTTGGCTTCTACGCCAATCATCTCTATGCGAGGGGCAGTTATCTACGTGGCTTACATGCCGTGATCTTCGCAGCAGTTATACGCATTATCTCTTAATGGGACACATGTCACACACTTATTCAGAAGATCATTTATACGTGGATAGCAGTTATGATAACCGTCGCGTAAAAGGTGCGGTTCTCTCCGCTGTTCAGTTTCTATGCCTATAAATAGGGACCTCCGTCCATGGAGGTCAAAGGTCAAAAAAAATTGAGAGAGAAGATCCTAGAGCACAGACAGAGGGGAGTGATTGACGACTTCGGTGTCGAGCATCCAATCCCTCTTGCAATCTTTGAAGCTTTTCCTTCTTCTACAGCACTTCTTCGTCATCGTGTGGTCCAAGGGACAAAGTGATCGACTGCAGATCAGACTCCTATAGCAATATTCACCCAGATTAAATTTTTGTACTTAACATTCTCGTGTAGGATTAATTGTACTTCTTGTTTGTAAACCAAAGAAAGGTTTTCGTACAAACCTAGTTTTATTTCTTTCGTTTATTATCAAACAATGGAACCATATGCCGCCCATGAGAGCGAAGTGAAACATGTGTATTATATAAGTTATAACTAGTGCGAATAATCATGAGTTCTAATAAGTGATGAGATGATCTAATGATGAAGCTAGTGTTACCATATCAATAGTACTAATGATTCTATATCGAGGATTAGTCAAGAATGATGCTAATAACAGTAAGTACTTCGTGTGATGATAATTAGATTGGTGTACCAGTTAATATAGATTGAAAATTATGGAAGAAAATACGTATGATGATAACTTTAATTATTCGGAGTAATAATACAAGTAATCCAGGCAGTGTAATATTCAGTACACAGTTGAGGTTGTAAACAACTGGTGTATTTGAGTGCACCTTGAGTGTAATACTTGTGGATTTAAATTTATAATTTGAAGAGTGGAAATGAATTTCAATTTTTAAGAATTTTAAGGAGTTGAGATTTTATGTTATTAAAATGTTTGAGGATTCAAATTCAATTCAATAAACATAGTCAAAGCTATAAAGATTTTGGAAGTGATTAAAATTTTTATTTTGATATTTGAATATTTGACTTTTGAGGAAAGTATATGCATTTTATTTCAAATTGTTCAAGAAGTTAAATTTTGATGATTTTATTTTGAGGATAAAATTTTATGGTGGGTAAGAAGTATATATTAGTATATGAGTAGATGATATACATGTGTAAGGATCTTTTGACTTGAGCATGAGTGAGATGGCACTACAAACTGACTTGGGTGTCCATCTAGAGTTGTATTAGAGAGAGTAGTACTTAGTATGGTGTGTTATACTTGGTGTGCACTTGAGTGATAAGAACAACTAGTATAAACAGTTGTAGTAGGTAAGAGAGCTAGCAATGAGTATGCTTGTAGTAGAAATAGTGGTACCTAAAGGGATACATGTATCAAACTTGGGATGCATCATTGAACTATGGTTATGTTAGAGATTCTTGGTATCAGATCTAGGTATCAATAGACAGGTGTATGCAATGAGGATGTATTCATGGATGTTGTGGACTAATAATTAGTTAATATGGGTACCAGTGTACAAGGATAGGAATTAGTTAGTGAATGTGCCAGAGTTAAGTGTATGTTAGAGATAGAAGATACTGCAGGTAATGTGTTAGCAGGTTCCTTCTTTTCTTTCCTCATGTTCCTTTTTTCGTCTTTTGATTGATTGATTGATTGATTGATTCCTTAGTACCATAGCTTGTATCAATGATTTTCTTGCTAGAATATAGTTAGTAGTAAACCCCGACAGAGACTGCAATACCATGACAAAAGAGACCATAACCATGCATGTTTTATCTAGATTGCATATTTTATCTAGATTGCGTATTGTATTGCGTGTTGTATGACTATAGGTAGAATTCTCTTAGACTTTGATTGTTGAGGGTTTGACCGTAGTGAAGAATTAATGAAGAGGTTATGATTTGACAAAGAGAGACAATGTGCCTTAAATTCTGAGGATAAAATATTTACTTAAATGAAGAGAGTTGAGAATTTAATATGATAGAATTGACGATTGTTAAATCATTTTTTATGAAGATTGTGGCATGATTGAATGTCACTAACAGTTGAGAAAATTAGGGAGATTATCATTATATTCATTGGATTGCAAGTTATGAACTTATATTGAATGTGGCATTTGAAGATTTCATAAGTATCGCATTGTTTGGATATTGTGTGGAAAAAGAAATCGAGGAATAAGATCACTAATGGGCTAGTGTTCGATTTTGAATTTTCAGGATGAGGATTTAAATTTTTTAAACACGCATCATCGGTTGGACTTAAATTAGAGGAGTAAAATTATTAATGGATTAGTGTTTAATTCAAATTTTGGGATAAGATTTTTAAAATTTTATAAATATGCATTGACTGGATTTCAATTAAAGGATTGGATAGTAAATTTTGTATTTAGTGATTTACTTAAAATTTGAGGAGTAAGATGATTAATTGGTTAGTATTTGAATACAAACTTATTGGATGAGATTTTAACTTTTATAAATGTGCATTGATTGGATTTAAATTAGAGGATTGGATATTAAATTTTTGAGTATTTAATTATTAACACCAAATTTTGAGGAGATTATGATACGAATGGAATTCGATTTTTTATTTGAGGATTTTTCAGAAACATGATATCTATAGAATTATGAAAGTTTGTGAAATAACAATATGGATTTGCTTCATGATTATATGGTTCGATAAATTTGAATTTTGATAAAAAATAATATAATGAGAAAAATACAACCATTGAGGAACTTAAATTTCGAGGACGAAATTCTTTTAAGGAGGGTAGACTTGTCACCCCCACATTTCAGATTAGGGGTATTTTCGTCTTTTCATAAATTAATGTATAAATGATTGCATAATATTTAATTATAATTAATTGTCGTAATTTTTATTTCATTGTTGCGCCTTACCGTTGCTTCGACATTTGGAGCGCTACCCTAGCCTTTGTCTTCCAACAAATTTCACAACCTTGTCCTAGACATGCCTGACTTCTTTTTTGATCTTTGTGTAACTTATAATTATGCTTTCTTGTGCTTCATTTTAGTCGCACAATATTTGTCGCAAACGTTTATTATTTAATTCTTAATAAATTAAAACTTTGTATCCTTGTGTGTTCCAATCGAAATTGGAGACACAATCTAGACCCATTTTGAGCAACCCAAATTCGCGTAATATTATATTTTGAGTCTACTTCATTCATGACACTTGTGTTCCATTTAATTTTAGTCTCTTGTACTTCCAATTAATTTTAGAACACCAATTGCATTTAGTTTAATCAATTAAATCCCAAAACCCACTTCTGTGCAATTTTCTAATTGTTGGGGACTTAATTACAAAACTGCAATGATGTGTCACCATCCTATTGGTTTAAACCAAATGAAGAACCAACCCCCTTCCTTTGACCGTTCAACCCTCTCCCTCTCTCCTCTTTTGGATGTACACCATCCTTCATGATGAATCATGGCCATCCATTTAAAATAGAGCCATCCTCACCACACAACACCCTCTCCATTATATATATATATATATATATATATATATATATATATATATATATATATATATAACCCCTCTCCCAATGCAAACGCTATCCCAAGGCTTGGCCGGCCCTATTCCCTAGGGGATCACCATCAACCTCTTTCCCACATGCAAAAACCACCATCCCCATTAAATTTCTTCACCACCACCATCCACCTTCAAAACTCAACTCAACCCTAAACCAAAAAAACCCCTCCGTCCCCGACTTCACAATCGGAGTAGCCTGCAACAGCCGGGGCAGTGACCACCACTGTTGTCAGCCACCGCTGGAGCTCCACCAGAGATGACCCGCTGTCACCTTCCCCGACCTCCATCTCCCCGAGTCCACGCCATCACCATTAACACCACCGTTCCCTCGCCTGAACCTCAGCCGCGGCCAACTCGACCACCTTCCGATCGATTGAACCACCCTGACCTCTCACACGACCTCACCGCCGAGCACGACCGAGTCACCGACGCTGACTTTCGAGCAACTCCCCCACCGACTGAACCGCCACAGTCGACCATCGTGTACTGGAGCAGTGTCAATCTCTGGTCGATCAACAGCTCCCAGTGTAGTCGAACACATTGCATTGCATGCCCCACCGCCATCGAGCAGTTCTCCCCGACTCCGGCCATTCTCCTCGACTCCCTTCTTCCCGGAGCCCCTCTCTGGCCAACCTCTTACCACCACCACTCTATATCGCCACCACCAGCACCCCGCAGAGTCCGCTGCACCTGAACCCAGATCTCTGCAGTAGCTCCACTGCAAGACCCTGCTGAAGCCGAGCGCTGCCAACTGCTCCTCCGCAGTCCGGTCACCAGCCCGAGCAACTCCCCAGCTGCCTCAATCGACCTTCTCGACCCCGATTTCTTCTTCTCCTCACCATCATTGCCGGATCTCACCACCACCACCATTATCACCTCGATCTCCTCCCATTCACCCGAGCATCCGTCGGAACCCGACCATCTTCGGCCATTCCCTACCTGAATGCCAGCAGCATCTCCACCTCGTCTTCATCATCGCCTTCACCATCACGATCACCTTCACCACCATCGCTGTCTTTATCATCGCCGTCAACGTCGTCACCATCATTGTCATCGTCGTGCTCGTGCACATGCACGCCGAAGCCAAGGTGAGCAGCATTCTCTCATGATTGTTGTGTACGCATACGTACACGTATGCGTATATTGTCCATTAGTACGTGTATTCGATATGTGCTTAAAATATATAATTAGTATATATGTATAGTATATGTATTCCCTAATATATGTTAAATGTATTTTGGTACACATATATATACATGTATATATAGAGTATATTTCTCAATTAGTATATATATACTTATGTATATGTATTGTAGACGTATTCCCTAGGATACGTTTAAAATGAATATAAATGATTGGCATGTTTAATATATATACATAGTGTAAATTCATTAGTGTATATACATATATTATATATGTAACTAATTCGTATACGTATATATTGTATATGTATGTAATTAGTGTATATATATTATAAGTATTAATGTTATTGCTAATTAATAATATGTATATTATATATGTACTGAGAGACCCTAGTGTAAATTACGGACATCCCGTATTTACATTTGACCATGGAACCCAGAGACCCGTATCATTGACTGTCTGATTGCACAACAATTACAGACAAGACACCCGTGCAATTTGACGCACACTTGATCCTAGTTGACCAATGTCATACCTAGCGTAGCCCTGAGTCCAGTATATTTATGATTGTGTGTTAGAGTAATATCTGATACAATATTGTATTATTTATGATGTCTATAGGATTGTTGGATTGTTCAGACAAGACTTCGAAAACCAGGTTATTAGTATTGCCAGCAGCAGGACCCCAGGCGAGTACATTCTCTGACATTTTCCATTATGTTGATTATCTCTATAACTCTTGTTGTATAGCATACATGACTCTGACACTGTTATTTACACGAGTTGGCATTATTGAGACCTGTCACGAGGAGTTGTGATTGGAATCCATCGTGCTAACTGGGGGAAAACGGGGAAGTATTAGTAGCTTGTGTGATCATACCCAACTTTACATGCATCATAGCTCACCCACACCTCAAGTCGGTGCAGCCTGACCATTAATGCCTCATCGCTGTTACATGTGGTTAGCCTGACTTTACAAGGATGATCGCTAATCAATGTAATGAGTCCTATTAGTCCCAAGCCGATCACATGATATGTTGATGTTTCACACACTTAGTTAGATGATTCTTGACATGCATATCTAGTATATTGATCTAGCATCTCTACATATTCTAGTTATTGTTCTTGTACACACTTACATACCAGTTCATTGTTCTTGCGTGTACTTGTATTTCTATCTCATTGCTAGATGTACATTGATGATGACATATGCTCCAGTATTCCAGTTATTCCAGCATTTCTTTATTTCTATTTATCTCCAGTATTTCGTATTGTCAGTTATTTATATCTGTCTTGTATTTCTTTACACTGTGTTATAGTTTTGTCAATATATGTGGAATTGCTGTTAGAGGTGTATTTCGTTCCAATCCTGACTGGATATTTTTTCCAGACTGCGACTTAGAGGACTTGATTCCGACATACTTGGAGACTTGGATGTTATTGATTGCAGGTTAGATTATTTATTGTTGTTTAGACTTGTCTTGTATTTCATTTGTTTTCCTCGATATCTCATTGTGCTTTATTTTTCGTGATTGAGTATTCCATATTATATTGTGATATTTGTGTCTCCTTATGGAGTTGGATATTCGTGAGAGATTGATTAGATAGTATCCTGACCTAGACAGCGTTCTACCACCGATGCTGCGGCCTAGGCTGGACGTACCCACGCTCTCGTGCCCCTATACCGGGTACGGGTCGTGATAATATATATATATATATATATATATATATATATATATATATATATATATATATATATATATAAAATCTAGTTATGTATATAAGTTATAGAGATTGATATTGGTATATAAGGTATCATTGTACATAGTTTTAGCTAGTATAGCTTTTATCATCAAGATACCAACCTAGAAGCTTAGATATAAGATCATACAACCTAGAAGTAGCTATTTTGACCTAGTTTGACTAGCATATCCTAGAAACGACCTATAAAGCATATTTTGAACTCATTTAGTATGATTATCACTTTATTCTACCCAAGTAACCTGATTTTTCTATACAGGGTTGTGTGACACCAGCTCAGACACCGAGTTATCTACTTTGCTCAGGACTAGAGGCGAGTACATTTCTCTGTTAGTTTTTATTTCATGATAGTGTATATATCGCATGTTCTAGAACTGTATACTTGATTCCGACACAGTGGTTTCACGGCCTGGTACTATATGGATCCTGTCAGGAGATGCTATCCCTTACCGTGTTCAGCGGGTACTCATTCACATGTATTTCATCATGTGTATCGGGTATTGATTATCGTGTACTTCGTATTCACACACTCCTCGTGTTCAGTGTGCTCATATTCCTGTACACACACTGCTCGTGTTCAGTGTGTCCATATTCGTGCTCGTAACGTGTCGTGATTGGATCCATTACTATTGCTTGGGGATGGAGAAATATGAGTTGATTATGTGATCAAGCCCAAGTGTACTCGTGTACATGTCAATTATATATCACATGTGTAATCGAGTTACCATATTGTATTCGTGTTTAACCTAAATCGATCACATAATGAACTTGTATTCCATGGCACATTAGCTAGTTTTATTTATTTTCATTATATTGTAGTTATTCTATTGCATGTTCTTCATTCCAGTATATTACCTGTTTACTCTAGTTCATTTCATTCTGATGTTTAGTTATCGTGTATCCTTTTATATTATCTGTTATATATGCTCGATTATGTATTTAAAACTGCTTTCAGAGGTATGTACTTTGCTCCAATTCTGACTGGATATATTTTTCAGATGATTGGCTTGTGGACAAGTGTCCTACCTACTACGGACCGCAGGACGGCGTACCATTAGAGGATACTCATTTAGAGCAGGAGGACTTAGTACCAGAGTCTGAGGAGGTTTAGATTATTGTTTAGACTTGTATTAGACTTTTATTGAGGCTTATGACATGTATATATTGTTTCAGGTTTGTTGATGTGTCGTGACTCTTTCTTTCGTTATTCCATCTCGTGCTTTATCTTTCTTAGTTTGTATTGTAATTGAGTATAGTTTATCATTACCAGATACCATATTGTTCCTCCGTTTGGAGTTGAGATGATTGACATTTACCATGTATATATTGTATGAGATGTTTACATAGTAGAGTTGTCCCAGACAACATTCTACCGCCGATGTTACGGCGTAGGTTGGACGTTGCTCACTACTCGTACCCTTATTCCGGATACGAGTCATGACATATATATATATATATATATATTTGAGTTATGTGCTAAATTTTTTTAGGGAAGAGACCTATTTAGAAATTTAAGCCACTTGTCATTCTCCTAATGCATGTTTATAATGAGATCTTGATGGAGTGATTGTAGCCATTCATATTTTAGATGATCATTTGCTAACTTGAGCCATGGGTGTGTGTGCAATGCTGACATGAGCCAACTTCCAATTGCATGCAAACATTCCTAACGCATTCCACCTTAACGTGAGCCTTGAGTGAGCAACCATTGCTAGCATGAGCCAACTTGCTAGGTAAAGCAAGTTGTGTATGGACCAAATTTCCATATTTGCTTTCATGGTACTATTCACGTGGGTACAACTAAGACACACCATTCTTTCCATCTATGGAATAGCAAATTTGCTTGTGATTTGTGATTTGTATCCTTTCTTTCCATCTACATATTCATGTCCTTCTCTCCTCCTTTGTAAAACCCTGTCCGCCTCACCTATTTGAAATCCCTCTCCACTGAAGTCTCTTCTCTGTGGGCATTGGTTTGAGGCAAGGCGAGCGTCGCAGGCGATAGTAGGAGGCCCACCGAGCTTTCCATTCTCCGACGACAATTCAAGGAACTTTCTCGTTGGTAAGTTTTGATCCCATATCATTATTTGATCTCATATCATTAAATCCTTCCTTGGCTCATTCCCTATAATACCTAACGGTTGTATTGTACAAACCTGTGTACATGCTGTTCTTAATCTTTTTTTTTTCTTTTTTTCTTTTCTTTCTCTATCATTCAGTGAATACCAAACCTTCCTATTCTTCCATGTTGTATATTGTGTTTCGTAACTAGTATAATGTATATTAAGAGGAAAAGATGTGTATTGGTTTAAACCCAAAATTGTATGTGTTCCTTTCAATCCATGCTGATATATCATCCGCGTGCGTGTGTTCCTACGACTATAATAATAATAATAGTGTGTTACTGGGTGTTGGTCGATACAACATAAGGATGGAGAAATACTTGGGCCATGGCAATTTTTGTGTGTAGAGAGGATAAGGAGAATCATAACTGTGGTTTATATATGAACGATTGGTTTGGAGAAGTAAATAAGCATGTATGATTATAGGGTTGTGATCAATGACAAACGACATATGTATAATGTATACTATGCTGTGAGTGTGATATCTGCAGGTTCATATGGGAGAGAAATAAATGGAGAATAGTTTTGTTAAAGAATATGCATTCATGTGGCAACCGAATGGAAGAATATTTTTTTAGTGTTTAATGTGTTGGTTGTTAAAGAATAGAGAAGAGAAGCACAGTGTACATCATGTGAGGAGCACAAGTTCCTGTGAATTAGCATGCATGGGACCTATGTCTTGAGAGGAGATTTTATAAATTGTGTATTATATCCTTGAGTGCTGTGATGGAATAGTGTATATAATATGGAATTGAGAGTTGTTCCTTAGTACAAAAATATAGTGGATAGAAAGTGAGTATTAGGTTAGTTGTTAGATTAGAAAAAAGAGAAGTATATCTTGTGTGTGAGGAGTATGAAGGATAATACATGGGTTAAGGCTCAGTTCATTGTGTATAGGAACACAATTATGCCATCAATGCTAGCTAACTTAATGACCTTGATTATTGCCATTATGAGTAATGGAGGATGACATAAGAACAATTGAAATGAAGGGATAGAGAGTGTCTTGGAAGGCCCTTAACATTCCTGGGTATTCATAAACAAGCTCTTTTAACCTAAGCCAGACCTAAGGATATATATAAATATATATGTTTTTCAAATAAATTTATATAAGATAGATTAATAGCCATAATTAATTAATTTATAAATTTACACTCCAGGCTCCTTGGGCTCTTTGGACACAGACTTTGTATCTGATCCTCATACTCGGGTTCTTGAACCATGCAAGTGTACCTTGCCACTCTTGTTACATTTCTTTAAATACTACAACTGCATTTACATTATTTTTGGTTCAACGATATTGCGTGTCCAAGTATAACTTGGGTGTAGTCGACATCGACTAATTACGCGTGACTTAGTATATAGAATTCAAACCCATTATTTGAGATATGCCCCAATCTCTCGTATGCCCTTGACCCAAATATGATACGGAGAGTTTCATGTGTGGACACAGACTCTTGTATTGGTTGATCACTGATACAATCGAGATGCATGACGATATCATATATATACTATGATCTTGACTCAGGAGTAGGAGCTGAACATGTCGTGGTGCACAACAGATACATCATCATTGGGTGGGGAGGAAACTTACTAGAAGTATGTACTATGTACACTTTTATCTTGAAATACATCGTCTCCATTAGAGTGCCGGGTATGATGACCTTGGATTTATTATTAGGAGAGAGTTGGCCTCTAGTGTCCATGACACTATGCTAGATTTAGGCCTCTGTTTCTCCCAAGGAATTATGCCGACCCTATTTGGCCTACAGCTCATAGGTCGAACATTATTCTGATTGTATTTACACTTAGCTGGTTCACCCCTGTATTTATTGTAATAGTTTGTATCATTAGAGGCAAGTTGTTTTCTTTATCTTGTTATGTCCCTCTGAGGACCTGGTCTACTTACAGGTTTAGCAGAGCAAGAGTACGAGCAGATTTACGGGCCAGGCCCTGCCGTTGTTACCAAGGACGAAGAGGTGTATCCAGGAAACTACATCTGATCTTGGTATGAATTATCTTGGTTGTGGACTGTAGGATCGATAAAAAACTCTAGGGGGGGGGGGTGAATAGAGTATAGCGAAAGTAATAACCCAATTTAAAATTAAGCTCAGTAAAGACAGTTACTAACTAGTACTGTATATGCAAGACAGATGTATAAAGAAGTAAAGAGAGACGAGAGCAAACACAAACATCACAATATATATTGGTTTCACTCTGAGAGGACTAGCCCAGTCTCGAGAACTCATGCTCAAAGTTTTATCCACTATAATCACCAATAGTGAATCATAAGCTTTGATCCGAAGGCTTGCAGACTTCTTACAACATCGAGCTTTGATCTGAAGGCTCAAAAGACTTCACACATGCGTTTGATGCGAAGGGCACGCTGACTTCAAACTTGCATGGAAGACGAACTTGTAAACCAAGCTTTACAACTCGATTAGACTTCTAAATCGGAACCGCGTTGGCACTAGAAGGCTGGAAGTTGATCTTGGGAATATGAATGTTTATAGCTCATGAATAGAGTACGAAAATGGTATGGAATTTTACTCTATTTATAGGATTTTTCTGAACCGAGTTCGGACAGAGTTCGGATGCCCAACGTTCAGAAATTTGAACGTTAGAGCCTAGTCATCCAGAAGAGGAGTCTGACTAGGGATTTAGTTTTGAGTAACCGAGTTCGGGAAGAACTTGGACCGAGTTCGGTCAGAACTCACCCCGTGTTCAGTTGGTCACAAATAAGACAATTTTAGGTTTAATTAACTTAGTTTTGAGTGGGTTTGGGTTTAGGCTCGAACACAAGAGTGATTCTAATTTGGGTAGGCGCGACCATGCGACCAAGAAATATGCGACACCATAAAAATGTCGCTAATTACATTGCTAAATTATTTTAGCGACGTTAGTTTATCTATTAGTGACATTTTTTGGCGTCGGTAATATGTGTTATTCTGGTAGTGACGGAACCCCCGAGTGCGAGGCTCCAGAGATGTCGTAGACGGTTCAGAAAAATCTTCTGGGTTGACACCGTCTTTGGCTCATCATCATTTCTTCATAGCACATGTCCATTACTTTTCTGCAAATACATGTTAGACGAACAAAGCAATATATAGAAGCAAATATGATAACATATAAGATCAAATATGGACAATGCTGATTTTAAGTATAAGTAACGAGTTACTGTAGTGATTGTCATACCCGTTCCCAGATTTTGTATTCTTGAATTTGTGATATTAAATTTTTTTCCTATAGATGTATTCATGCTGTATTTTATATATTCATTCCAATTAATTATGTTGTATTTTATTTAATTGTATTCTTATTTATTTAGGGAGACTACCTGAGACCAGTAGTGAACACCTTGACAATTGCCATGAACCCGTGCTATGAACCGTATGTAGGATGGATATCTGACCCGATTCACTTTTGGAACCACTAGGCTTATTTTGGATGGTTAGGATTGCATGCAGAATAATCATGACTTGAATACCCTTTTCCCCTCTTGTATATATATACTCCTCTTTCTCTCTCCTCTCTTTCATTTTTTATTTCCTTCCTTTACTTCTTCCTTCCTCTTCCTCCTTCCCTCAAGAGCTCCCAACCAAAACCCTAAGTCCTAGCCCTAGACTTGGTTCAAGGAAGAGGTTTGTTATTCCACCAAGGAAAGTACATCTTGCTCAAAGTGGCAAAGCCATAATTTTTTGGATTTTTTATATAATTAGTAAATTAAAAACGTGTTTGATAAAAAATATTCTCCTTAATGTTCTCATTAATTTTTAGTCCTTGGAGTTTTTGGTTTTGATGAACGGTTTTGAGTAGATCTGAGTTTTAAAGTTAGGTTTTCATGGGTTCCAAATTTTTTTCTTGGTTTTGATCTATTAAAACATGATATTTTAGAAAAAACCCTTTTTGTGGTTGATTGAGCACTTTATTTTGAGCATTTTGGTTTTTGGTTTTTGGTTCACTTGATTCAGAGTTAAAATGAAGTTTTTATGAAGAATTTTTTCGGGTTTTTGAAGCTTTTCCGCCATGGCTAAACTTACTGCCTGGAGAAGACGAAGTTCTTATATGGCCAACACAATATGCGACCGAGACATCAATGCGGCATGATCCTTATGCGGCTGGATGATTTGTCGCATAGCCAACCAATACTATTCGTCCATTTTGTTGGAAGCATGACTGACCATAACACAAAGTATTCTAGAGCTAAGTGACAAAACTCCTTGTATTTTGTTCGCTGGACGAATGAGAAATTCGCTAAGTCCAAGATACTTCTATGCGACATCTACCTCCATGCGGCACCGACCCATATACGACAAGCAGGCATATGCAGCAAGCAGAGTATGCGACCACTTTCCCTTGGATGCATGACTCTGAAACCTTGGCATATCTTTCTATGATTTTACCTTTTCTTCTTGACATATTTTATGGCCTGTAATATCCATCATTTCAGTCACTTCTCTGACACATCAATTCGACACTTGTCCCGAAGTGTGAACTTTTATTCGGAGCATACGGCTTGGAGGAGCGTACGGCTTGGGATCATATGCGGCCTGGTATCATATGCGGCCGATAGTCCATGTGTCACATGTCTCATGCGCCAAGTTGTACATGCGACTTAGCTATTTTATTTAGAATATTTATTTGTTCTATATGGTTGGTCTTGACAATTGCTTGTGATTGATCCTAAGGAAAAATGGACTTAGTAACCCAAGCTTGTGCTAGATATGACCATGTGCTAGAATTGACTATGTCATAAGTAACTAACCAACTATATGCATAATATGAGCTATGTGTCCCAATGATAAGGCTCATACGACCAACTGAAAGTTTGGTGATTCGACCTGATTAATTGTATCCGTGATGATACAATTACTACGTGCTACGTGTACATGTGTTATAAGGTGCACTGAGGTGCGACCATATCATAATGTACACTGAGGTACGACATAACTTGCTATATGCTATAAGATTACATGTTTCGGGTTGTGCATCGAGAATTCTCCCCTATACTATATGCATGTGATATTATTATATTAATTCTCCAACACAGGCATGGTATGTGGGTCAACTATCAAAGTGTGGCTAGGACTTGATTGATTGTTATATCACGCTCGGGTGAATCCAGTTTGAGCTATCAAGTAACAAAGTGGATTGATCGTATCTAGCGTGGACCGTAATACGATACGACATATAAGAGAATTGATCATATGACCATGTCATAGGATTCCTAGCATAACCATAGGGCTAATTTAGGCAACTAAAGTTGGTAGAGCATTGAGAGGGATAAAATCCCGAGATCGTGCACATTAGCCACCTCAGACAACTGTCATGACGTGCAAGGCTGAACCCCATAAATATTGGTCACGTCCGCACTAGTGGACGACAATATTCGAATACTTATATTGTACAATGCGTTCTATGTGATTCTAGCATGGTGGCCTTACGAGGGACCGGTGCATAATATATAATGTGCTATACATTACTATGGCTCGATTAGCCCTGCTAAACAGCTCACGATGTAAGGATTTCTTTATGCATTCATTTTAAGATAACTCAGAATCTACATAACAAGCCGTAGGATTGATTGGCCGATTTAAAAGCGTATGTGTTGGTCGTCTAGGGACATGAACTATTATGGTACGACGGTTCAACCCTTGTCTTTATTTGGTTATAGGGTTGTGCCAATGTGTCATAATAGGTCATGTACCAAAGCTGTATATTATACCTATATCTTAGTTTGTATTGTGGCATGTATATTCTGGATTATATTGTTGTGTTGTATCTTCTTCGTGTTCATAATTGATGATTCGTACCCTGTCTCAGAGTAGTGCGATACCTCTTGTCCTTGTTTGGTTGTAGATGTATCCTACTGCTCTGATGAAAGATCATATGCTTGTAGTTGTGGCACTAATTTCTATTTTATGTACTTTATTGTTTTTTGCTTCATTCACTTGTGCTCTTTCGTGGTACTTGCTCTCGGGGCCGGACCCCGCTGGTTTTGCTTTGTCAGGTTTAGTAGCAGAGCCCGAGGATCCTATCCTATATCTGACTGATGGAGCACATCAGGATGATGTCCACCGAGGAACTTGAGTGGGTTTCTTCTTCCCCACTATGAGTATCATTTTGTATTATCTTTTGGCGTTTAGCCGACGACACTTGTTAGCCGGTTTATCTGGACGTTAGTTCCTCTGCATGATTGTATATTTTTCAGACCGCGGCTGACTTGCAGTTTTGTACTTTTGGCAAAGTACTAGTGTACCATCCTGTATAACTAGTTTCATGATCATTCTGATAGAGCGTCAGGGATGCCTAACTGTTTTATCTTACATGCCCATTCTTAATGTTTCTTGGTTGATGATTGAGATATAGAGATCCTTGACCCTAGGTAACTTGATTGTAGTATGCACCCCCTTGTCTCTAGACAACCTTAGCACATTGTGTGTTACTTCGGTATTCTGTAAGGTGTGGTTGGCTGAGTCACCCCCTGCTCTCCAGTATTCTAGTTCTGGGACGTGATAAGGTTTTAGTGGTGGCCTATGCAGGTCTGTCTTTTCAAACTTGTGGAATATTTTGTTCTAGGAGTCTCAATTAAAACTGTTTTCTTTGATATCCTGAATTCGTCTTCTTCGATACCAAGCTTGAACTATCAACAGTTTGCTTCCTTGTTCTTTCCTGTCCTGTCATTTAATGTCTTGGTGTTCTTTTCCTTCAGGGACACCTCTTTCCCGCCTGTTAGGGCAGCATATATGGTAGAATATCTAGCAGAGCAAAATCCCATTGAGCGCCAACAAGAGACAATACTTCCTCAAGATTAGCTTCAAGTAGAGCCAATAGGTAGGCAACATATACTAGAGATCCCGGTACCCCCAGCAGTTTCAGTAACACCAGCAGCACTTGATACCCCGGCACTGTTAGAAATTATCAGAGGTATGATGGCTATACAACAATATTAGATAACATTGCAGCAACACCAGCAGCTTTAACAGCATGAGCAGAACGTCCTGTTAAACCAAGGACTACAAATGGCTCTGGATGAGAGTGGAGAAGAAGGTTACGGGACGTCATACAGATTTTGTCGACTCAACCTGAGTTATTTCGAAGGCACAAAGGATGCTATTACGGTGGATGCTTGGCTTCAAGACATTGAGACGATCATAACGGCAGCTAAGATTCTAGCAGAGGAGTACATGCGCCCCAGTCCAAGTGCATGGAACTTGAACGAATAAAATTCTTCTAAGTTCAAAAGTTCATGCGGTCAAGAGTCCATGCAGCCAAAGGAGCATGCAGCCAGAGTGTCCATACGGCCCAGGGCTATGCGTTTCCTTTCTTTTTGGAATGAATGACTCAATACCGCCTAAGAACAATATTTTATGACTTTGTCCTTTTCTTCTGACATACACTTTTTCTCTCGGTCACATCAGTCACTTTTTCTGACTTGACTTGACTTGCATTTATTGATTATCACGTTGCACTTGGCTTGAGGAGTGGACTTTGTCCCGATCCATGCGACCCAGTTGGTCCATGGGGTCTGCTGGTTCATGTGCCCCATTTTGTCATGCGGTCAACTAGTTCATGCGCTAATTGTTCCCATGCGTCCACTTAGACACTTGTTTGGTTTAATATTTTCATTCGATTAAATAATTGTGACGCTATGTGTTAAACTTAGAAATGGGTTGTATGACTCAGATGTGACTATGAGAAAATTTAACTAAGTACCCATCCTGAGCCCTGTAGATGTGGCCCTACATGTACTTACTTGCTACGTAGTCTACTTTACCTTGATCACCTCATTATACTTTGGACAGAATAAGGGGCATAGTTCAACTCGGGGGAGGGTCTGCTATCCCGATCCTTGTTTGATTTAAGGATTGTGGATCTGATCTCGAGGTGTTCTCGCACTACTCTTATTCTCATCTATCGATATAATAAAAGTGACAATTATTGTGGCCAGTGCTTACTATCCTATCCTGAATGACTTGTCACTTGATATCTTGACCGTAATCCTGACACTAGAACCCGTTCCTGCCCTATTGTATCCTTGCTAATATACTTGATCGCACCAAGAGTGCTACTTGATATATAGTGAGCCATCGTGCCACATACTCTTGCTACGTGATATATATAATTATTTTTTTACACGGATCTGGTAGTTGGACAGTAATTTAGCCATGGTTAGATAGTATTGGTTGTTACATCACACGAGTGAATACAGATTTAACTTTCGAGTGACAATGTTGATTCGTAACAAGAGTGCCCGTACTTAAAGTACGATATTTAGGAGGGAATGTTCATGTGACCACGACATAAGATTTTAATTAACCTAGGGTTCACTAGGCAACTTAATTTGTCGAGCATTGGAAGGAAATAATATCTCAAGATCGTGCTTGTTGAGCAACCCTAAATTAGCTGGGAGTAAAGGCTAGCCACCACAGGTAATGTATATCTTTCGCACTAGTGGAGTACAGTATTTGATTTAATTATAAGCCGAGCCAATGTCTTTCCTATAGAAAGCCTGGAACTGCTACTGATTATTAATTAGCTCAGGGTCCTTGTACGAGACTGGTATAGTATATATTCGTGCTCGTATATCATTGGTTCAACCATCCCTCCTCGATTATGGCACGATCTGAGGATACTCATATATTGCATTACTGGGATATCCCAGAGATCACATATCAAGTCATAACATATGTTTGGTCGTTAAACTTTTTTTAGTTATTGAAGTAGACCGTTACGGCATAAAAGTTCAACTCATGTCCTTGTTTGGTTGTTGAGTTATGCTGTTATGTTACAACGGGACACGAATCGAAGCTACTTGTTATCCTATATTATTTTACTTAATGATGTATCCCAGCTTGTGTATTGTGCCTTCTGTTGAGTGGAATTAGGGATATAGACTATCGCGACATGATAGTTTAACTCATGTCCTTGTTTGGTTGTTGGGTTGCGCTATTGTGTTATGATAGCCTGTGGACTGAAACTACGATGCATAAGTTATTTTAGCGTGACCATAATCAAGGGACATATCCTATCTTGATGTAATATGGCACTTCCCGTCCTTGTTTGGTGAAGGGGTGTTGTGTCATGTCAGGGATGGGATATATGCCATTGATTATTAGCTCATGCATCTCATACTATAGAGCTGGTTTTGTTTCTTTATTTCGTGCTTCCTTTGTGGTACTTGCTATTTGGGGGTCTGACCCCACTGGTTTTGCATGTCCAGGTTTAGAGCCAGCAGCTGAGGATCAAGCAAATCTTACTTTCACGGATGGCACATACCAGAAGGATGGGTGCTGAGGGTCACGGGTGGGTTCCTTCATTCACTGCTCGTCTTTTGTAAACTATATTCTTTTGGGCGTTTAGCCAACCGGTACCAGTTAGTCGAAATATTCTGGACACTAGTTCCCTACATGACTGTAATATATTCATACTACAGTTGACTCACTGTCATGTATGCTTTTGATTGTGTATCTAGCATATTACTCTGTATCGCTATATCTTTAGAACATTCTGATACGACGTATGTGATGACTTATTGCTTATTCTAAAATATTCTATGTTATTGCTACTTGTTTGAATGATTGAGATATAGAAGTTCTTGACCCTAGAAGACTTGATTTTAGTATGCACCCCCTTATCTCTAGACAACCTTAACACATTGTGGGTTGCTTCGGTATTCTGCTAAGTGTGGTTGGCTGGGTCATTCTCTCGCCCTCAAGTATTCTGGATTTGGGCGTGACAAGGTTTTAGTGGTGGCCCATGCAAGTCTATCTTTCAGACATGTGGGGTGGCTCGATTATAAGAAATCTCAATCAAACATGTTCCTCCTTGAAATCCTAAATCTGTCTCCTTGAACTCAGCTTGACTTCTGTACCATTGATTTCTCCATCCTTTTTTATCCTGTTCTTGATTTATATTGTGTCCTTTTCCTTAGGACTTCTCCAGAATTAGTGGTTGGAGCACCAATAGTTTTTGCAGGACAAGGATCCGTTGGCCCACAACCAGAGGCATCACCTGTTCCTGGAGGGATCAAGGTAGAACCAGTAGAGGAGCACGAGGAATAACATGTACCAGAAGTTCTAGTACCCCTAGTCATACCAACAGTGCCAGTAGCACTTGATATACCAATATTTCTAGAGATTATTCGAGTAATGATGGTGGCTCAACAACATCAGCAGCTTCGGCAGCAATAATAGAATGTCGTATTGCATCAAGGATTACAGACGGCCTTGGAGAGAAGTGTTAGAATAAACTCAGTGGCATCGGTTCTGTTGACTCAACCCTAAGTACTTTGATGGCACGGAGGATGCTATTACCGTAAATGCTTGGCTGCAGAATATTGAGACAATACTGATAGCAGCAAATGTTCTAGCTGAGGAACAAGTGATCATGTCCGATTGTAACTCTAGGACCTTGTCACGGATTGATGGGCAGCAAAAGAGGTTGGTTTAAGATAACCTGTCACATGGGACAATTTTAAAACCTATTTCAGGGTCAAGTATTTCGGAGTGGTAGCGCAGTATGAGCTACAAAAAAGGTTTATCAATCTCAAGCAGTCTGGGAGGATGGTAGACGGATACAAAGCAGAGTTCTGCAGGCTTAGAAGGTTTGCCCCGACAATGGTACCAACAGAACCAGAGTGGGAAATGAGGTTTCAGTATGGACTTCAACTAGAAATTCTGCAACTGGTAGAGGGCTATAACTACCAGACTTTCGATGAAGCATTGATCGTATCTAGGAGACATGAGCTGACCATGCAGAGGTTACCTTTGAGGGCAGGAGGCCAAAAGAGGTCTTATGCAAAGAGCGGAGGAGGAGGACTAACATAACGGACGTCAGCACCGTCTTCTAGCGTTCGCATTTATGACACAACGCCAAGGAGGCCAGTGGCATCGGCAACAATAGCACCAGCTCGGCCATACCAGCCGAGGCAACAACAACAACGATTGGGAGCCCAGTTGAATACACATATTGTGGCAAACGAGGCCATACCAAGGATGTATATAGGGTAGCACAAGGGTTGTGCCTGCAATATGGTATTCCAGACCATAGGATCGCCAATTGTCTGATGATACAGAGGATTGAAGGGCCACTATAGCGATTATCCTTACCCGTACCAGGGGCAGCTCAATACAAGAGACCAGCACTGGCAGTCAGGCCTTTGGCTCAGCATCCATTGCCAACGCAAACTCAGATGTACAACTAGCAGAGGAATCAACAGTATGGGCAATAGAGGCCCTAACTGCGTATCCAAGGGAAGCAGCAACAAGGAGCACAACAAGGCCAAGGGAAAGCTTTTATCCTATTTCTAGAGGATTCTTTGGCATCAGGTGACATAGTGGCAGATAACATTCTCGTTACATCTTTTCCTGCCATAGCATTATTTGATTCGGGAGCATACAATTCATCTGTATGTGCACGATTTGTGACACAAATTGGATTGGAGTTCAATGCATTGCTAGAGAGGATGAATATACTCACTGTAAATAGTCTTGTATTGATAGAGTATGTCTAGCGTATCCAATCGTAGTTTGCGGGCATTTATTACCTGCAAGGTTGATCGAGTTCCCTATGGGTAACTTTGATGTTATTCTAGGCATAGACTGGTTGAGAGATAGTCATGTGACGAAAGATTACCGAAGGGGTGGAGTATTGTTTAACATCCTGGGCAAGGAATAGTTTATCTTCAATAGAAAGGCGAGGGACCAACATAAATATGGCATAGCAGCAGTAGTGGGAATTGGAGATCATCTTCCTCGAATAATTAAAGAATTTTTTGATGTATTTCTAAAAAAGCTTCCAGGATTAGCCCCTGTAAGAGAAGTAGAGTTCTGCATAAAATTGAATCTAGGAGCAGAACCAATTCCAACAAGGTCTATCAGATGTCACCAATGGAACTCATCCAACTATATCAACATGTGGAAGAACTGAAGGTGAAGAAGTTTATTCGGCTAGTGGATCACCATGGGGAGAACTAGCTCTTCTAGTAAAAAAGAAAGATGGGACGATATGGTTGTATATTGACTACAGGCAGCTGAATGCAGTAAGAGTAAAGAACAAGTATCCATTGCCTAGGATTGATAATTTATTTGACCAATTGAGCGAAGCGAAAGTATTTTCCAAGATAGACCTTCGATCGAGATATTATCAACTGAGGGTCCGGGAGCAAGATATACCAAAGACAATATTTTAATCTCGATATGGGCATTACAAATTTTTAGTTATGCCATTCGGATTGACTAATGCGTCGACCATATTTATGGATTTGATGAATCGTATCTTCATGCCATACCTAGATCAATTTGTTGTAGTATTCATAGATGGCATTTTTGTCTACTCTGGCAGTAAAGAAGAATATGAAGAACATCTTCGGAAAGTGTTGCAAGTTCTGAGGGAGTATCAGCTATATGCTAAGCTCAGTAAGTATGAATTCTGGTTAGATCATGTATCATTCTTAGGACATATTATCTCAGGAGAATGAGTATCAATGGATCCCAAGAAAATTGAAGCTGTAGAGAATTAGCCAGTCTCGAGGGCTGTAGCAGATGTGCGAAGTTTTTTGGGATTAGCAGGATATTACCGGAGGTTCTTGACGAATTTTGCACGAATTTTAGCGCCAATGACTCGTTTAACCCGTAAGGAGGAGAAGTTTGTTTGGACAATAGAGTGCCAAGTAGAATTTGAGAAGTTGAAGGAGAAACTGATATCAGTACCGATCCTTACACTTCCTATAGGATCATGAGGGTTCACAGTTTATTGTGATGTGTCGGGGAATGGACTTGGATGTGTATTGATGTAACACAAAAAGGTGACAGCTTTTGCGTCTTGGCAACTTCGGGATCATGAGAAGAATTATCCAACACATGATTTTGAGTTAGCAGTAATAGTATTTACACACAAGTTATGGAGACATTATCTATATGGCAATCAAGTAGAGATATTCACGGATCATAAGAGTTTGAAGTACATATTCACCCAGAATGACCTGAATATGAGACAGAAGAGGTGGCTGGAATTGTTTAGGGATTACGACATAGAACTTCAGTATCATCCAAGGAAGGCAAATATGGTGGCAAATGCTCTAAATAGGAGAGACAACACATTCATCTTGATAACTCAGAAGCACATATTAGAGGATCTTCATGAGATGGGCATCGAGAGGATCAAGGTAGCTCAACCAGAAGATTCTCAGATTCAGAAGCTTAGGACAGAATGTGAGTCAGGCTTTAGGAAGGAATTAAGGATTCACGAAGACAGAACACTTAGATTTGGAAATCGTCTTTGTGTGCCAAGTGGAGATATCCGATAGGAAGTGATGACCGAGTGTCACGACACGTACCCGAAAATCGGACATGAGCCATGGGTACGTCCAGCCTACGCTGCAGAATCGGCGGTAGAACGCTGTAAAGGTCCGTTCTAGGTCAACGATATCTATCTATATCTCACAAAAAAAATCCGGCATGACCTCTCCAAAAGGAGGGCAACCACGCAATATATATATATATCAAAATCCTCTCCAAAAGGAGGGCAACCACGCAATATATATATCAATAATCTCAATCACAAAATCTAGAGGAAGAATATAAGCACGATATGATATAAACAAGGAAACAGAACCAAAGAGAGCAAGACAATCCAAAATAATACAGTCCAAGGCCATAATAGCTACAACATCTCACAGCCACAAAAGAATAAGTACAATAATCCAAAATAAAACACTGGGAATAACCCAGGAAACCCACCTAGTTAACTAGGGTGCTATAGGCGTCTCCTCGGCTCACTCCTCCTCGATCACGGGGTCACAACAGTCGTCAACACCCGGCCCGTAGAACGTCGGGCAATAGTCCTCAGGATCCTCTGGAAAAAATATGCCCAGTCAGGACTGGAGCGAAGTACATAACTCTGAAAGCAACTCCAAATACATGGTAAGGTGTATATGACGAGCAATAGAAAAGTAATCAAGATGTACAGGAAATAAATATATGCTGGAGCACAATAAGTAGCTGCAATGTAAACTGGAGAACAATACAAGTACTGGAAAAGTAACTGCAGGTGAGAAACATGAATACTAGCTAAATGCCTTGAGCACAAGTTTGTTATGTGATCGGCTTAGGTTGCACATGAAAAACACTACGATAACTTCATTATGCGTGAGTTGCATAACCGACATACACATGAATACTGTTTGGCTTTGATCACATAACCAACTCCTACTCCCCTCCCCCACTAATACCATTGGATCCAACCACAACACGCTACATACATGATAATAGCTCGCACACACGAAGGCGAGAGCACAAGAAGCACATTATAGCACATGAGAATCAATACCCGAAGCACATGATGAAATACATGTGATAGAGTACCCGCTGAACACGGTAAGGGGGATAGCATCTCATGACGGGATCCACTAGTACCAGCTCATGTAATAATGTGTCAGAATTAAGTATTACAGTTCTAGAACAAGTGATATAAACGCTATTATGAAATAGAAACTATCAGAGGTAGGTACTCGCCTGATGTCCTGAGCAACTGATGAGGATCGAGATCCGGACAGGTGTCACAAGGACCTAATGCGAAAAGCAGAATTAAACAGGGTTCTAAGCATTAAAACTGATATAAAATAATTAAAAACAGGCTTCTAGGGCTATTCTAGGTCGAACGGGTCAAACCGGTGAAAATCGGGTCAAAAAGTCAACCCGGGGTCCAAAAAGTCAACTCTAGGTCAAAACTAGGTCAAACGTTGACTTTTACGGTCAACGGGGACAATTATGGTCAAAGCTAGGTCAAACTAGGGTGCCCCTGAAATTCTAGGTCAAACCGAGCTCATTAAGCTACTAAACTCACAAACTCGCCTAATCGAGATACCGGGATACCCTCGGTATCTGATACCTCCCCCTAGGCCACGCACCCCGCCTAAATCCGCTAAAACCTATGCTAGCACGCGTAAATATATATATATAAACATATAAAAATCACTCCAAAGCATTTCCTAGGCTAATGCTCAAATACTCTGCTCGAAACTCAATACCTTGAATATCTCAAGGTATCGAGATACCTCGGTATCTCAAGGTATTGAGGTTTCGCTCTAAAACCCCTCTAGCTAGCTATCTAGCTACTAATTATGCACCTAGTTATTTATCTAGGCTAGGTAATATAGATATCTACCATATTTATATATATCTAAGTAGGTATATACATATATATATAGATATCCACACACATATACCCAAATACCCATTATCTTACCTACGCATAAATATATATTACTAACTATAATATATAGATATCTATATCTTAGATAGATATATATATCTAAGTATCTAGCTATCTACTTATCTAGTATCTATAAACCTAACTATCTACCTATCAATTACCTATCTAGTATGAATATATCTAGTTACCTATTTATCTAAGTAACTATCTACCTAGCTAACCATCCATCTACCTATCTTATTATCTAACTATCTAAGCATCTATCTAATTTATTCTAATGATCTCTCTAACAATCTATCCCTCTATCACCTAACCCTCGCCAACACCCTCGCGCGAAAGCTAGCTGCTGCTGCTGCCTATGCTCAAAATGCTGCTGCTGCTCGCTGTTATTGCTGCGCTGCTGCTGCTCCTTGTGCTGCTATTGCTGCTGGTTTGCTGCTGCTGTGCTGCTGCTGCAGTGCAGCAGCAGCTGCTGTTGCTGCAGTGGCTTTGCCCCCCCTTCCTCTCACATACACACACACACACACTCCCATATACACATATATATATCACCCCCTATATATATATATATACATACACATATATAACTATATATATATAACTAGATACATATATATACACACCTATATATCTATATACTAACACACACTAACACACACACACACACACACACACTAAAACACACACTCACACACAAATATATACATAGCTACAAATATATATAAACACACATATTAATATATATATACACACACACACACATATATATATATATATATATATATATATATATATATATATATATATATATATATATATCAATACACACACACTCTAAGATACATATATATACACATACACATTCAAATATATATATACATATGCACACACAAGCACACTTACACATACATATATATATATACACATAGACATATACACACACAAGCACATAGATCTAAATACACACATATATATAAATATATATATATACATAAACACACATACAAATATATATAAATAGACACATATAAATATATATAAAGAGACACAACACCACTCAACCACAACACACAACAACATGCCCCACTCACGTCCAACGACCCCGACACTCACCAACACCCTAAAATATATAAAATATAACTCGAAAACTCTAGCACACACTCCCCGATACTAACCCAACGCGCGCACAAGCCCGAAATGAGGAAACCAAGTTGAAATGACCGTTCGGTCATTTCGACGAACACGTGGTGCGCGGCTCGGAAAACCTCCTGAAACTCACACCAAACGAACTCAAAATCGGCCCAAAATTTATCCACGCGCTCTACACGATGTCTAGATCCTAGAAAAAGTGGTCCCGCGTCGATTCTAGGTCCGTGGCGGAAACGCACACGCACTTAGAATCGACGACGACGAAAAGTCCCAAATTCGCCCGAAACGCCCGTTTCTCCGCGACGCGGCTTCCCGTGTCCGAACGGAGACACGCACTCACCCTCAAGACACCCGACAACGTCTACCTAGGTCCTTCTACCCTAGGGCATCACTCAAAATTGGTCCAAATTCGGATTCCACCCGAATTCGACACAAAACCTAGTGTCAAAGTCTCTAAACTCAACCAAACTAGTTCCAACTTCCTCCTACGGGTAGGCTTAGGGTCTAGGAAGGTTCTACAATACTAATTACACTACACAAAAATAATTAGGAAGGGGAAAGTTAGGTTTTACCTCTTGGGAGTTGAAATCCCAAGGCCAAAGTCTCATAACCCCTAGAAATCACCTCCCTCAAGCTCCAAACCACCAAATCTAGCTTCCACACTAGATCTAAGCTCCTCACACCTAGGTTAGGGAAAAAGCAAGGTTAGGGCTAGCATAAGGAGAAGGAATGAAAGAAGAAAGAAGAAAAATGGAAGAAAGAACTCACCTTGGAGAAGAAGGAAGAAGGAAGAAGAAATGGAGAAGAAGAAATGAAGAAGAAGTAGAAAATGAAGAAAAATACAAAGAGGGGGGGGGGCTGCTGCTAGAATTCAGGAATGGGGGGTAGGTAGGGGCCGGCTATGTATAAAAAAGGGTTCTCCAAGCTCCAAATGCCCAAAATACCCTCCCCTAAATTGGTTTTGGGTTTCGGGTTCCAAAAACACTCAAACTAGCTCCAAATCTCTCCCACTAACCTCCTAAAAATAAAATAATAAATCTAAGCCCCAAAATAATTCTTACAAGGGTGTGGGCTGGGTCGGACATGGGTCCACTAGGGTCTGAAATGGGTCCAGGCTAGCCAAAACCCTAAAACAATCATTAAAAAAATATTACAAGCACTAAATAAATATAAATATAATTAATTAAATACAATCCACTATTTATCAAATAAAAATAAAAAAATACCCTATTTTCTAGAATTGGGTAGTGACAAGTCTACCCTCCTTAAAATAATTTTGTCCTCGAAATTAAAATACGAAACTAGGACAGGAATGCAAGAAAAGAACCAATCCTTCAGCGCTTGCCCGTACAGCTCAGGGCGGAGGAGCCGCTCAGAGGGCACCGGCCAGAGCACCTGCAGCGCAGCAGAGAGGTCCGCCTTTGCAGACTCAGCAGCAGAGGTTCGCCCAACACCAGCAGCTGCACCGAGGAGGACAGCAGGGGCGAGCTTTTGCCCTGACAGTGGACGAGGCCGAGCCAGTTGGTGATGTTATCTCAGGTTCTGTTCTCCTTGATTCCATTCCAGCACTTGCCTTATTTGATTCTGGTGCTTCCCATAGCTTTATGTCTGTATCTTTTGCTGTTAGACACCATCTTGTTGCTGAACCTTTAGTTAGACTCTGCAAGATCACGACCGGGGGTGGTATCATCCTAGTCAGTGATGTCTGCAGAGACCGGAGAGTTACTTTGGGAGGCCGGGAGTTGAGTGTGTGCCTACTCGTAATGCCACTTTTGAGCTACGATGTTGTACTCAGGATGGATTGGTTGAGTACGCATTGTGCTAGTATAGATTATCGTGGAGGCAGAGTTTTGTTTAGTCCGCCAGGTCAGCCAGAGTTTCTGTTTGCCAGAGGAGCAGCGAAGCAGACCGAGGGAGTCTTCTGCGGAGCCCTGGTGGTAGAGCCGAGGTCGCTACATCCACTGATAGAGGAGTATATGGATGTCTTTTCAGAGGAGTTGCCAGGGTTACCTCCGGACAGAGATGTGGAGTTCTCTATAGACTTGGTGCCAGGCGCGGAGCCGATATCCCAGCACGTCTATAGAGTCAACAACAGTGAGCTGATAGAGTTGAAGAAGCAGGTGGATGAGCTTCACGACAAGGGATTTATCAGATCTAGTTCTTCTCCGTGGGGTGCTCCGGTACTTTTTGTGTCGAAGAAGGATGGGTCGATACGGATGTGTATCGACTACAGGGCTCTGAACAGCCTCACAATCAAGAACAAGTATCCGCTGCCGCGTATTGATGATCTATTTGACCAGTTGAGCGGAGCGAGGGTGTTTTCCAGGATTGATCTGAGGACAGGCTACCACCAGGTGAAGGTCAGGAAGGAGAATATTCTGAAGACAGCTTTTCGGACCAGATATGGACAGTATGAGTTCTTGGTGATGCCGTTTGGGTTGACTAATGCCCCGGTAGTGTTCATGAATTTGATGAACAAGGTGTTCCATCAGCATCTGGACAGGTTTGTGGTGGTATTTATAGATGACATCTTGGTGTATTCGAAGACCCCAGAGGAGCACGAGGAGCATCTGAGGATAGTGCTGGAGACTCTCAGGAAGGAGAAGCTTTATGGAAAGCTTTCGAAGTGTGAGTTCTTCCTTGACAAGGTTGAATTCCTTGGTCATGTGGTGACTGGAGAGGGTATCTCGGTGGATCCGAGAAAGATCATGGCAGTTGAGTCATGGAGTGCTCCGAGTTCAGTAGCCGAGGTCAGGAGTTTCTTGGGACTGGCAGGCTACTACAAGAGATTTGTTCAGGATTTTTCCCTGATTGCAGAGCCATTGTCCAGGCTGACTCGGAAGGACGTGGAGTTTGTTTGGTCAGAGGAGTGCCAGATCGCCTTTGATGAGCTGAAGAGGAGGTTGACGACAGCTCCAGTGTTGATGTTGCCATCAGGTTCTGGAGGATTCACTATCTATAGTGATGCATCGGGTAAGGGACTGGGTTGTGTGTTGCAGCAGAATGGGAGGGTGATTGCCTATGCTTCCAGGCAATTACGTCCTTATGAGAAGAACTATCCTACCCACGATTTGGAGTTGGCAGCGGTCATCTTTGCTCTGAATTTGTAGAAACACTATTTATACGGAGAGCGTGTGGAGATCTTCACAGACCACAAGAGCTTGAAGTATGTGTTTACCCAAAAAGAGCTGAACATGAGGCAAAGGAGATGGTTGGAGTTGATGAAAGACTTCGACATATCGTTGCAGTATCATCCAGGGAAGGCAAACGTAGTTGCGGATGCGTTAAGCAGGTATTCGGTAGCTATGTGCCTGACTACAGATCGTTATCTTCTGGCAGATCTTGAGAGCTTGGGCATTGAGGTGATAGTGCCTGGAGTTGAGATGCAGATGTGGGGACTGCAGATTCAGTCAGAGTTGGTAAACCGGATCAGGGCTACACAGTTTGAGGATGAGTCCCTGAGGAGCATCAGGGAGCAGGTTCATATAGGATTAGCAGATGACTTCACCATTGCTGATGATGGTTCCTAGCGGCACGGTACCAGGTTGTGTGTGCCGAGTGGGTCGTTGCGCGAGGAGGTTCTCCAGGAGGCGCATCGATCCCAGTACTCTATGCATCCAGGTGCCAACAAGATGTATAAAGATCTGAGACAGCATGTATGGTGGTACGGGATGAAGCGGAAGGTAGCACGCTTCGTATCCCGATGCTTAGTGTGCCAGCAGGTGAAGGCACAGAGGCAGAGGCCAGGAGGATTACTCCAGCCGTTATCCATTCCGGAGTGGAAATGGGAGCATGTGACAATGGATTTTGTTTCTGGACTTTCCCGTTCTCCAGGCAGGAAGGATGCGATTTAGGTCATCGTGGACAGGTTGACCAAATCGGCCCACTTTCTACCATTCAAAGTGGGTACGTCTACAGAGAGACTAGCAGAGATGTATGTGCGCCAGATAGTCAGACTGCATGGAGTTCCAGTGAGCATAGTATCAGATCGACATCTGCCCAGCCTCTTTCTGCATATGTCCCATCCGTGCCCTGGCTTCCTACAGAAAGGGCAAACGATGGGCTGCCTCTGGCCCTGCTGCTGACCCTGCCTCTACTGCTGGGGCGCCTGCCGGAAGGGCGCACGACCCTGACCCTAGTGCTGCAGGGTCTGCTGGAATGGCCTCTTGGCTGGGCCTGCACTGCTACCTGCTCCTGAAGCATCTCTGCTCCTCTTCGTCTTCAGCTCTAGGTCATCCTCAGCTCTCTGTGCGTCGCTGACAATCTGCTCGAAGGTCGCCTCGCGGTCGCTCCTGGTCAAGGACTTGACCGCCATGACCAAGCCCTTGCGGAACTTCTGTGCCTTCGCTGCCTCAGACAACCCCTCAACAAATCTGCCCAGACGGCAGAACTCCGCTGCATACTCATCCACTAACATACTCCCCTGGATGAGCGCCTCAAACTGACTCTCCAATGCACTGAGAGCCACGTTCGGGAAGAACTTCTCCTTGAAAAGCTTCTTGAAAGCCTCCTAAGTCAATCCCGGAGCTGCTATCCGCGTATCCGTGTGAAACCAAGTAAGGGCAAGGTCGAACATCTGGCTGCCCGCTGCCTCGATCTGCATGCTAGCTGGGATCATCGCCAGCCTAAAGATGCCCTCTATATGCTCGATCCAGTCATCGGCGTACATGATCCCCTCTGTGCCACGGAACTCCTTAGGCCGCATCCTCTAAAAATCGATAATAGTACCCGGCCTAGGATACTGAGCCTGCTCTGGCTGTGGCTGGATCTGAGCCACTCTGTCGACCGCGGTCATAGCCACCTGATGAGCATTTTCAATGCCCATCCTCATAACATCTGCCTGACGGTACTGCGCATCCATCATCTCTCGGAAGAATGCGAACAACTGCGTAGCATCCACTGGCACAGGCGGTGGTAGAGGAGGTACCACCGGGACAACTGGGGTGGCTCTCGGATCAATGGGAGTAAGGGGATCTACGAGAGAAATTGACGGTCCCTCAACCGCAGGAGTGGCGAGTGGAGCGGTAGCAGCTGCCGGAAGTCGAGCAGGTCGAGAGGTGGCAGACCTCTCGGTGGCAGCTGCTGGGACGGTGCGCTGAGATCTGGTCTTCGGAGGCATCCTGAACACAGATCAAAAGAAGTCAATATAGTGCAAGAAACAATAACATCAATGAAGGACAGTAATATTGCAAAAAAAAACAATTTCAGAAAAAATTTAAGATAGCAAAAGGAAGTAGGAAGGGTCCTAGTTGTGATTGAGCACACTCTCTCTCAGCCTATCTCCTATATCCTATTGCAGGTAACCTAAAAACTAGACCTGCATGGGCCACCACCAAAAACGTGTCTCGACTCGCACCCGAAAATCGGACATGAGCCGTGGGTACGTCCAGCCTACGCCGCAGAATCGGCGGTAGAACGCTGTAAAGGTCCGTTCTAGGTCAACCATATCTATCTATATCTCACAGAAAAATCCGGCATGACCTCTCCAAAAGGAGGGCAACCACGCAATATATATATATCAAAATCCTCTCCAAAAGGAGGGCAACCACGCAATATATATATCAATAATCTCAAACACAAAATCTAGAGGAAGAATATAAGCACGATATGATATAAACAAGGAAACAGAACCAAAGAGAGCAAGACAATCCAAAATAATATAGTCCAAGGCTATAATAGCTACAACATCTCACAGCCACAAAAGAATAAGTAAAATCATCCAAAATAAAACACTGGGAATAACCCAGGAAACCCACCTAGCTAACTAGGGTGCTATAGGCGTCTCCTCGGCACACTCCTCCTCGGTCACGGGGTCACAACAGTCATCAACACCCGGCCCGTAGAATGTCGGGCAATAGTCCTCAGGATCCTCTGGAAAAAATATGCCATGTCAGGACTGGAGCGAAGTACATAACTCTGAAAGCAACTCCAAATATATGGTAAGGTGTATATGACGAGCAATAGAAAAGTAATCAAGATGCACAGGAAATAAATATATGCTGGAGCACAATAAGTAGCTGCAATATAAACTAGAGAACAATACAAGTACTGAAAAAGTAACTGCAGGTGAGAAACATGAATACTAGCTAACTGCCTTGAGCACAAGTTCGTTATGTGATCGGCTTAGGTTGCACATGAAAAACACTACGATAACTCCGTTATGCATGAGTTGCATAACCGACATACACATGAATACTGTTTGGCTTTGATCACATAACCAACTCCTACTCCCCTCCCCCACTAATACCATTGGATCCAACCACAACACGCTACGTACATGATAATAGCTCGCACACACGAAGGCGAGAGCACAAGAAGCACATGATAGCACATGAGAATCAATACCTGAAGCACATGATGAAATACACGTGATAGAGTACCCGCTGAACACGGTAAGGGAGATAGCATCTCATGACGGGATCCACTAGTACCAGCTCGTATAATAATGTGTCAGAATCAAGTATTACAGTTCTAGAACAGGTGATATAAATGCTATCATGAAATAGAAACTATCAGAGGTAGGTACTCGCCTGATGTCCTGAGCAACCGATGGGGATCGAGATCCGGACCGTGTTGCAAGGACCTAATACGAAAAGCAGAATTAAACATGGTTCTAAGCATTAAAACTGATATAAAATAATTAAAAACAGGCTTCTAGGGCTATTCTAGGTCGAACGGGTCAAACCGGTGAAAATCGGGTCAAAAAGTCAACCCGGGGTCCAAAAAGTCAACTCTAGGTCAAAACTAGGTCAAACGTTGACTTTTACGGTCAATGGGGACAATTATGGTCAAAGCTAGGTCAAACTAGGGTGCCCCTGAAATTCTAGGTCAAACCGAGCTCATTAAGCTACTAAACTCACAAACTCGCCTAATCGAGATACTGGGATACCCTCGGTATCCGATACCTCCTCCTAGGCCACGCACCCCGTCTAAACCCGCTAAAACCTATGCTAGCACGCGTAAATATATATATATAAACATATAAAAATAACTCCAAAGTATTTCCTAGGCTAATGCTCAAATACCCCGCTCGAAACTCAATACCTTGAATATCTCAAGGTATCGAGATACCTCGGTATCTCAAGGTATTGAGGTTTCGCTCTAAAACCCCTCTAGCTAGCTATCTAGCTACTAATTATGTACCTAGTTATTTATCTAGGCTAGGTAATATAGATATCTACCATATTTATATATATCTAAGTAGGTATATACCTATATATATAGATATCCACACACATATACCCAAATACCCATTATCTTACCTACGCATAAATATATATTACTAACTATAATATATAGATATCTATATCTTAGATAGATATATATATCTAAGTATCTAGCTATCTACTTATCTAGTATCTATAAACCTAACTATCTACCTATCAATTACCTATCTAGTATCAATCTATCTAGTTACCTATTTATCTAAGTAACTATCTACCTAGCTAACCATCCATCTACCTATCTTATTATCTAACTATCTAAGCATCTATCTAATCTATTCTAATGATCTCTCTAACAATCTATCCCTCTATCACCTAACCCTCGCCAACACCCTCGCGCGAAAGCTAGCTGCTGCTGCTGCCTATGCTCAAAATGCTGCTGCTGCTCGCTGTTATTGCTGCGCTGCTGCTGCTCCTTGTGCTGCTATTGCTGCTGGTTTGCTGCTGCAGTGCAGCAGCAGCTGCTGTTGCTGCAGTGGCTTTGCCCCCCCTTCCTCTCACATACACACACACACACACACTCCCATATACACATATATATATCACCTATATATATATACATACACATATATAACTATATATATATAACTAGATACATATATACACACCTATATATCTATATACTAACACACACTAACACACTCACACACTCACACACACACACTAAAACACACACTCACACAAAAATATATACATAGCTACAAATATATATAAACACACATATTAATATATATATATACACATATACAAATATATATATATATATATATATATATCAATACACACACACTCTAAGATACATATATATACACATACACATTCAAATATATATATACATATGCACACACAAGCACACTTACACATACATATATATATATACACATAGACATATACACACACAATCACATAGATCTAAATAAACACATATATATAAATATATATATATACATAAACACACATACAAATATATATAAATAGACACATATAAATATATATAAAGAGACACAACACCACTCAACCACAACACACAACAACACGCCCCACTCACGCCCAACGATCCCGACACTCACCAACACCCTAAAATATATAAAATATAACTCGAAAACTCTAGCACATACTCCCCGATACTAACCCAACACGCGCACAAGCCCGAAACGAGAAAACCAAGTCGAAATGGCCGTTTAGTCATTTCGACGAACACGTGGTGCGCGGCTCGGAAAACCTCCTGAAACGCATACCAAACGAACTCGGAATCGGCCCAAAATTTACCCATGTGCTCTACACGATGTCTAGATCCTAGAAAAAGTGGTCCCGCATCGATTCTAGGTCTGTGGCGGAAACGCGCACGCACTTAGAATCGGCGACGACGAAAAGCCCCAAATTCGGCCGAAATGCCCGTTTCTCCTTGACGCGGCTTCCCGTGTCCGAACGGAGACACGCACTCACCCTCAAGACACCCAACAACGTCTACCTAGGTCCGTCTACCCTAGGGCATCACCCAAAATTGGGCCAAATTCGGATTCCACTCGAATTCGACACAAAACCTAGTGTCAAAGTCTCTAAACTCAACCAAACTAGTTCCAACTTCCTCCTACGGGTAGGCTTAGAGTCTAGGAAGGTTCTACAACACTAATTACACTACACAAAAATAATTAGGAAGGGGAAAGTTAGGTTTTATCTCTTGGGAGTTGAAATCCCAAGGCCAAAGTCTCACAACCCCTAGAAATCACCTCTCTCAAACTCCAAACCACCAAATCTAGCTTCCACACTAGATCTAAGCTCCTCACACCTAGGTTAGGGAAAAAGCATGGTTAGGGCTAGCATAAGGAGAAGGAATGGAAGAAGAAAGAAGAAAAATGGAAGAAAGAACTCACCTTGGAGAAGAAGGAAGAAGGAAGAAGAATTGGAGAAGAAGAAATAAAGAAGAAGTGGAAAATGAAGAAGAATACAAAGAGGGGGGGCTGCTGCTGGAATTCGGGAATGGGGGGTAGGTAGGGGCCGGCTATGTATAAAAAAGGGTTCTCCAAGCTCCAAATGCCCAAAATACCCTCCCCTAAATTGGTTTTGGGTTTCGGGTTCGAAAAATACTCAAACTAGCTCCAAATCTCTCCCACTAACCTCCTAAAAATAAAATAATAAATCTAAGCCCCAAAATAATTCTCACAAGGGTGTGGGCTGGGTCGGACATGGGTCCACTAGGGTCTGACATGGGTCCAGGCTAGCCAAAACCCTAAAACAATTATTAAAAAAAAATATTACAAGCACTAAATAAATATAAATATAATTAATTAAATACAATCCACTATTTATCAAATAAAAAAAAACCCTATTTTCTAGAATTGGGTAGTGACACCGAGGCACACAGTTCTCAATATTCTATTCATCCAGGAGGTACGAAGTTGTACCATGATATCAAGCAATATTTCTGGTGGAACGGAATAAAAAGAGAGATAGCTCAGTTCATTTCACGGTGTTTCATATGTCAGCAGGTAAAGGTAGAATAACAGAGACCAGTAGGATTATTGTAACCACTGCCTATTCTAGAATGGAAGTGGTAACACATTATGATGGACTTTGTGACCGGCTTACCTAGATCCCCTACTGGAATTGATACAGTTTGGGTAATAGTAGATCGTCTCACGAAGGTGGCACATTTTCTTTCCTTCCGAGTAGGGCAGTCCACAGAGCAGTTAGCAGAGATATATATACGACTTATAGTGATGCAGCATAGAGTTCCAGCAAGTATAGTGTCAGACCGTGATACCCGTTTTATATCTCAATTTTGGAGAAGCTTACACGAGCGCTTGGGTACTAAGTTAAGATTCAGTACCCCGTACCATCCTCAGACAGACGGCCAGTCAGAGAGAAAAATACAGACATTAGAAGATATGCTGCGGGCTTGTACTTTGGACTTTGGTGGGTCTTGGGAATATCACCTTTACTTAATAGAATTCTCGTACAATAACAATTATCAAGCCAACATACAAATGGCTCCTTTTGAGGCATTTTACGGAAGGAAGTGCAGGTCACCTTTAGCATGGGATGACATTGGTGAACGAAAGATGTTAGGGCTTGTGATGATCACACAGACAGTTAAAGTGGTTAAGCAGATTAGAGAGAGGCTATGAGTTGCATAAGATCTTCATCATCATTGGGCAGATCAGCATTGTAGGCCGTTAGAGTTTTCTGTCAGCGACCATGTATTTTTACAGATTTTGACTACCCATGGAGTCATTATATTCGGAGTTCACAGGAAGCTTAGTCCGCGGTACATTGGACCGTTCGATATTCTCAAGAGGGTAGGGGATGTTGCTTATCGTCTTGCCCTTCCGCCTTTACTTTGTGAAGTGCATGATTTATTTTATGTGTCTCAGTTGCATAGGTATGTCCCGGATCTGAGTCATATCCTCGATCACTCTGAGCTAGTACCGACCTAACTTACGAGGAACAACCCGTGTCTATTTTGGATCAGAAATAGAAGGTACTCAAAACATTTAGTCATCAGTACCACATCATCAAGTCATCCTCAAAACATAATTAATGATTATTAACCCATCGTTCCATTCATGAAGTACTACTCTAATTTAACCCATCATTAATTTTCAGTCCCCAAATTACTGATCAATGGTTTTATACTTCTCACTAGTTCATAATCAAACACGTGATCCTCAGTGTTCCTCAATGTTCAAAATATCAGAATCTTAATTCTCAATAATTTAATCTTCATTAATTGATATAGCATCCTTTCCACCATGTGTAGTATTCATAACATCTAGTCAAATCAAATTTCAAACCTCCATGCAGATCATTTAAATTCATTTAAATTTATGTAAACATAAATCCTAACCTACATTTTACCCTATTCTCAAGTCATTAAAATCAACACTAACCTTAATCATCATTAGCCTTAATCAACATTAACCTTACTCACATAGTTCAAGTACTACACTACACTAACCATATATATACCAACATTTATTAAACACCACCCTAGCTATGTACACAAAACCATGTATATAACAATAACCCTAGCTAACACAGCACAATATATAACAATATAGGGAGAGGGGGAAATATACCTAGGCGGCCGGAGCGAGGTGGTGGTAGTGATCCCGCGGTGGTGGTGGTGGTAATGGGACCGGACAGGGAGGAGTAGGATGGGCTAACGGGGAGGAGATGGCCGGAGCGGCACTGCCGGATGGGGGTGGCTGCACCGTGGGTCGGGACCGGAGCTGCACAGGGGGTCGGGACCGGAGCTGCACAGTGGGGTTGGATGAGGCTTCAGTCGGTCGGAGAAGCTTCAATCGGTCGGAGAAGCTTCCGTCGGCCAGCCTGAGGAAGACGGCACCGTGGGATCGGGTGAGGGAACGCTGGACAGTGGAGCGGGTCAGGGGGTGCTGCAGACCGGAGCGGCTGTGCTCAGGCCGGAGCTGCCGGGCCGGAGGAACTGCTGGAGCCGCCAGCAGTAGGCGGTACGGGGATGGTCTGGGCCGAAGTCGAGTGCAACAGGCCGGAGCAGTCAGCCGGGCCAGAGTCAGTGCAACAGGCCGGAGTCAGCTCCCAGGAAGAAGAAAGGATGAAGAAGAAGAAGAATGGAAGAAGAAGAAAATATATGGAGAATAATATGGAGGAGAGAGGATAGAGAGGGAGAGGGTTTTTTTTCAATACCTAGGGATTAGGGCCGGCTTTGAGAGTAGTGAGGATGATGTTGATGTTTTATAGGGGAGTGTGTGAGGGATGTGTGGTGGGGATGTTCCCACTTAAATTGGATGGCTAGGATTTAACATGAAGACTTGGTTTCTTCATGCAAAGGAAGGGGGAGGGAAATGTTGACTATGGTCAACAATTGGTAACCTCTCCATTTGGTCATGGCCAATAGGGTGATGACACCTAAATTCATAAATTGCAACTAAGCCCCTTAAATTCGGGAAATTGCACGAACACATAAATGATGCAGAAATTGTGGAGAAAATTATGTTTGGTGATTTGCATGGTGAGGGAGTGTTGTGTGTGTGGCATGGGTTTAATTAAATAGGCATTGGGATTAATTGGGGATTAAAATAGGATTAGACAAAATTGGTATCCTCGATTTAAATAGGATTTTAAGTGTCCCGCGCTTTTAAATTAAATGGAGCCAATTGGGGTCAAAATTCGGAAATGACACAAAAGTCAAAAATGGTGGGGGTTGGAGTCAGTCTTGGACCCTTTAGTTGGTCTGGCTCAACGGGTTAAGTTGGTATCACAAAATTGAGGGTAACGACACAGGTGTCCGACACAAAATTAAATATGGATTTTAGGATATGGGAAGTTGTGCGTTTAATTTAAGGCACAACGGATTTGATTTTTGTGTGACGAAAAGCCCAGTGCCTAAATTGGCGAGTCAAGTCAGAAGTACGATAGTCCGATGGAGTTCATGGGCTGATAATGGGCTCCGAATAATTAAACAATGATAGGGCGCGCCAAGGGTTTAATTAAATAAAATAACAGACAACTCTACTCTAAATCTCAACATCTGCTGAAAAAATCTAAAATTTTCCAAAACCAAACCTGACTATCTATAGAATTAATCGAGGGGATTTACATTCTTCCCAACTTAGAAAAATTTTGTCCCCGAAATTAAAAGTAAAGCATGATAATAGCTAAGAGAATTTAAAAACAACAAGTAATCAAAAGCCGTACGTAAAATCGTACCTTGCTCCTCAAATAAGTACGGGAACCGTTGTCGGATAGAATCGTCGCATCCCAAGTAGACTTGCCTGGTG
The DNA here is from genome assembly GCA_036927795.1 of Iris macrosiphon. Classification (NCBI taxonomy): domain Eukaryota; kingdom Viridiplantae; phylum Streptophyta; class Magnoliopsida; order Asparagales; family Iridaceae; genus Iris; species Iris macrosiphon. Next base: position 99,342,320 of record JAYESA010000018.1, on the reverse strand, counting down.
AACGGTGCTTCCATGCAACTCTGACCAGTCGAATAGTCTGCCCTCTCAAAGTCTTCTCGCTGTGATCGAGGATCTCAACTGGCTGCTCTACGTAAGACAGACTGGGCCCGACTGAAATATTCGAATGATCAAGCACGTGGCTAGGGTCTGCGATATATCTCCTCAACTGCGATACGTGAAATACGTCATGCACTCCTTCTAATGATGGAGGTAATGCAAGACGGTAAGCCAGCTTGCCAACTCGTTCCAAGATGTCAAAGGCCCGATGTACCTCGGACTCAGCTTGCCTCTGCCTCCGAATCTGATGGTACCTCGAGTGGGCGATATCCTAAAAAATATATGGTTACCCTCATTGAACTCCAATGGCCTACGGTGCGCATCTGCCCAATATTTCTGTCTGTCCTGTGCTGCACGCAGGTGGCTCTAAATCTGCTTGACCTTCTCCACTGTCTGTGTCACCAATTCTGGACCAAGTATCTGACGCTCTCCCACGTCACTCCAACAAACTGACGACCTACATTTCTTGCCGTACATTTTTGTTCGATTGAATAATTGTGACGCTATGCGTTAAACTTAGAAATATTTTGTATGACTCATATGTGACCATGATCAAATTTAACTAAATACCCTGCATGAGCCCTGTAGATGTGGTCCTTCATGTACTTACTTGCTACGTAGTCTACTTTTCCTTGATCATCTCATTGTTGTAGAAGGATGGAAAAGTTGGATCCATGCGTTCACCAATCATGCAACCCAGGGAAAAGTTCAGCAGGAAATGGATCGCATGATCACCATGCGGCCCAATTAGGTGAGAGCTATGCGGACCAAAAATGGAAGGCAGTTTTGGCCGCAGATGGATCTGATATTACGCTCTGACAACAAGATTATATCTGACACCAAATCCTGACAAAGAAGAATTTTTTGAATGTCTCGAAAGGTGTGAACTCGCTAATAGACAAAAGTCTCAGAAACTATGTAGTAATATGGGTACAACATGGCAAAAGACTCCTATGCAGCTTTGGCCCATGCGTCACAGACTCCATACGTCCCATGCGGCTCTGGCCTATGCGACCCAGACTCTATACATCATATGCGGTTCTGGACTATGTGTCCCAGACTCCATGCGTCCCATGCGATTCTGGCCCATGCGTCCCAGACTCCATGTGTCCCATGCGTCTCTGGCCCTATGCGTCCCAGACTCCATTCGTTCCATGCGGCTCTGGACCATGCATTCCAGACCCCATACGGTCTGTGATTCTCGGCTTAGTATGCCTCAGATGCCCTAACAATCTAAATCGTTGTAAACCCCTGATTTTTTAAAAAATTTAAAACTTGGATTTTTCACAATTTTCTGGAATTTTCTAGGAATTTTCTGTAATTAAAATCAGGGTTTTAATTATTAAATGATTTTTAATTGATAATAAATAATATTAAAATATTATGAAAATAATATTTTATGGTGTAAAATTAAAAACCGGACTTAGGATAATTTTTCTGGAAATTTTTGGGCCCCGGACATAATATAAAACACTCAAAAACTATTTACTTAATTAATTATCTACTATTATTTATTTTATTTATTAAATACCCAAAACCCCCGGCCCAACCCTCGGCCCAAACCGGCCCAGCCCACCCGCCTTAACGGGTCGGGCCGGGTCCGCCCGATCGAACCCGACCCGCTTGTCACGACCCGCACCCAAAAATCGGGCATGAGCCGTGGGTACGTCCGCCTACGCCGCAGAATCAGCGGTAGAACGCTGTAAAGGTCCGTTCTAGGTCAACCATATCTATCTATAACTCACATAAAAATCCGGCATGACCTCTCCGAAAGGAGGGCAACCACGTAATATATATATAAAATCCTCTCCCAAAGGAGGCAACCACGCAATATATATATATCAATAATCTCAATCACAAAAACTAGAGGAAGAATATGAGCACGATATGATATAAACAAAGAAACAGAACCAAAAGCAGGACAATCCAAAATAATACAGTCCAAGTCTACAAATAGCTACAATATCTCAAGCAACAAAAGAATAAGTACAGTCATCCAAAATACAAACCAATAGAAATAACCCAGGAAACCCACATAGCTAACTAGGGTGCTATCGGCGTCTCCTCGGCGCACTCCTCCTCGATCTCGGGGTCACAACAGTCGTCAACACCCGGCCCGTAGAACGTAGGGCAATAGTCCTCAGGATCCTCTGGAAAAAATATGCCCAGTCAGGACTGGAGCGAAGTACATAACTCTGAAAGCAACTCCAAATACATGGTAAGGTGTATATGACGAGCAATAGAAAAGTAATCAAGATGCACAGGAAATAAATATATGCTGGAGCACAATAAGTAGCTGCAATGTAAACTGGAGAACAATACAAGTAGTGGAAAAGTAACTGTAGATGAGAAATGTGAATACTAGCTAAGTGCCTTGAGCACAAGTTCGTTATGTGATCGGCTTAGGTTGCACATGAAAAATACTAAGATAACTCCGTTATGCGTGAGTTGCATAACCGACATACACATGAATACTGTTTGGCTTTGATCACATAACCAACTCCTACTCCCCTCCCCCACTAATACCATTGGATCCAACCACAACACGCTACGTACATGATAATAGCTTGCGCACACGAAGGCGAGAGCAAAATAAGCACATGATAGCACATGAGAATCAATACCCGAAGCACATGATGAAATACACGTGATAGAGTACCCGCTGAACACGGTAAGGGGGATAGCATCTCATGACGGGATCCACTAGTACCAGCTCATGTAACAATGTGTCAGAATCAAGTATTACAGTTCTAGAACAGGTGATATAAACGCTATCATGAAATGGAAACTATCAGAGGTAGGTACTCGCCTGATGTCCTGAGCAACTGATGAGGATCGAGATCCGGACCGGTGTCGCAGGGACCTAATGCGAAAAACAAGGATTAAACAGGGTTCTAAGCATTTAAACTGATATAAAATAATTAAAAACAGGCTTCTAGGGCTATTCTAGGTCGAACGGGTCAAACCGGTAAAATTCGGGTCAAAAAGTCAACCAGGGGTCCAAAAAGTCCACTCTAGGTCAAAACTAGGTCAAACGTTGACTTTTACGGTCAACGAGGACAATTATGGTCAAAGCTAGGTCAAACTAGGGTGCCCCTGAAATTCTAGATCAAACCGAGCTCATTAAGCTACTAAACTCACAAACTCGCCTAATCGAGATACCGGGATACCCTCGGTATCCGATACCTCGCCCTAGGCCACGCACCCCGCCTAAACCCGCTAAAACCTATGCTAGCACGCGTAATTATATATATATAAACATATAAAAATCACTCCAAGACATTTCCTAGGCTAATGCTCAAATACCCCGCTCGAAACTCAATACCTTGAATATCTCAAGGTATCGAGATACCTCGGTATCTCAAAGTATTGAGGTTTCGCTCTAAAACCCCTCTAGCTAGCTATCTAGCTACTAATTATACACCTAGTTATTAATCTAGACTAGGTAATATATATATCTATCATATTTATATATATCTAAGTAGGTTATACCTATGTATATAGCTATCCACACACATATGATATATACCCTTTACCTTACCTATACACATATATACATATATAACTTATAGGTATATAGATATCTATATCTTAGATAGGTATATCTAAGTATCTAGTTATCTACCTATCTAGTATCTATCTATCTAAATATCTAGCTATCTATCTATTAATCTAGCCATCTATCTATGTATCTAATATCTTATCTATCTATAATACTAATATCTATATAGTTATCTACTTATCTATATATCTATCTAACTAATACTCTAACTATTATCTATCTATCTACTGATATATTTCAACCTCCCTCACTAATCCTACTGCTCCCTGCTATTCTAGCTGCTGCTGGGGCTTCTTATTCCTGCTGCTACTGCTCCTAGCTACTGCTGATAATGCTGCTCTTGCTGATGATGCTGCTGCTACTGCAGCCTTGCTGCTGCTGCTGCAGCTTCCTGCTGCTGTGCAGGCAGCAGCAGCTGGCTGCTGCTGTGCAGTTGGCTGCCCCCCCTTCCTCTCACATACACACACACACACTCCCATATATATACATATATATATCATCCTATATATATATACATACATATATATCTATATATATATATAACTAGATACATATATATACACACCTACAACTCTATATTCTAACACACACTAACACACTCACACACACACTAAAACACATAACAACACACACACACACATGAATATATATATCTAGCTACATATATATAAACACCTATATTAATATATATATACACACATACAAATATATATATATATATATCAATACACACACACACTCTAAGATATATATATATACACACACATTCAAATATATATACATATACACACAAGCACACTTACACATATACATATATATATATACATAGACATATACACACACAAGCACATAGATATAAATACACTCATATATATATAAATATATATACATAAACACACATACATATATATATAAATATATATATATGGATATATATACACTAACACAACACAACACACAACGACACACAAACCACACGCCCCACTCACGCCCAACGACCCCGACACTCACCAATACCCTAAAATATATAAAATATAACTCGAAAACTCTAGCACACACTCCCCGATACTAACCCAATGCACGCACAAGCCTGAAACGAGGAAACCAAGTCGAAATGGCCATTCGGTCATTTCAACGAACACGTGGTGCGCGGCTCGGAAAATCTCCTGAAACGCACACCAAACAAACTCGGAATCGGCCCAAAATTTACCCACGCGCTCTACACGATGTCTAGATCCTAGAAAATGCACTCCCGCATCGATTCTAGGTCCGTGGTGAAAATATGCACGCACTTAGAATCGGCGACGACGAAAAGCCCCAATTTTGCCCGAAATATCCGTTTCTCCGCGACACGACTTCCCGTGTCCAAACGGAGACACGCACTCACCCTCTAGACACCCGACAATGTCTATCTAGGTCCATCTAACCTAGGGCATCACCTAAAATTGGGCCAAATTCGGATTCCATCCGAATTCGACACAAAACCTAATATCAAAGTCTCTAAACTCACCCAAACTAGTTCCAACTTCCTCCTACGGATAGGGTTAGGGTCTATGAAGGTTCTACAACACTAATTACACTATATAAAAATAATTAGCAAGGGAAAAGTTAGGTTTTACCTCTTGGGAGTTGGAATCCCAAGGCCAAAGTCTCACAACCCCTAGAAATCACCTCCCTCAAGCTCCAAGACACCAAAACTAGCCTCCACACAAAGTCTAGGCTCCACACATCTAGGTTAGAGAAAATGTAAGGTTAGGGTTAGCTTAAGGAAGAAGGAATGAAAGAAGAAAGAAGAAAAGTGAAGAGGGAACTCACCTTGGAGAAGAAGGAAGAAGGAAGAAGAAGTGGAGAAGAAGAAATGAAGAAGAAGAAGTGGAAAATAAAGAAGAATACAAAGAGGGGGGGGGCTGCTGCTGGAATCGGGAATGGGTAGGTAGGGGGGTCCGGCCACACATAAAAATGGGGGGTTTACATGTACAAAGGTCCAAAATGCCCTTCCGTAACTCGGTTTTGGGTTTCGGGGTCCAAAAATACTCAAACTATCTCCAAATCTCTCCAACTAACCTCCTAAAAATAAAATAATAAATCTAAGCCCCAAAATAATTCTCACAAGGGTGTGGGCTGGGTCGGACATGGGTCCACTAGGGTCGGACATGGGTCCAGGCTAGCCAAAATCCTAAAATAATCATTAAAAAAATAAAATAAGCACTAAATAAATATAAATATAAATAATTAAATACAATACACTATTTATCAAAAAAAAAAAAATCCTATTTTCTAGAATTGGGTAGTGACAAGTCTACCCTCCTTAAAATAATTTCGTCCTCGAAATTAAAAGACGAAACTAGGACATGAATGCAAAGAAAGAACCATACCTCAGGGCTCGAAGAGATAGGGGTATCGCTCGCGCATTTCATCCTCCCTCTCCCAGGTCGACTCACCTGGAGAGTGATGCCTCCACGCGACGCGAACCAAGGGAATAGTCTGGTTCCTCAACACCTTCTCCCGACGATCCAGAATCTCCACCGGCTACTCTGGATAGCTAAGAGTAGGCCCACCGCGATCTCCGAGTGATCCAATACGTGACTGGGATCCGCCACGTACCGTCTTAACTGCGACACGTGGAACACATCATAAACTCCCTCCAGCGTAGGCGGTAACTCAAGCCTATACGCCACGGCGCCAACCCTCTCAAGAATACGGAAGGGTCCGACGAAACGTGGGCTAAGCTTCCCGCCTCCACCGAAGCGAATAGTGCCCCGCGTCGGAGAAATCCTCAGGAACACCAGATCTCCAACCTAGCACAAACAAGATCTCTGCACTTAGTCTAAAACAAGCAATTACAAGCAAACACAAGAACAAAATCTAGATTCTAACCTATACCTCAAACTCCAAAGGTCTCTGGTGGCTATCGGTCTAATACCGCTGCCTGTCCTGCGCCACCCGAAGTCTATCTCTAATGAGCTTGACCTTTTCCGCTGCATCAACCACCATCTTCGGGCCAAGCAAGGCTCTCTCACCTACATCATCCTATGACAACGGAGTGCGATACCTTCGTCCATATAACGCCTCAAAAGGTGACATTTCGATACTGGCTTGGTAGCTGTTGTTGTAAGCAAACTCTACCAAGTGCAAGTGATCCTCCCAAGAGCCTCTGAAATCCAAAACACAAGTGCGAAGCATGTCCTCAAGTGTCTGTATGGTCCTCTCTGACTGACCATCTGTCTGCGGGTGATATGCAGTACTAAACTTGAGCTGGGTGCCCAAGCTAGCCTGCAGACTCCTCCAGAAATACGAAGTGAAGCGACTGTCCCGATCTGATACTATGCTCACTAGAACTCCATGCAGTCTGACTATCTGGCGCACATACATCTCTGCTAGTCTCTCTGTAGACGTACCCACTTTGAATGGTAGAAAGTGGGCCGATTTGGTCAACCTGTCCACGATGACCCAAATCGCATCCTTCCCGCCTGGAGAACGGGGAAGTCCAGAAACAAAATCCATTGTCACATGTTCCCATTTTCACTCCGGAATGGGTAACGGCTGGAGTAATCCTCCTGGCCTCTGCCTCTCCGCCTTCACCTGCTGGCACACTAAGCATCGGGATACGAAGCGTGCTACCTCCCGCTTCATCCCGTACTACCATACATGCTGTCTCAGATCTCTATACATCTTGTTGGCACCTGGATGCATAGAATACTGGGATCGATGCGCCTCCTGGAGAACCTCCCCGCGCAATGACCCACTCGGCACACACAACCTGGTACCGTGCCGCAATGAACCATCATCAGCAATGGTGAAGTCGTCTGCTAAACCCATCTGAACCTGCTCCCTGATGCTCCTCAGGGACTCATCCTCAAACTGTGTAGCCCTGATCTGGTCTACCAACTCTGACTGAATCTGCAGTCCCCACATCTGCATCTCAACTCCAGGCACTATCACCTCAATGCCCAAGCTCTCTAGATCTGCCAGAAGATAACGATCTGTAGTCAGGCACATAGCTACCGGATACCTGCTCAATGCATCCGCAACTACGTTCGCCTTCCCTGGATGATACTGCAACGATATGTCGAAGTCTTTCATCAACTCCAACCATCTCCTCTGCCTCATGTTCAGCTCTTTTTGGGTAAACACATACTTCAAGCTCTTGTGGTCTGTGAAGATCTCCACACGCTCTCCGTATAAATAGTATTTCCACAACTTCAGAGCAAAGATGACCGCTGCCAACTCTAAATCGTGGGTAGGGTAGTTCTTCTCATGAGGACGTAATTGCCTGGAAGCATAGGCAATCACCCTCCCATTCTGCTGCAACACACAACCCAGTCCCTTCCCCGATGCATCACTATAGATAGTGAATCCTCCAGAACCTAATGGCAACGTCAACACTGGAGCTGTCGTCAACCTCCTCTTCTGCTCATCAAAGGCGATCTGGCACTCCTCTGACCAAACAAACTCCACGTCCTTCTGGGTCAGCCTGGACAATGGCTCTGCAATCCGGAAAAAATCCTGAACAAATCTCCTGTAGTAGCCTGCCAGTCCCAAGAAACTCCTGACCTCGGCTACTGAACTCGGAGCACTCCATGCCTCAACTGCCATGATCTTTCTCGGATCCACCGAGATACCCTCTCCAGTCACCATATGACCAAGGAATTCAACCTTGTCAAGGAAGAATTCATACTTCGAGAGCTTTCCATAAAGCTTCTCCTTCCTGAGAGTCTCCAGCACTATCCTCAGATGCTCCTCGTGCTCCTCTGGGGTCTTCGAATACACCAAGATATCATCTATAAACACCACCACAAACCTGTCCAGATGCTGATGGAACACCTTGTTCATCAGATTCATGAACACTGCCGGGGCATTAGTCAACCCAAACGGCATCACCAAGAACTCATACTGTCCATATCTGGTCCAAAAAGCTGTCTTCGAAATATCCTCCTTCTTGACCTTCACCTAGTGGTAGCTTGTCCTCAGATCAATCCTGGAAAACACCCTCGCTCCGCTCAACTGGTCAAAAACATCATCAATACGCGGCAGCGGATACTTGTTCTTAATTGTGAGGTTGTTTAGAGCCCTATAGTCGATACACATCCGTATCGACCCATCCTTCTTCGGCACAAAAAGTACCGGAGCACCCCACGGAGAAGAACTAGATCTGATAAATCCCTTGTCCTGAAGCTCATCCACCTGCTTCTTCAACTCTATCAGCTCACTGTTGCTGACTCTATAGACGTACTGGGATATCGGCTCCGCGCCTGGCACCAAGTCTATAGAGAACTCCACATCTCTGTCCGGAGGTAACCCTGGCAACTCCTCCGGAAAGACATCCATATACTCCTCTATCAGTGGATGTAGCGACCTCGGCTCTACCACCAGGGCTCCGCAGAAGACTCCCTCGGTCTGCTCCGCTGCTCCTCTGGCAAACTGAAACTCTGGCTCACCTGGCGGACTAAACAAAACTCTGCCTCCACGATAATCTATACTAGCACAATGCATACTCAACCAATTCATCCCGAGTACAATATCGTAGCTCGGAATTGGCATTACGAGTAGGCACACACTCAACTCCTGGCCTCCCAAGATAACTCTCCGGTCTCTGCAGACATCACTGACTAGGATGATACCACCCCCGGTCGTGATCTTGCAGAGTCTAGCTAAAGGTTCAGCAACAAGATGGTGTCTAACAGCAAAAGATACAGACACAAAGCTATGGGAAGCACCGAAATCAAATAAAGCAAGTGCTGGAATAGAATCAAGGAGAACAGAACCTGAGATAACATCACCAACTGGCTCGACCTCGTCCACTGTCAGGGCAAAAGCTCGCCCCTGCTGTCCTCCTCGGTGCTGCTGCTGGTGCTGGGCGAACCTCTGCTGCTGAGTCTGCAAAGGCTGACCTCTCTGTTGCACTGCAGGTGCTCTGGCTGGTGCCCTCTGAGCGGCTCCTCTGCACTGAGCTGTACGGGCAAGCACTGAAGGACAATCCTTCAGCTGGTGATCTGCTACGCCACACAATAAACATCTGCCCAGCCTCTTTCTGCATATGTCCCATCCGTGCCCTGGCTTCCTACAGAAAGGGCAAACGATGGGCTGCCTCTGGCCCTGCTGCTGACCCTGCCTCTGCTGCTGGGGCGCCTGCCGGAAGGGCGCACGACCCTAACCCTGGTGCTGCTGGGTCTGCTGGAATGGCCTCTGGGCTGGGCCTGCACTGCTACCTGCTCCTGAAGCATCTCTGCTCCTCTTCGTCTTCAGCTCCAAATCATCCTCAGCCCTCTGAGCGTCGCTGACAATCTGCTCGAAGGTCGCTTCACGGTCGCTCCTAGTCAAGGACTTGACCGCCATGACCAAGCCCTTGCGGAACTTCCGCGCCTTCGCTGCCTCAGACAAGCCCTCAACAAATCTGCCCAGACGGCAGAACTCTGCTGCATACTCGTCCACTAGCATACTCCCCTGGACGAGCGCCTCGAACTGACTCTCCAAGGCACTGAGAGCCACGTCCGGGAAGAACTTCTCCTTGAAAAGCTTCTTGAAAGCCTCCCAAGTCAATCCCGGAGCTGCTATCCGCGTATCCGTGCGGAACCAAGTGAGGGCAAGGTCGAACATCTGGCTGCCCGCTGCCTCTATCTGCATGCTAGCTGGGATCATCGCCAGCCTAAAAATGCCCTCTATATGCTCGATCCAGTCGTCGGCGTACAGGATCCCCTCTGTGCCACGAAACTCCTTAGGCCGCATCCTCTGAAAATCGATGATAGCACCCGGCCTAGGATACTGAGCCTGCTCTGGCTGTGGCTGGATCTGAGCCACTCTGTCGACCGCTGTCATAGCCACCTGATGAGCATTCTTAATGCCCATCCTCATAACATCTGCCTGGCGGTGCTGCGCATCCATCATCTCTCGAAAGAATAGCATCCACTGGCGCAGGCGGTGGTGGAGGAGGTACCACCGGAACAACTGGGGTGGCTCACGGATCAATGGGAGTAAGGGGATCTCCGAGAGAAACTGACGCTCCCTTAACCGCAGGAGTGGCGAGTGGAGCGGTAGCGGCTGCCGGAAGTCGAGCAGGTCGAGAGGTGGCAGACCTCTCGGTGGCAGCTGCTGGGGCGGTGCGCTGAGATCTGGTCTTCGGAGGCATCCTGAACACAGATCAAAAGAAGTCAATATAGTGCAAGAAACGATATCATCAAAGAAGGACAGTAATATTACAAAAGAAAACAATTTCAGAAAAAAATTTAAGATAGCAAAAGGAAGTAGGAAGGGTCCTAGTTGTGATTGAGCACACTCTCTCTCAGCCTATCTCCTATATCCTATTGCAGGTAACCTAAAAACTAGACCTGCATGGGCCACCACCAAAAATGTGTCATGACCCATACCCGAAAATCGGGCATGAGCCGTGGGTACGTCCAGCCTACGCCGCAGAATCGGCGGTAGAACGCTGTAAAGGTCCGTTCTAGGTCAACCATATCTATCTATAACTCATAGAAAAATTCGGCATGACCTCTCCGAAAGGAGGGCAACCACGCAATATATATATAAAATCCTCTCCCAAAGGAGGCAACCACGCAATATATATATATATCAATAATCTCAATCACAAAAACTAGAGGAAGAATATGAGCACGATATGATATAAACAAAGAAACAGAACCAAAAGCAAGACAATCCAAAATAATACAGTCCAAGTCTACAAATAGCTACAACATCTCAAGCAACAAAAGAATAAGTACAGTCATCCAAAATACAAACCACTGGAAATAACCCAGGAAACCCACCTAGCTAACTATGGTGCTATCGGCGTCTCCTCGGCGCACTCCTCCTCGATCTCGGGGTCACAACAGTCGTCAACACCCGGCCCGTAGAACGTAGGGCAATAGTCCTCAGGATCCTCTGGAAAAAATATGCCCAGTCAGGACTGGAGCGAAGTACATAACTCTGAAAGCAACTCCAAATACATGGTAAGGTGTATATGACGAGCAATAGAAAAGTAATCAAGATGCACAGGAAATAAATATATGCTGGAGCACAATAAGTAGCTGCAATATAAATTGGAGAACAATACAAGTAGTGGAAAAGTAACTGCAGGTGAGAAACATAAATACTAGTTAAGTGCCTTGAGCACAAGTTCGTTATGTGATCGGCTTAGGTTGCACATGAAAAACACTAAGATAACTCCGTTATGCGTGAGTTGCATAACCGACATACACATGAATACTGTTTGGCTTTGATCACATAACCAACTCCTACTTCCCTCCCCCACTAATACCATTGGATCCAACCACAACAAGCTACGTACATGATAATAGCTCGCGCATACGAAGGCGAGAGCACAATAAGCACATGAGAATCAATACCCGAAGCACATGATGAAATACACGTGATAGAGTACCCGCTGAACACGGTAAGGGGGATAGCATCTCATGACGGGATCCACTAGTACCAGCTCGTGTAACAATGTGTCAGAATCAAGTATTACAGTTCTAGAACAGGTGATATAAACGCTATCATGAAATGGAAACTATCAGAGGTAGGTACTCGCCTGATATCCTGAGCAACTGATGAGGATCGAGATCTGGACCGGTATCGTAGGGACCTAATACGAAAAGCAAGGATTAAACAGGGTTCTAAGCATTTAAACTGATATAAAATAATTAAAAACAGGCTTCTAGGGCTATTCTAGGTTGAACGGGTCAAACCGGTGAAATTCGGGTCAAAAAGTCAACAGGTCCAAAAAGTCAACTCTAGGTCAAAACTAGGTCAAATGTTGACTTTTACGGTCAACGAGGACAATTATGGTCAAAACTAGGTCAAACTAGGGTGCCCCTGAAATTCTAGGTCAAACCGAGCTCATTAAGCTACTAAACTCACAAACTCGCCTAATCGAGATACCGGGATACCCTCGGTATCCGATACCTCGCCCTAGGCCACGCACCCCGCCTAAACCCGCTAAAACCTATGCTAGCACGCATAATTATATATATATAAACATATAAAAATCACTCCAAGATATTTCCTAGGCTAATGCTCAAATACCCCGCTCGAAACTCAATACCTTGAATATCTCAAGGTATCGAGATACCTCGGTATCTCAAAGTATTGAGGTTTTGCTCTAAAACCCCTCTAGCTAGCTATCTAGCTACTAATTATACACCTAGTTATTAATCTAGGCTAGGTAATATATATGACTATCATATTTATATATATCTAAGTAGGTTATACCTATGTATATAGCTATCCACACACGTATGATATATACCCTTTACCTTACCTATACACATATATACATATATAACTTATAGGTATATAGATATCTATATCTTAGATAGGTATATCTAAGTATCTAGTTATCTACCTATCTAGTATCTATCTATCTAAATATCTAGCTATCTATCTATTAATCTAGCCATCTATCTATGTATCTAATATCTTATCTATCTATAATACTAATATCTATATAGTTATCTACTTATCTATATATCTATCTAACTAATACTCTAACTATTATCTATCTATCTACTGATATATTTCAACCTCCCTCACTAATCCTACTGCTCCCTGCTATTCTAGCTGCTGCTGGGGCTTCTTATTCCTGCTGCTACTGCTCCTAGCTACTGCTGATAATGCTGCTCTTGCTGATGATGCTGCTGCTACTGCAGCCTTGCTGCTGCTGCTGCAGCTTCCTGCTGCTGTGCAGGCAGCAGCAGCTGGCTGCTGCTGTGCAGTTGGCTGCCCCCCTTCCTCTCACATACACACACACTCCCATATATACATATATATATCATCCTATATATATATATATACATACATATATATCTATATATATATATATATATAACTAGATACATATATATACACACCTACAACTCTATATTCTAACACACACTAACACACTCACACACACACTAAAACACATAACAACACACACACAAACATGAATATATATATCTAGCTACATATATATAAACACCTATATTAATATATATATACACACATACAAATATATATATATATATATATCAATACACACACACACTCTAAGATATATATATATATACACACACATTCAAATATATATACATATACACACAAGCACACTTACACATATACATATATATATATACATAGACATATACACACACAAGCACATAGATATAAATACACTCATATATATATAAATATATATACATAAACACATACATATATATATAAATATATATATATGGACACATATACACTAACACAACACACAACGACACACAAACCACACGCCCCACTCACGCCCAACGACCCCGACACTCACCAATACCCTAAAATATATAAAATATAACTCGAAAACTCTAGCACACACTCTCCGATACTAACCCAACGTGCGCACAAGCCTGAAACGAGGAAACCAAGTCGAAATGGCCGTTCGGTTATTTCGACGAACACGTGGTAAGCGGCTCGGAAAACCTCCTGAAACGCACACCAAACGAACTCGGAATCGGCCCAAAATTTACCCACGCGCTCTACACGATGTCTAGATCCTAGAAAATTTGCTCCCGCATCAATTCTAGGTCCGTGGTGGAAATACGCACGCACTTAGAATCGGCGACGACGAAAAGCCCCAATTTTGCCCGAAATGCCCGTTTCTCCGCGACACGACTTCCCGTGTCCAAACAGAGACACGCACTCACCCTCTAGACACCCAAAAACGTCTACCTAGGTCCATCTAACCTAGGGCATCACCCAAAATTGGGCCAAATTCGGATTCCACCCGAATTCGACACAAAATCTAATGTCAAAGTCTCTAAACCCACCCAAACTAGTTCCAACTTCCTCCTACGGGTAGGGTTAGGGTCTATGAAGGTTCTACAACACTAATTACACTATATAAAAATAATTAGCAAGGGAAAAGTTAGGTTTTACCTCTTGGGAGTTGGAATCCCAAGGCCAAAGTCTCACAACCCCTAGAAATCACCTCCCTCAAGCTCCAAGCCACCAAAACTAGCCTCCACACAAAGTCTAGGCTCCACACATCTAGGTTAGAGAAAATGTAAGGTTAGAGTTGGCTTAAGGAAGAAGGAATGAAAGAAGAAAGAAGAAAAGTGAAGAGGGAACTCACCTTGGAGAAGAAGGAAGAAGGAAGAAGAAGTGGAGAAGAAGAAATGAAGAAGAAGAAGTGGAAAATAAAGAAGAATACAAAGAGGGGGGGGCTGCTGCTGGAATCGGGAATGGGTAGGTAGGGGGGTCCGGCCACACATAAAAATGGGGGGTTTACATGTACAAAGGTCCAAAATGCCCTCCCGTAACTCGGTTTTGGATTTCGGGGTCCAAAAACACTCAAACTAGCTCCAAATCTCTCCAACTAACCTCCTAAAAATAAAATAATAAATCTAAGCCCCAAAATAATTCTCACAAGGGTGTGGGCTGGGTCGGACATGGGTCCACTAGGGTCGGACATGGGTCCAGGCTAGCCAAAATCCTAAAATAATCATTAAAAAAAATAAAATAAGCACTAAATAAATATAAATATAAATAATTAAATACAATACACTATTTATCAAATAAAAATAAAATAAATACCCTATTTTCTAGAATTGGGTAGTGACACCGCTTCCCTCATCCGCTCGCCCACGATCCCTCGGCCCGCGTTCACCGCCGCTCAGCCCGCGCCTCTCCCGGCCTCGACGCCACGTCTCCGCCCCCCCCCCCCCTGCGTCCCGTGGGGCCACGACCGCCACGTCTCTGCCTCGCTCGGCCCGACCCCCAGCCGCTCCGCCCTATATAAACCCTCCCCCGCAGACCTCTCCGCCACCACCACGAACCCCCACCGCCTCGCCACCCTCGCCTGAGCTCCGCCGACGACCTCGCTCCGCCGACGGCCCCTCTCCTCCTCCTTCTCCTCTGCCTCCTCCTGCCCCGCACCCCCGCGACCTCCGCCACGTTGTCGCCTCACCCAGCGCCTCCCTCGGCCCCCTCGCCTCCTCCACCACCTATATAAACCCCTTAACCCCCTCGACTCCGGCCACTCCCACGCCCCACCTGAACCCTAGACCCCCGCCGCCACGACCCCGACCATCCTCCAGCACCTCGCAGTAGCCCGCCTTTCCTCCTCCGTCATCGGCCTACCCAGCAGCCGCCCTCGAGAGCAGCAGAAACGGGCCAGAGCTCCGCCGAGCCCTGGCCAGCCTCGACCCGGTCGCCCCAGAGCCGCCCAGGCTGCGCCTTGCCGCCTCGCCGACCTGCCCGAGCCCAGTGCCTTCCTTGGTGAGCTCCTCCGACGAGTCTCCGTCGAGCCCTAAACCCTAACCCTAGTTCTCTCTCGTGTCGGACACGTGTCGGATACGACACGGACACGAGAAATGCTGTTTTTCAAGCCGTGTTGAGGTACGTGTATCTCCCTGCTCGTTTACCCGTTTTCTATTCCGTCTTTTGCATCGCGTAGCCTGCATGACCCCCTCGGTGCCCGGGCAAACCGCTCGGTGCATCGCGTCCTGTGGTGATCGCGAACCGCGGTCCAAAAACAGGAAAAATAACGCCCTGATTTACCCCGAAACTGGGTACGCTCTGCCAAACGGGACGACTTGGTCGTGTGCGGTCTTCACAGATACGTGCGTACCATCGATACGGACGTGTGGGATTTCGCAGAAGTCGATTCGGGTGTGCGTGCACACCGGGATCAACGCGTATCCGCGGACACCGTCCCGTATCCGCCTGTTCTGAATCATGCCCTAACTTTGTGTACACACGTCGGATCGAAACAAAGATTGTGCCATCGGACTCATAGCAATACGCTGGTCCTGTGACCCAAGTTTGGTTCGATCCTGAGAACGTTGACGAAATCGCGTGTCGTGGGCCCCATAGGCCCCACTCGACGGGCGATTTTGTGATCGGCTCATCGAAATCCAATTCTGGAAGTTCCGTTGGGTTCGTATCATCGTTCCTGACCTGTTGACACTAAGTTTGGTGAATTTGGAGACCTTTGACCCAGATACATTTTTCGGTGCAAAGCGGGCCCACATGTGGACCCCGTTTTTACCCAAAATTGTCGTTTTTGCCCTTGTCTCCAAATTGGACTCAAGGATAGGCATTTCTAGCTATTTGATATCTTCTGAGCATGATGGTAATATTTATTTCAGCATCCGGAGATATTTCTGGAAATTTCTCGAGAACAGAACCCTAGTTGGAATCCAAACATAAGGCAAGTACCTGCACTTCAAGTTTATTCTTTATATTATGATAATTAGCTCCTTGCTCTACTAGCACCATTGGATGATTACACTTAGTGTTAGAATTTGGATTTCATGTCTTGCTTTTCGTATCGGGAGGGAGAATACTAGGAGGCATGTAGTTTACCCTTTCCCTCATGTCCTGACTGCTAGCTGTTGAGTACGCGACTGTAACATCAGCCTTATACTCGATTATTCCTGACTGCTAGCCGTCTATGACGTGCCTTATTAGCCTTATAACCCCCTATATGCCAACTATATATTCTAAATACACAATTTCACATACACATAGTTTCTTTGTCTTGTTGCAGTTCCATTTTCTTGTCTCATTATCTTTCTGTTTTACTCATATCCCTGATTTATAGCAATTAACCCTTAGTTAATTTTATTACTTATTATGTATAATTTCTATCGTGATACTTAGTCAGTTTTTACTACTTGTCATAATTATTTAGTTTAAGCTTTGTTGTGAATTGGTACTTTGCTCTTTTCCTGACTGGATCCGTTGATATTAGGCGATGATGAGGACTATGCCCCCACCTTTTATGGCCCATATGACGTAGCAGATGATACTATTGAGGAGCCGGTTCCTACTCAGGAGACTACTTTTGAGGAGTAGTTAGCCAGTTAGTTAGTATTTTTCTTTCAGCATAGTACTCGGGTTTGTCCCCGACTTATCTTCTGGTTCTGTATTAAACTGTGGATTTGGATGTCACAAATTTGTTTTATGAAATCTTAGCATTCCTATTTCCTGTTATTATCCTTGCCTATTTATTATTGTGAATGAGCTAGATTTTAAATTACCTGTGAATATGATCTAGACAGCGTACTACCGCCGACACTGCGGCGTAGGCTGGACGTACTCACGAACCGGTGCCTGGTTCATCTGGGTGCGGGTCGTGACACGTTTTTTATGGTGGCCCATGCATGTCTAGAATCCTTAAATAGTGTAATATCCTAGGACAGAGTATAAAATAAGATTGAGGATTTTAGAAAAAGCTCATTCACAGAATATCTTTTTTCTAGTAAATTTTCCTATCGTCCTTGATTTCAAAGTAATCTTTTCTAATCCTACTATCCCTTAACCTTTCAGAATAGTTCAGACAAGGAATACCGTAGGAGGCACATCCGAACCCGTCGAACAGACTATGCCTGAAACCCTTGCGCTCCCTCCGCCTCCAACTACTCCGATAGTTACTATGGATAGAGCACAGCTACTCGGAGTATTCCAGGGACTTATAGAATCCCAGAAGGAACATACTGCCCTGCTACGAACTAGCCTTTCAGATGCTCTTCGATCCCAGGAAGCACCACAAAAGAGGCCAGGAAGTGCCAAGGACTTTAAGAACCTTGGACCCTTGGAAATCTATGGGACTGAAGGTATTCTCTATGCCGATGAATAGATAGAGAATGTGGAGCGACTCCTAAAAACTGCTCGGGTCCCTGATGATCTTAAGGTGGAATCTGCAAGCCTGTAACTATTTGACATAGCTCGGACTTGGTTTAGAGATGAACCTCAGTTATCTGCTCCTGAGCTCACTTGGGAGGATTTCAAGAGGCTGTTCAAGAAGAAGTTCTATCCCGAAGTGGCTCGAGAAGCTCTCGAAAGTCAATTCGAGAGGCTGGAACAAGGTAATCTTTCTGTTGATGAGTACACTGCTGAATTTAGCAGACTGAGCCACTTTGTAGAATATATGGTTCGTACCCCTGAAGATAGAGCCCGTAGATTTAAGAAGGGGTTGTCTTCTGATATTCGCCTTGCTGTCACCACTAGCCGAGCTCGTACATACGAAGAAATCTTGGGCGTGGCACAAGGCGTTGAAAGAGACATGGGACCTAGACTAAAGCGGGAAAGAGATACTGGAAGTATGGGACCCCACAAACGTCTATTCCAACCACAACTATAACAGAGGGCCCCACAACAAACCCAGCGTCCTCTCCCTCGAGCCACAGCACCCCAACACCAAACTCAAGGACAGAACCAACAAGCTCCCACTTGTGGCTTTTGTCAAAAATAAGGTCATACTTGGCAGGTTTGTAGAAAGAGGCTAGGTCCTGTCTATATTATGGCTCAGCAGCACATCAAATGAGGGACTGTCCTGCTGCTCAAGGACGCACAGCTGTACAAAAAGTTCCAGTTCAGGCCAGGCCCCCAGCAGCGCAGCAGAGAGGACCCCCACTCCCAACTCAACAACAATGCTTTGCTCAGCACCAGCATCAGCAACAGAGGGGTGCACCTCAACAAGGCTGTGCTTTTACAATGACTCTAGAGAAAGCTGAAGCCACAACAGATGTGATAACAGGTTCTGTACTTATAAATTCAGTACCAGCCATTACTTTATTTGATTCTGGAGCTTCACATTCATTCATATCCGTAGATTTTCTTATGAAGCATAGCTTAGTCACAAAACCTGTTAGGAATTGTTATAAGATCATTACCGGTGGAGGAATTATCCCGGTTAGTGATGCATGTAACAATTGTCCTATTACACTATGTGGGAGAGAATTATATGCGAGGCTACTCGTAATGCCAATTCCCAGTTTTGACATTATCCTGGGTATGGATTGGTTGAGTCAGCATCATGCCACTATAGATTGTCACAGGGGTAGCATAATCTTTAGGCCCCCTGACAAGCCAGAATTTGAATTCGCTAGAGGTTCTAGAGAATTGGGTAGTAACCAAATTTGTGGAGCCCTAGTACCAGAAGAATTGCCACTACCTATCATATCTGAATATCTTGATGTCTTCCCTGAGGATCTCCCAGGATTACCCCCAGACCGAGAAGTTGAATTCTCTATTGACTTAGTGCCAGGAGCAGCGCCAGTATCTCAAAATCCATACAGAATCAACAAGAAAAAGAGAGTAGAATTAAATGAGCAGATAAAAGAGTTAGAAGACAAATGCTTCATTAGGTCTAGTGTTTCACCCTAGGGAGCTCCAGTATTATTTGTGCCAAAGAAGGATGGAACATCTCGAATATTTATTGATTATAGGGCTTTGAATGCTTTAACAATCATGAATAAGTATCCCCTACCAAGGATAGATGATTTATTTGATCAATTAAGTGGAGCTCGGGTATTTTCGAAGATTGACTTAAGGTCTGGTTACCATCAAGTAAGGGTGAGGAAGGAAGACATCCCTAAAACTGCTTTCAATACCCGGAACGGATACTACGAATTCTTAGTAATGCCGTTCGGGTTAACTAATGCACCAGCAGTATTTATGAATTTAATGAACAGAGTCTTCCAACAATATTTAGACAAATTTGTAGTTATTTTCATTGATAATATTTTGATTTATTCCAAGACTCCAGAAGAACATGAAGAACACTTAAGGCTAGCATTGGAGACATTAAGGAAGGAAAAACTTTATGAAAAACTATCTAAATGTGCATTCTTCCTAGACAAAGTAGAATTTTTGGGACATGTTGTAACTGGAGATGGCATAGCAGTAGATCCTAAGAAGGTAGCAACAGTAGAATCATGGCCCACTCCAGACTTTGTAGCAGAAATTAGAAGTTTTCTGGGACTAGCTGGCTTTTATCGAAAGTTTGTGAAGGACTTTGCTAGAATTGCTGAACCAATGACGAAATTAACAAGGAAGGATGAAGAATTTATATGGACTGATGAATGTCAATATGCTTTTGAAGAATTAAAAAAAAGGCTGACTACTGCCCCTATTCTGACCTTACCATCTGGAACCGGAGGATTCGCTATATACAGTGATGCTTCTGGAAAAGGTCTAGGTTGTGTATTGGAGCAGAACAAAAAGGTAATAGCATATGCTTTTAGACAGCTTCGACCTCATGAAAAGAACTATCCAACTCATGACTTAGAATTAGCAGCTGTTATCTTTGCTCTTAAGCTATGGAAGCATTATCTTTACGGGGAAAGGATGGAAATCTTTACAGATCACAAAAGTTTAAAATATATCTTTACTCAAAAACAGCTGAACATGAGGCAAAGAAGGTGGCTGGAGTTAAGGAAAGATTTTTACATCACCCTTCAATATCATCCGGGGAAGGCCAACGTAGTTGCTGACGCTCTAAGCAGATATCCTATGGCAATGTACTTGACGATGGACCGACACTTGCTTGAGGACTTGGAAAGTTTGGGTATTGAGGTAATTATTCCAGGAATAGAAGGTCAAATGATGAATTTGAAGATCCAATCTACCTTAATGGATAAGATTAAGGAGACTCAGTTTCAGGACGAAGGCCTACGAAGCATTCGAGGCCAAGTACAAGCTGGATTATTGGAGGAATTCAAAATTTATGAAGATAGATCACTAAGACATGGAGATAGATTATGTGTACCTCAAGGAGATATAAGAGAAGAAATTATGCAAGAGGCACACAGATCACAATACTCTATACATCCAGGAGCCAACAAAATATACAAAGACCTAAGGACGCATGTTTGGTGGTATGGCATGAAAAGAGAAGTAGCCAAGTTCGTATCTCGTTGCTTAGTGTGCCAACAAGTCAAGGTTGAAAGACAAAGACCTGGAGGATTGCTTCAACCACTACCCATTCTGGAGTGGAAGTGGGAACACATTACTATGGATTTTGTTTCTGGGCTTCCAAAGACACCTAGTGGGAAGGATGCAATTTGGGTGATAGTGGATAGGCTGACCAAGTTTGCACATTTTCTACCCTTCAAAGTAGGGCTACCTACAGAAAAGTTGGCAGATTTATATATCCGACAGATTGTTAAATTGCATGGAGTTCCAGTAAGTATTGTCTCCGACCGAGATTCAAGATTTACCTCTCACTTTTGGAGGAGCTTACAAGCTAGCTTAGGGACTCAACTCAAATTCAGCACAGCTTATCATCCCTAAATCGATGGACAATCTGAACGTACAATTCAGACACTTGAAGATATGCTCCGTATATGTGTTCTGGATTTTGGAGGATCGTGGGAAGATTATCTACATCTTGTGGAGTTCTCTTATAATAACAGTTACCAAGCAAGTATTGAAATGACTCTATTTGAGGCTTTATATGGACGAAGATGTTGTACCCCACTATCATGGGACGATGTAGGAGAGAGAGCTTTATTGGGACCAGAGATGGTGGTCAATTTAACCGAGAAGGTGAAACAAATAAGGGAAAGACTTCGGGTGGCTCAAGACAGGCAACGACATTGGACAAATAGCCATCGAATACCATTGGAATTTGAGGTAATCAATTTATGAAATTCAAGTTAATTTAACACTATGATTATGGAACTAAGACTTGATTATGACTTTATTAAAGGTTGGAGAATTAGTATTCTTGAAGATTTCTCCGACACGTGGCACCATTAGGTTCGGAAGGAGCGGAAAACTCAGCCCAAGATTTATTGGACCGTTTGGCATACAAAAGAGAATCGGAGAAGTGGCATATCGTCTGGCATTGCCACCCTCTCTAGATGGGGTCCATAACGTATTCCACGTGTTGCAACTGAGAAAATATGTGTCCGATCCAAGTCATATTTTGGATAATTCAGAGCTCGAAGTAGGCCCAAACTTGACTTACCAAGAGCAACCTATGGGGATACTGGACCGAACGGAGAAAGTTCTAAGGAATCAAGTTATTCCCCTTGTTCGTATAGCTTGGAGGCATCATTCTCCCGGCGAATCCACCTGGGAGCGAGAAGACGAGATTAGGGAGCGCTACCCCTATCTTTTTGAACCTTGAGGTATATTTTAACTCTCGACCTTTCCTTTCGTGCCATTGTTATTTTTAAATTTTGAGGACAAAATTTTTATAAGTTGGGTAGATTGTAAATCCCTGATTTTTCAAAAAATTTAAAACTTGGATTTTTCACAATTTTCTAGAAATTTTCTGTATTTAAAATCAGGGTTTTAATTATTAAATAATGTTTAATTGATAATAAATAATATTAAAATATTATGGAAATAATATTTTATGGTGTAGAATTAAAAACTGGACTTAGGGTAATTTTTCTGGAATTTTTTGGGCCCCGGACATAATATAAAACACCCAAAAACTATTTACTTAATTAATTATCTACTATTATTTATTTTATTTATTAAATACCCAAAACCCCCGGCCCAACCCTCGGCCCAAACCGGCCCAGCCCACCCGCCTTAACGGGTCGGGTCGGGTCGGGTCCGCCCGACCGAACCCGACCCGCTTCCCTCACCCGCTCGCCCACGATCCCTCAGCCCGCGTCCACCGCCGCTCAGCCCGCGCCTCTCCCGGCCTCGACGCCACGTCTCCGCCCCCCCCCCCCCCCCCGCGCCCCGTGCGGCCACGACCGCCACGACTCTGCCTCGCTCAGCCCGACCCCCAGCCGCTCCGCCCTATATAAACCCTCCCCCGCAGACCTCTCCGCCACCACCACGAACCCCCACCGCCTCGCCACCCTCGCCTGAGCTCCGCCGACGACCTCACCCCGCCGACGGCCCCTCTCCTTCTCCTCTGCCTCCTCCGGCCCCGCACCCCCGCGACCTCCGCCACGTCGCCGCCTCACCCAGCGCCTCCCTCGGCCCCCTCGCCTCCTCCACCACCTATATAAACCCCTTAACCCCCTCGACTCCGGCCACTCCCACGCCCCACCTGAACCTTAGACCCCTGCCGCCATGACCCCGGCCATCCTCCAGCACCTTGCCGCAGCCCGCCTTCCCTCCTCCGTCATCGGCCTACCCAGCAGCTGCCCTCGAGAGCAGCAGAAACGGGCCAGAGCTCCGCCGAGCCCCGGCCAGCCTCGATACGGTCGCCCCAGCGCCGCCCAGGCTCCGCCTCGCCGACCTTCCCGAGCCCAGTGCCTTCCTCGGCGAGCTCCTCCGACGAGTCTCCGTCGAGCCCTAAACCCTAACCCTAGTTCTCTCTCGTGTCGGACACGTGTCGGACACGACACGAACACGAGAAACGCTATTTTTTAAGCCCTGTTCAGGTACGTGTATCTCCCTGCTCATTTACCCGTTTTCGATTCCGTCTTTTGCATCGCGTAGCCTGCATGACCCCCTCGGTGCCCGGGCAAACCGCTCGGTGTATCGCGTCCTGTGGTGATCGCGAACCGCGGTCCAAAAACAGGAAAAATAATGCCCCGATTCACCCTAAAACTGGGTACGCCCCACCAAACGGGACGACTTGGTCGCGCACGGTCTTCACAGATATGTGCGCGCCGTCGATACGGACGTGTGGGATTTTGCAGAAGTCGATTCGGGTGTACGTGCACACCGGGATCAACGCGTATCCGCGGACACCGTCCCGTATCCGCCTTTTTTGAATTATGCCCTAACTTTGTGTACACACGTCGGATCGAAACGAAACTTGCGCCATCAGAATCATAGCAATATGCTGGTCCTATGACCCAAGTTTGGTTCGATTCTGAGAACGTTGACAAAATCACGTGTCGTGGGCCCCATAGGCCCCACTCGACGGGCGATTTTGTGATCGGCTCATCGGAATCCAATTTTGGAAGTTCCGTTGGGTTCGTATCATTGTTCCTGACCTGTTGACACTAAGTTTGGTGAATTTGGAGACCTTTAACCCTGACACGTTTTTTGGTGCAAAGCGGGCCCACATGTGGACCCCGTTTTGATCCGAAATTACCGTTTTTGCCCTTGTCTCCAAATTTGACTCAAGGACAGGAGTTTCTAGCTATTTAATATCTTCTGAGCATGATGATGATATTTATTTCAGCATCCGGAGATATTTTTGGAAATTTTCCGAGAACAGAACCGTAGTTGGAATCCAAACATCAGGCAAGTACCTGCACTTCAAGTTTATTCTTTATATTATGATAATTAGCTCCTTGCTCTACTAGCACCATTGGATTATTACACTTAGTGTTAGAATTTGGATTTCATGTCTTGCTTTTCGTATCGGGAGGGAGAATACTAGGAGGCATGTAGTTTACCCTTTCCCTCATGTCCTGACTGCTAGCTGTTGAGTATGCGACTGTACCATCAGCCTTATACTCGATTATTCCTGACTGCTAGCCGTCTATGACGTGCCTTATTAGCCTTATAACCCCCTACATGCCAACTATGTATTCTAAATACACAATTTCACACACACATAGTTTCTTTGTCTTGTTGCAGTTCTATTTTCTTGTCTCATTATCTTTCTGTTTTACTCATATCCCTGATTTATAGCAATTAACCCTTAGTTAATTTTATTACTTATTATGTATAATTTCTACTGTGATACTTAGTCAGTTTTTACTACTTGTCATAATTATTTAGTTTAAGCTTTGTTGTGTATTGGTACTTTGCACTTTTCCTGACTGGATCCGTTGATATTAGGCGATGATGAGGACTACTTCCCCACCTTTTATGGCCCATATGACGTTGCAAATGATACTATTGAGGAGCCGGTTCCTACTCAGGAGACTACTTTTGAGGAGTAGTTAGCCAGTTAGTTAGTGTTTTTCTTTCAGCATAGTACTCGGGTTTGTCCCCGACTTATCTTCTGGTTCTGTATTAAACTGTGGATTTGGATGTCACAAATTTGTTTTATGAAATCTTAGCATTCCTATTTCCTGTTATTATCCTTGCCTATTTATTATTGTAAATGAGCTAGATTTTAAATTACCTGTGAATATGATCTAGACAGCGTACTACCGCCGACACTGCGGCGTAGGCTGGACGTACTCACGAACCGGTGCCCGGTTCATATGGGTGCGGGTCGTGACATGATCCCAAGGCTAGATTCTCGTACCAACCAAGTGGCAGGACATGTGTCCAATTGACCAAGTCGCTCCCACAAAGGACGAAAAACCATCCAGATATTCAGCAACAAGAAAATTTTAACAAATGTCCACGTGACAGCTGAAGCCCAAATTCTTGTGCACATTGTAACTCCTTGCTGTTAGGGAAAGACATGTGGTGACTCCCAACTTCCATGCGGCCCGAATCCATGCGGCCACATAACAACTATAAATAACAGGGTACTACCCCTATACAACAGACCTGGCTGGCTATCTGCAGATTTGCACTCGAGCAAGAGAGAAGAGCTTCTACATCAGATCGAACATGAAGTAAAAAGAGTTGCTATATTCCTAACCCTCCATCGTCACCCCCAGAAAATAAATTTGTACTTAGATTGTCTTCTAGGACCTCTTTATACTTTTTCTTAGTTCTCCTTTTAATTTAAATGGCAAACACGATGTCAACTCTGCTGGGGACCAATTTCTCCTCTGTTGAGAAGTCAGTGACGTAGTCCAATGCGTCTAAGCACAGTTCGACGCAAAAGATGTTGGTGGTTCACTTCGACCAGCAAGTGTTCGAGGACATGCTCTCGAAAGGAAGCATCGGTCCTTTCTCAAGGCTAGCCAAGCCCAAGTTGACCCATAGGTAATGGGTACCAAAGGCCGACGTGCCTCACCCAACTGCGAAGAGGGCACTTCCAACCGCTCACCCTGTTGCTGACAGCCAGGAGCGCACCCAATAAGTCTACGTCCATGCGGCCTTCCTACCCGACGTGGAAACTACTCCGCACCCAGACTCTGGTAAAGGAAAATACTATGATACCAGACGTTCTGGGGCTGAAGCAAGTTCCATGCGGCCAAGAAGGAGGTTATATAAGACTGGGAGACATCCTCATGAGGCCTCAGCGCACAACCGCCGACATTCGTCCCCATGCGGCCTAAATAGCTGCAGAATTTTTGTCTTCGATCGTATCTCATACGGCCCAGATTCTATGCAGCCCAATGAGAATGGTGAAGACCCAAACTTGGACTCTGCGTACTATGCACCGATATGGGCTAAGTCAAAGAGGTCCAGGGCAGTGCGAGCTCGCCAAGATCAAACAACTGTCCAGTCAGCCGACCGTCAGAGGCACCACTAATTATTACGCGGGTCCCTGATGGAAAATTATATAAGACTGCCCCATGCGTCCAGCCCTCAGCGGCAAATGGATTGGGCTGGTTTCAAAAGTCTCCTGCCAATGATCTGAGGCAATATCTTGTACGAACCTAAGATCCGGGAACCAACACAATACTACACACCCATGCGCTCAGTCTACCCAGGCCTACAAAAAGAGTGCAAAGGTGGAACAACCCTCGCTCGACTTGCGCAACGTGATCAACCACAAGTACAACGCGAGGAAAACAACTGCGGCTAATGAAGTATCCTCTCCACATCGTCATTATGCCAAGATTATCATCAGCTGCTGCTGTAACAGAGCAGCAACGCCCACAAACAGGTAGTTGGCCTTTCGACGACTACACCAGAAGATACTTGCCCGACAATAACCCAGAGGTCAGGCGCAAGCGCCAGAGGAGGAGGAGCTTTCCTTCGCCGTATTTTACTCGATTTGGAAGGTCCCCTCTACAAAAGGAGGAAAGAAGGCTAGCACCTCCTGTTTGTCACTTTCGACCAGCACGTTGAAAGGAAGACTACTAGGAGGACCGGCAATAAAAGGCATTTTCCAGGGCACTCACTCGAGGAAGAAGCTCCCAGCTGCTGGGGGTAGTCTTCCTCGGAGCCCCTAGGGGCTCCCCAAGCTGGGCCTACACAATAATCCAGCTTTCCGAAAAAATGATGACTAAAAGGAACATATTCTGAAACCCCTGGGAGTGGCTACTCCTACAGAGATGACATAGCCTTCTACGAATCTGAGGAGGACATAACGCTACCAGTCTTCTGTGAAGACGGCTTACTACAAGGGTCCGAGACGGAGAGTACGAAATCCACGGCCCCGTCCATCTCTTTCAACATGAGGACAGTATACATGACTGGAGATGACTATGATGCCCCCAGTGACTGACAGCGCCTAGAGGCTCTCGTGAACATAACACAGACCATGAATGCATCGATGCAAGCCTTGACCCAAACAATATTGGAAATCAAGGAAAACTTAGCCTCTCAACCAGCAAGGAACTCTACGCCAGCTAACTTGGATCCTGGGACCAACGCAGATTCAAACACAATCGCTCCACCCGCATGAGGCAATCCTCCCCAACCTGGTTCCTCAGCCCCTTCGGCAGCAGACGAGGCTAAGGAAGCAATGCAAGAGGTCTGAGAACTCCGAGCTCGACTGGACTCTATTAGTAATCGAAACTCACTCCGCGATCTCAGAGTACGCCAACCATACCGCTGGAATGGAGGGACATACCGTACCTGCCTAGGTACAAGCCCTTCAACATAGACATATTTGACGGGAAGTCCTCCCCTCGTCGGTACATGAGCTACTTCAAGACAACAACATGACACCTACCCCGCAATGATGCCATCCTTACCAGGCTCTTTGTCGGGGCAATAGCGGGAGTAGCCTTCGACTGGTTCTGTAGCCTGTCGAACAATTGCATATCATCATTCGACGATCTCAAGGGTCTTTTCTTTAATAGATTCTATGAGGAAGGACATGATATGACAATGTCTTCCCTGATGGATGTCACCCAGGAAGAAAAGGAGCTCGCTCGTAACTACATCAAATGATTTTGACAGACAACTCTAAGACTGCCCATGGCAATTTCGAAGTGACGCTAATGGAGATATGCTAGAGGAAGCTACTTCCGACAGTCAACCTCTGGATGGATGACGCCCAGTTTAAAGACTGGACGACATTCATCGTAAGCGCCGTCAACGCGGAGAAGAAGCTGAAGAACGCCCGAAACTTGGGGATCCATATCCCTACCACTGAGGATAAGGGAAAATGTCCTAACCCTAACAACAACAACAATAGTAACAGCAGTAATAGCAGTCACGATGGAAAGGGAAAATAGGCTATGGTCGCTACCTTGACCAAGAAGCCTGAACAAAAGTAGGCAACACCTCCAAAACCAAAGGAGACTTACTCTTTCCAAGATCAGAATGTCAAACCCATCTTCAACATGCTGATGTATGGAGAAAAATTCTACTCCTCGGCATTAGACGTCAGCCTGAAGCGGCAAAAATCGATAACCCAAAGTATTGTCACTTCCACCGATACGTCTACCACCCAACGCAGGAGTGCTATACCCTGAAGCGGTACATCCAATGCCTGATCGATACCAAGGACCTTTCCCTGGACTTCAATGACGTGACGGTCACCGACAACCTGGTGTCCCTCCAATTTAGCAAATTTTTACCGACAGAAGCCTAAGACGGGGTGGTCCCAGTCCCAAAGGCAACTATGAAGGTGGTCAACCTTCCACCAGCTTGTGACCAGATGGCCGGGCTAATACCTCTTGCTACACCACGTGGGGAAGTCATGTGGGTCCATCCCGACCTCGTGCCAGACTTGATGCAGCCAGCAACATCCTCCACCGCCAAGTCCAAATACAAGAAATCTAAATCCTGTTACACAGTATCCTCTTCGATTGAGGAGCTGGTAGTAGGTACAACAAGGTTAGGCGTAATGTACCAACCAATGCACGATGATATGCCCCCAGTTGTCGTACCTACCACCACCGGTCCTGGGCCATCTCATCCCCCGCTAGCGAACAAGTCAAAACAGAAAAAAATGCACTTCGATAAACCATTACGCAAGGATGCACCACCGGGACAGGAAAGGCCCTATAACTTTGATATCTTATCGCAATTAGCTAACACTCCGACAAAATTATCACTATTTAAGCTTTTGCGGCTCTCCAAAGATACTCGGGCTGCTCTGAGTGAGGCATTGCGAATGTCGACATCTACCTGGCGTAAGTCAAGTCACCAGCCGAAGATTCAGCTACTTGTCCATACTGCAACAATTCTATGGATGCAATACCCAACATCACCTTCTCACAACAGGATATGTTGCTAAAAAATAATAGGCACAATCGGCCCCTGTACTATACATGATATATTAGCGACATCAAGATGGACCAGATGCATATCGACCCAGGATCGTCGATCAGCATCATCCCGAGAATTTTGCTTCAGATCCTGGGGATCCTGATGCATCATCTAATAGCCACCAATACCCCCATCAGTGGCTTCAACAAAGAAAGGAGCTACCCTCTGGGAAAAACTCGTCTGAAATGCCAGATCGGTGACTTAAAAATAGAAGTCACCTACTACGTCATAGACGTAGATACGTCCTACAACTTCTTATTGGGGCGTCCGTGGATACATGAACATATGATCGTGCCATCCACCCTCCACCAGTGCCTAAAATACGTAGACGAACATGGTTTCATCAAGACAAAGTTCGATTATGTTGATCCATTTAAGGGAATTAAGATTTACTACACCGACTCGATCCTTTACAAGAAAGTCCACCAAGATGAAGGTGGCAATGAGACCGACGATGAAGCTGAGGCCACAACAGCACCCGATGAGCCT
>JAYESA010000018.1:99282292-99307292 GCA_036927795.1 Iris macrosiphon | reverse complement strand
AGTCTCTTGGGCCCCCAACGGTTCAAAAGCATGCTCTGGCACGCCTGCACTCACATCCTGGAACCCCGAGGTCTCAGGTGCAGGCTCCTAGGTGCCCTCATCATACCCTGGGGAAGTCTCCTCCTCAGGCTCCTGGTTAGAGACTGTCGGGCAACCACCCGCCGCAAACTGTCCCACTCCTCTTGTATCTACAAATTATCAAACTGACCAAGACCAAGATATTTATATAAAGGACTAGGAAGAATTAAACTGAGAGGGTCCATAAATACCGCCTCATCTTCCAAAGTAGGGTCTGGTTCAGAATCTATGGTGAAGGGTCCTACCTCCTTCCGTCCTTTAGTTTACTCTTCTTCTTGTCCCTCTTCATCTTCCTCACTAGCATGCACAGGGGACTTGACAATAACCCATTTCCTATAACATGACCTCGTGGCCACGGATGAACCATGTCTTCTCCTCTTAGGTGGAGGGCTCCTTATTGGGGAAGCCCCTGCTTCGTCGAATAATTCACGGGAGGTAAAGGGTGGTCAAAAGAGTCATCTTCCCATGTAACAGAGTCAAAGTCAGCAGCGACGATATCTGCTTTGCCTTTTCCCCAACTTTTTTGTGGCTTCCTGCGTCGACTATCCAGCTTGGTGCCTGCGATAAAACTGGTTTCCGGATCGAAGTCAGATGGTGGTGTATTCGTGGTCACAAAGAAAACTGCCGCTACATGGCTGATGTGACCCGAAACTCAAGCATCAGGCAGAGTAAATAGGACCTGGGTACTGGTCATAGAGAAATAATTTTAGGCTCTGACTCCATCCAGAACGCTGCCCTCAAAGCTGAGACACGAGCTGGGGTTACCCAAAAAGAGCTGACTATAGACGAACTGCCGGGAAAACTTACTCAGCAAGTAGGGTTCCAAGAAAACAAGGTTTTGATTCTGGTACACTAAATACGTGGGTCGAATGGAAAGCAACCAACAGAAAAGATTCGAGGACAAAACTTGATGATCGGTGCCCCTATCACAATGAACCCAGCTTACCTCATCCTTAGTGAACCTCAGGACCGAAATAAAGAATGAGTAGTCTGCCACGCGAGCAAGCACGTGCCGACAGGTAGGAACCCCAGTAGGAACCCAGGGCATTGTGCCATATCGACGAATAAAAGTGTAAGCCTCCGTCATTGACCCCTCAGCACCGGGGGCGCATCAAAGACGGGTAATGCATCAACAGCCAACCCATCAGATAATGGTAAGACATTTCAACCCGGTTGAAATCTTTTGAGATGTTATAGGCAATCACTTTACTTGTGAAGCACGAAGTCAACCTTTGACCTAGTTTTGACCATAGTTTTGACCTAGAGTTGACTTTTTGGACACATAGTTGACTTTTTGGACCCATAGTTGACTTTTTGACCTAGATTTTACCGATTTGATCCGTTTGACCTAGAACAACCCTAGAAGCTTATTTTTAGTTATTTTATATCAGTTTAGCTCTTTACAACTCCGTTTAACCTTGCTTTTCACAATAGGTCCTTGTGACGCCAGTTCGGATCGCCAGTTGCTCAGGACGTCAGACGAGTACATTCTCTGATAGTTTTTATTAACTGATAATTATTATGATTCAGCTTCTAGTATAGTATTATCTGATTTTCTAGTATAGTATTATCTAATTTTCTGGCACGACATGGACTATTATTTTTGGATTTATTTACTTGCGACACGTATATTTCATGTTTCTGGCCTCTATTTCTTGAATCATCTACTGGCATCACATCAGGACTCACTACAGGCATCACTCATATTTCTGGCTGGACTCATACTTGATTTACGTGTCAGGTCTTGGATTCACTTGTACTAGTCAGGGCAGGTAAATACTCGAGTAGACATATAAACATTTCCAACTGGAATCACTGGAATCACCTCCTCTGTCATGCCCCAGTCCCAAAATATACGGGACCAGGCCACGTGGCAATAGCCAGCTGTCACATCTCCGAGGATATCCCAATTTAATCGATCCTAACAAAGAGTTCTACGCTTTCCTAAGTACTAACATACCCCATATCAATCTACAATAGGTAATCTAATTTCATCCATAATATAAATAACAAGAATGTACTAATAATAACTGCTGGAAGATAAATGCCAGTCTCAAAATATCATAGTACAACCAAGAATGTCTGGTGGGGACAAACCCACTACTATGACGAAATAAAAGTACTAAAATGATAGATAAAAGAGAATGACTAAGGCATCGGTTAGCTAGATAGTGATGCGCCCAATCCTAGGCAAAATGCCTACCAACTGATCACGGAAACTCTAACGGTAGCACCTCTAGCTTCTCCTCGGTAGCGTACCTCATCTCCTGTCCTAGGCCGTAAACTATAAGATAATATGCCTCGTCCAAATCTGGAAAGGTACCAGGTCCTCAGAGGGACGTAACAAGATACATAGAAGCATGCCATATATGAATACTGAATAAAATAAATAAAGGGTGTGCTAACCATCTAAGTGAATGCAATACGAGGACAACTTTGGTACGTATGGGTAGGCGTAGGCATAACGTCTAACACCCCGAAGTGTGTGGCAGCAGTGCAGTATATCGTCCATATTGTTTTGAAGAACGTGGTAGCAGTATAGTATATCGTCCATATCGCTCCGAAGAATGTGGCAACAGTGTAAAGGGAGTCATTGGATTTGTGGCTCCTCTGGATACTACGGATTCCAATGTGTGTACCCATACACCTACTAATGTCCTCCCCGCCCAATGTAGATATATAAGTCGAATACTCAATGTGCATACCTCATATTCATATGCCAAGTCTATACTAATATAAAATCCTAAAATTACGTACTAACCGTGATGCATGTCACACGCACCGATAGCTAGTTGAGTACGCGAACCCGCATCCCAATATGAATATCACCGTGAAACATGTAAGAGTGTCAGGTCTCAGAAGATATCAGAGTATCCTCCCAACGGGGTGAGTCTACTAATGACTAGGTCAAGTATACTAATCATCGATGCATCCGTCGACTGCACCCGAGTCAATCTCGGACGTGCACAGTTGTATAAAGAAAGCAACAAAATATCATATAACATATGCATAATTTAAATTAAACAGTAAATATGACAAGTTATCTTGCCTTGGTCCTCAAGCTGTGAATGCCAATAGCCTGCTCCTGCAGTATCTTCTGGCTAGTCCAGTGACCCTAAACACACAATATAATATATAACAATTTAGCATCAGATACTAAGGAAATACATACTATGACGCTGCTCTAGGTACTGTCACGAGATCGCTGTTGGTCGACTACAGAGTCGCGTGTGCACGTAGCTAGGGTGTACACATGTTCTGTCCTCGGCTACCGTGTACCTTGAGACAATAATTTACTAAAGTTAAGGGGTTACCCACTATTTCTGATTTGTACGACTACATGTCCTTATCTGCCATGCTAAGCATACTAGGTTTATGTCCAGGATTTCAGGTGAATCACTAGCCCTTGATAACATGTCATAATTTAGGTTAATGCATTCATTATCATCTAATCTAATTGTCATCATGCATATACATCTATTATTATTTTATTTTAATTGGTTTGTGTCGACACAAGATACGCCGACACGATGAATCTATAAAACAACCATACAATGATATTATGCGAGAAGCGAGCTAGGGGTCGAGTACCTAGTTGACTGGACGAGAGTTTGCTTGTCCTCCTCGCGGGGCGGAGCTCCGGTCGACGGCGGCCAGCAAGGCAGCGGCGACAGTGGCAGCGACTGCAGAAGTTGCAGCGGCAACAACGGCCTGGCAGAGGCGGCAGCGGCCTGGGGACGACGCTGGAAGGGCGTTCAGGTCATGGGGAGATTGGTGTCTGGCTGGTAGAGGCGGTTAGCGGTGCTGGAAGCGGTGGTCCAGACTGGGGACGGTCGGGATCCAGCAGTCGGGTTGGTGCTCGGGTTTTAGGGTGGTGGAGATAGGGATGGCAGTCGGTGCTGGTGGTAGTGCGGTGATGTTGGGGTGGTGGAGTCGGTGGTCAGGCGAGTGGCCGATGGTGAGGTGGTGGCGGCTTACGGTTACGGTGGTGGTGATCCGGTTGGGAAAAGAGAGGGGAGGTGCTCGGGTTTTAGGGTTCAGCTAGGTTTGTGAAGTTGATGATGATGGTATGATCTAGGGTTTCAATGGGATAGAAAGTATATTTATATAGGGGGGTTTTGTGGGCTGACCTCGGGACTTGGGCCTGTCAGGGCTCTTTGAGGTGGGGCTGGTCCGTATGAGAGGGTGTACATGGGCTTGGTTAGGTCTTGTTTTGGGTGAGCTTGGCCTCAAATTTTAATTTAGAATACAAACAATTTCATCTAGTATTTCGAGAAAATTGGTTTTATTGAAATAATACCTAGGTGTTTGTCACGAATATTGTGCAGCTCATATAAAGCCCAATATAGTATCTATAAGTTACGCAAGGTCAGATGGTAGTCTGGCACGTCTAGGGGATGTGTAGTTAACTAGTTAGAGGGTAACTACTATTGTAGCGGTCCAAACCTCAAAGCTATGGTACGGGGTATTAAGACTTATGATTGATGTACGTTATTCCTAATTGTATTCCAAATAATCCTTATCTCTCCATTTAAATTAAATAATTCCTAAATTGGTCGAGGGGGTTTACAATCTACCCTTCTTAGAGTATTTCGTCTCCTAAATTAAAACATACGTAAGGTAAGAACTACTGACTGAAATTAAAATGCTACTACATACCTAATCCTTCGAAGAGATGGGATAGCGCTGTCGAATATCCTCCTCATGATCCCAGGTCAACTCGCCTGGTGCATGATGCCTCCATGCGACATGGACTAGAGGGATAGTCTGACCTTGCAATACCTTCTCACTTCTGTCCAGAATCTCAACAGGGTCCTCTTGGTATGATAAGCTCGGGCCGACTGTGATTTCTGAATGGTCAAGCTCATGACTCGGATCTGGTATATACCTCCTCAGTTGAGATACATGGAAGACGTCATGGACTCCTTCTAAAGTCTGCGGCAAGGCTAACCTGTAAGCAACCTCTCCGATGCGTTCTAACACATCGAATGGTCTGATGTACCTCGGACTTAGCTTCCCTCTGCCTCCAAATCTGATAGTCCCTCGAGTAGGTGAGATCTTTAGAAATACGTGATCTCCAACCTGGAACTCTAAGGGTCGTCGATGGGCATTCGCCCTGTCACGACCCGCACCCGGTTTAGGGCACGAGTGCGTGGGTACGTCCAGCCTACGCCGCAGCATCGGCGGTAGAACGCTGTCTAGGTCGAGTACTATCTAACAATCTCGCGCTAGTATCCAACTCCATAAGGAGACTCGGATAAAACTATAAAAATGTTAACAACATACTCAATCACAACTGCAGCACGATAGGAATTTGAAGAAATAAACAAGACAAGTCAACTAACAAATAATCATACCTGCAATCTGTAACATCCAATCCCCAAGTGTATCAGAAACCAGTCTACTAAGGTCACAGTCTGGAAAAATATTTTCCAGTCAGGAAGGAGCAAAGTACATCTCTAAATAGCAGTTCTATATAAATGACATAAACTATGTAGCAGTTCTAGATGGAAACATACCAGATGCATGTATAGGTACGAGAAATGTACAATGAGAGAAATACTGGAAATACTGTAAGTAAATGCAGGAAAAGAACAATATGTCAATGAGCAAGAAACCTATGACTAAGTGTGTGAGTACTAGCTTTAACATGTGATCGGCTTGGGAACTTGATCAGGCTGGTTACATGTGATTAGCTATGATTCACGAAGGTCAGGCTAACCGTTGGTTAGCTATGATGCATGTAGAGGTCAGGCTAATCACACGTAACAGCTATGAGGCACTGAGATGGTCAGGCCGCACCCGACGTGAGATGTGGGGTGAGCTATGATGCATGGAAAGTTGGGTATGATCACATATCTACACTAAAATACTCCCCACCCCCGACTGGTATAGTAGATCCAATCATGGTACGCTATGGCACTGGATTCCCTAGGAAGGTAGCAAATCTCCCCGGGAATCAGTGTCTGTACGTGCACAAGATAACAAGGAAAACAAGTCTTGTACAAGCTACACCATGAATAAGGAATAACATCTCATGACGAGATCCGTGTATACCAATCCGTGTAACCGATGTGTCAAGAACATGGATATTTACACTAGATACAGTGAACATAGGAGATATCATAAATTAGAAACTAATCAGAGAATGTACTCGCCTTTGGTCCTTAGCTGGTAAAACCAATGTCCTGTCCCAGAGTATCGTCTGGAGGAACCAACAGTCCTAAAATATATCAAATACAACATTTGCATCAGGGGCTACACTAACACATCACAACTACAAGAACTCAGGGGCTCTGCCAGGCATGGCTCTAGTCAACTAGGTCATCTAGTAGGGATACGTATATAACACACATTACACTTATTAATACTTACTATATTTATACATGCACCAATTTAAATACATATACAATATATATATATACCATTTAATTTATGCATAATATATATATAGGTTGAACAATATAGTTACCATATATATAAATTTTATAACTATAAAAATGTGCTAAGTAGGTTTACAAATACATAAATATACATATACCAATTTACATATATTTTATACAGGTAAAAATACCAAATTACATTTATATATACAAACCAATACAACATATATATATATATACATATACCAATACGAAAATATAAATCTACATACATATATATATTTACCAAAATACGTATTAAATTAATATGTATATTACCAATATATTTTTATACCAAAAATAAGAATTATACTATATACAAATTTTAGAATTTACGTAAAAGTCAATATATTTATATATCTACAGTAGAATTGGTCACCAGCCCCAAATAAACAATTTTGAACTAAGTTTTATTATTGGAACTATATTTTTTTAAGAATAATATAAACCCAAAATTATTATATGTTTGCATAATCAAAACCCTTTTTAATTATTACATAACTAAATTTTACACATAATAAATAACTAGATTTATACATTAAAACAATAAAACTAATTATATTTTAATTACTAACAAATTACATAAATTCCTTAAACTAATTACAATTTAACTAATTTGTTAAGAAATTACTAACTGATTATTAATTAACTAATTAATCTAATTATAACTAAACTGATTATATATTAAACTAATTATATATACTAATTATATTTTAACTCTACTAATACAGTGACTGAATCATTAAAGAGGAAGAGGGAAACAGAGAGGGACTCACGAAGGGGATTTTCCGTCGCCGGCGCGGTGGGGGTCCGTCGGGCAGGGCGTCGGCGCTCCTGGTCGAGGCGGCAGCGGATCGCGGTTCGAGGCGCCTGCGGATCTGAAACGGCGGCGGCGGTGGTGGTCTCGAGAGCAGCGGCGGCTTCGAGGCGGCTGCGGCGGCGTCGACTGGCTCGAGGAGACGGCTGCTTCGAGGTGGCTGCGGCGGAAGGAGCTCGACGACGAGGTGCTCGAGGTGGTGGTTGCAGGCGGCGGCAGATCTTATGCGGAGGCGACGACGGCTCCGGGCGGCGATCGAGATCTGGGCGGCCACCGGCGCTCGTCGGAGTTAGGTTAGGGTTAGGTTTAGGGTTCTGGGTGTGTCAGGGGGTCGTGTCCGGGTCTGCCGGACACAGGGATGATGCTCTGTGGGCGTGTCCGGGTGTTGGACACGGGGTGGGTGTTTGCTGTGGTATGGGGGTTGTGTCCGGGTGTGTCGGACACGGAAATCAGGTTGTAAAGTTGTAACCGGACACAAGAAATAAATGGATACGGTGGGACACCCGGGGTCGGACCCGACGCCATCACGGCTGACACGGTGATGCTGGACACAAGGACACGAGCACACAAAAATGGTGGTGGCTTTGGCTTTGGGAATTGTGGGGGCTAGCTAATAATTAGGAGATTAGGGTTTCTTGGGAATTGTGAGAATGAGAACTTAAATAGGGAGAGAGGTGTGGGATAAAGGGTTGCGGGTTGGCCCAATAATGAATGGCCCAGAATTAATTAAACGGGTTTCTCACGTGGGGAAAAATGAGGGTGTGAAGGCTAGTTGATGGGAAATGGCAACTTGTAAAAAATGTAAATAAAGATTATAATTTCAGAAAAATATTTTTTTTTTAGGAAAGCTAGCTAATTTCCAATTAGCTACTAATTAATACATTTTGCAAAAATCTTAGAAGGTATGACATTTATTTATTTTCTATCCCAATAAATAAAAATTTATTTTATTTATGAACTAATCTTTTAAATAACTATTTAGTTAAAACAATAATTTTATGATTCAAGCCAATAAATATTTGAAACTAGAAATATATATATATATTATTATTTATTTACTTATTTTATAAGAAAGCGACATTTAGGAAAAAGGATTTATAAAAGATTTTTTTTTTTTTTTTTTACCTTCTATAATCAAACATCGTTCAAAACCAAATAAAATTTCAAGGAAAAATATTTTTTTATAAAACTTGATATTTTAAAATAAATTAAAATCTAATTATTTTGGAAATTGGAAATCGGAGGTTACAAGTCTATCCACCTTAGAAAAATTTCGTCCTCGAAATTTTAGGGATGACTAGGATAGAAAAAAATTTGTTGTTCATAATGATGAATATATCATTGAAGAAAATATTTTTATAAGGAAAATATTTACCAAACAGAAGAAAAAGAAATTATGGTTTAAGACAGGAATAACTTGAAGGAATCATGGCTCGGCCTTGAATCCTCTAGAAAGTTTAGGTTTTGGGAAGTAGACACGATCACAAAAACAGATAATTTGAATAATGCACGTTACCTTTTCAAAGTAACTAAACCAAGGAAGACCCAGTATAATGAATGATATAGACATGAAAGTTATAGCTAGTTCGAAAGATACGATCGACAATGTGATTTAAGAAACTTAAATACATTCTTCAGAATGTAATCAAGAGACATCTAATCGCCTTTCTTAATTTCTAGGAAAAAGAGTAGTCTTTACTACCATCTGAAAATAATCCTTCCTTTTTTATTCTCGTTCATTTTACTTTTCTCAATCTTGTGATTCATCATTAACTAATATCTATAAAAGTTTCAAATTCCACAAACTTTATTAGATTAGATCTTAGAATTTCTGAATCAAAATTTATTACATGTCCAAAATCCTTATCATCAAATTCGAGTTTGTTTATCTTAACATCAACTATACCTCGATTATTTTCTTCGATTTCAAATGTTATTGTCATGGTCAAGATTTTAATTTAAATCACAACCTCAATATACCATGATCTTACCTTACGATCTTCAATTATATGATCCCATAATCAATTATATTAAAATCTTCTTTACCATGAGCTTCATTTCATTCCATATTTCTTTATCTGTATGTATAATGTTTCCGAATTTTGAACTAATATTTTTTTTTCATCCTCTGAATTTATTATCCCAATGTAAAAATTTTTACTACTCAAATCCTCAATATTTTAATTGAATTCCAGTCGTATCACAATCTCCTCAAATTTTGAGTAAATAACTAAATACAAGATTTACTATCCTATCCTTTTAATTGAAATCCAATCAATGCATATTTATAAAACTTAAAAATCTGCATCCCAAAATTTAACTTTAAACACTCATCAATCATCTAACTCAAATTCAATTGATGCTTATTCCAATCTAACTCCTCATCCCAAGAATTTAATTTGACACTATTCCATTTACGATTTTATTTCCTGCTTTTCTTTTTCCTCAAATACTCAACGATGCGATGCTTCCAGTATCTTCAATGCAACATTCATACTATATAAAATTTCTATCTTGCAATCAAATAGATAAGATAATCTCTCAAATTTCTCAAATTTTTTTTTTTTTAATAATCAATTCAATCATATCAAGACCTCCTTAAAATTAATAAATCCTCAAATTTTTGGCTCTGTGAATTTCTTAATTCTCCCTTTAAGTAAATGTTTGTCCTCGAATTTCAATCATACCTCGATTTTCATAAAATTAATGATCCATCAACTCCGTTATAACAACCCCTAAATTCTTTATTTAATTTAATGCTCATCCACAAATTTAATCCTCTTGTCTCTTTTGTCGGTCATAACCTTGTCATAGATCTTTGCTATGGTCAAAACCCAATGATCATGGTTTAAGAAAACTCTACCTACAGCCATGCAATTTAAGAAAATATAGGTCATGTGTCTTGTCATGATATTTCAGTCTCTGCTAAGATGTACTACTAGTTATATCCTAACAAGGAAATCATGAATACGAGCTACAGTACTTAGGGAAATCAATCAATCAAGAAACGGGAACCTTAGAAAAAGAACCTGCTAACATATTACTTGCAATATCTACTATTTCTAACAAACACTTAACTCTAGCACATTCACTACTAATTCCTATTCATGTACACTGGTACCCATATCAACTACTCATATATTAATATTCATATCTACCAAAAATTAATCCTCAAAATAATCGTCAAGGTTTAACTTCCCGATCAACTTAAAATAAAATGCATATGCCTCCTCAAAATTAGGTACTTCACATCGAAATAAAATTTAATCACTTCTAAAATCTTCGTAGCCTTAACTATGTTTATTGAATCAAATTTAAATCCTAAATATTTTAACAACATAGAATCTCAACTCCTTAAAAATTCTGAAAATTTAAAATTCATTTCCACCTTTTAATTTATAGCTCCTCAATGTACATATTAGTGCTCACGGTCTCTGATACTCAAGGTGCACTCAATACCTCTATTGTCTAGAACTGTGTACTAAATTTGTACTGCCCGAATCACTTGCACTATTACCTCCAATGATCAAAGTTATCATCAACTGTGTTTTCTTTCATGATTTCAATTTATGTCAATTGGTATATCATCTAATTATCAACACACAGAGTGCTTACTGTTATTAACGTCATCCTTGACTAATCCTCGATATAGAATCATTAGCACTCTTGGTATTACATCACTAGCTGCATTAATGGATTATCTCATCAAGCTCATTAGACTCATGATCACCTGTATCCTCTATAACACTCATGTTTCTTTACTCTCATGGGTATGTGTATGGTTCCTCATCT
The DNA here is from genome assembly GCA_036927795.1 of Iris macrosiphon. Classification (NCBI taxonomy): domain Eukaryota; kingdom Viridiplantae; phylum Streptophyta; class Magnoliopsida; order Asparagales; family Iridaceae; genus Iris; species Iris macrosiphon. The sequence goes on along the minus strand of JAYESA010000018.1, from coordinate 99,296,183 downwards.
CGATGGTTGTATATGTATTTCCTTCAATCCTTTAAAGCCTATTAACTAATCCGTGATACGCTTCACAACTTCCATTACTAATCCTGATATTTCTCTACTTATGACATCTCATTAAACCCTTTATACATATACATTTCTTTACCTTTAACATTTCTAATATCAATCATCAAATTGGACATCATGCTCCATAAATCCTTAACACAATTCCCGGATACTTAATCGTTTACATAGATCTCTCAATTACATCATCATGATTATCCAGGACGGGTAATTGGCTCTGATACTAACTCTGAGAACTATCACTGATACTCTATACTCTCCTTAACTCTCAGTCTCTAATGACACTACTCCTAGAATCATTGGTACAAGGTACCATGCTAAGACTAACTCTAGATTAAAGCCTACTGCTCACATGTCCAACTAAGAAACACTTACAACTCACTAGCAACACAGTCAATACTAATACAAGACACAAACAAAATTACAAGCCACTAATTATCATACTTAACAAGAAATCCTCAAGGGATAGGAGCTCAAAGACTGAATTGAGGACAGAAGGTATCTTTACTGCTAGTAAAGAAAAGAAGCGATGGAACAAAGTCCTGGAATAACAGAAATAGATAAGTCTTGAGATGATATTTTAAGAACCAATTTAAGATACAACCTGATAATCATACACGTCTGTCAGAAATCATGACACTCAGAATCCTCGCCACGCCAGTAAGCATAGATGCGATAAACGACAGGTTCCATAACTAAGGTATGCAACTCTATAATCATGTCATCTAAAATCTTCGCCACGCCAACCGGTATGGCTGCGAGAGACTCTAAGTTTCATAACTATAGTATGTACATCCAAGTCAGGTTCCTACGTTCTCGTCACCACAGCTAATATGGCTGCGATAAACTCCAGGGTCCATAACCAAAGTAGACGTTTTACCTTTCTCACTGTCCTCATCAAAATATGTCATCATATGATACCGTAAATTTAGCCCGTAAAATTCATCTCGATATAAAATCAACTCAACAACGATACCAAGAATTAAATTTAACAACTGGTCAACAAGAATCAACTCAACAATAATACCAAGATTTTAATTTAATAACTGCTCAACAAGAATCAAGTTCAGTGACAACAAGCGAGAGCGGACGAAATCAAGGAAAAAGATTAAAATTGGAATAAGATTCTCAAGGGGTCGTCCCAGGAATCTCTCAAGAATTTGTGATTGAGTATCCTCTCTCATCCTAGTATCCTATGTCCTATATTCTATAGCAGGTACGCAGTAGTACAACTATGACGTCGCACTACTACGACATCGCACAACTAGCAAAGTCTAACCTGCATGGGCCACCACTAAAAATGTGTCACGACCCGCACCCGGTTTAGGGCACGAGTGCGTGGGTACGTCCAGCCTACGCCGCAGCATCGGCGGTAGAACGCTGTCTAGGTCGAGTACTATCTAACAATCTCGCGCTAGTATCCAACTCCATAAGGAGACTCGGATAAAACTATAAAAATGTTAACAACATACTCAATCACAACTGCAGCACGATAGGAATTTGAAGAAATAAACAAGACAAGTCAACTGACAAATAATCATACCTGCAATCTGTAACATCCAATCCCCAAGTGTATCAGAAACCAGTCTACTAAGGTCACAGTCTGGAAAAATATTTTCCAGTCAGGAAGGAGCAAAGTACATCTCTAAATAGCAGTTCTATATAAATGACATAAACTATGTAGCAGTTCTAGATGGAAATATACCAGATGCATGTATAGGTACGAAAAATGTACAATGAGAGAAATACTGGAAATACTGTAAGTAAATGCAGGAAAAGAACAATATGTTAATGAGCAAGAAACCTATGACTAAGTGTGTGAGTACTAGCTTTAACATGTGATCGGCTTGGGAACTTGATCAGGCTGGTTACATGTGATTAGCTATGATTCACGAAGGTCAGGCTAACCGTTGGTTAGCTATGATGCATGTAGAGGTCAGGCTAATCACACGTAACAGCTATGAGGCACTGAGATGGTCAGGCCGCACCCGACGTGAGATGTGGGGTGAGCTATGATGCATGGAAAGTTGGGTATGATCACATATCTACACTAAAATACTCCCCACCCCCGACTGGTATAGTAGATCCAATCATGGTACGCTATGGCACTGGATTCCCTAGGAAGGTAGCAAATCTCCCCGGGAATCAGTGTCTATACGTGCACAAGATAACAAGGAAAATAAGTCTTGTACAAGCTACACCATGAATAAGGAATAACATCTCATGACGAGATCCGTGTATACCAATCCGTGTAACCGATGTGTCAAGAACATGGATATTTACACTAGATACAGTGAACATAGGAGATATCATAAATTAGAAACTAATCAGAGAATGTACTCGCCTTTGGTCCTTAGCTGGTAAAACCAATGTCCTGTCCCAGAGTATCGTCTGGAGGAACCAACAGTCCTAAAATATATCGAATACAACATTTGCATCAGGTGCTACACTAACACATCACAACTACAAGAACTCAGGGGCTCTGCCACGCATGGCTCTAGTCAACTAGGTCATCTAGTAGGGATACGTATATAACACACATTACACTTATTAATACTTACTATATTTATACATGCACCAATTTAAATACATATACAATATATATATATACCATTTAATTTATGCATAATATATATATAGGTTGAACAATATAGTTACCATATATATAAATTTTATAACTATAAAAATGTGCTAAGTAGGTTTACAAATACATAAATATACATATACCAATTTACATATATTTTATACAGGTAAAAATACGAAATTACATTTATATATACAAACCAATACAACATATATATATATACATATACCAATACGAAAATATAAATCTACATACATATATATATTTACCAAAATACGTATTAAATTAATATGTATATTACCAATATATATTTTTATACCAAAAATAAGAATTATACTATATACAAATTTTAGAATTTACGTAAAAGTCAATATATTTATATATCTACAGTAGAATTGGTCACCAGCCCCAAATAAACAATTTTGAACTAAGTTTTATTATTGGAACTATATTTTTTTAAGAATAATATAAACCCAAAATTATTATATGTTTGCATAATCAAAACCCTTTTTAATTATTACATAACTAAATTTTACACATAATAAATAACTAGATTTATACATTAAAACAATAAAACTAATTATATTTTAATTACTAACAAATTACATAAATTCCTTAAACTAATTACAATTTAACTAATTTGTTAAGAAATTACTAACTGATTATTAATTAACTAATTAATCTAATTATAACTAAACTGATTATATATTAAACTAATTATATATACTAATTATATTTTAACTCTACTAATACAGTGACTGAATCATTAAAGAGGAAGAGGGAAACAGAGAGGGACTCACGAAGGGGATTTTCCGTCGCCGGCGCGGTGGGGGTCCGTCGGGCAGGGCGTCGGCGCTCCTGGTCGAGGCGGCAGCGGATCGCGGTTCGAGGCGCCTGCGGATCTGAAACGGCGGCGGCGGTGGTGGTCTCGAGAGCAGCGGCGGCTTCGAGGCGGCTGCGGCGGCATCGACTGGCTCGAGGAGACGGCTGCTTCGAGGTGGCTGCGGCGGAAGGAGCTCGACGACGAGGTGCTCGAGGTGGTGGTTGCAGGCGGCGGCAGATCTTATGCGGAGGCGACGACGGCTCCGGGCGGCGATCGAGATCTGGGCGGCCACCGGCGCTCGTCGGAGTTAGGTTAGGGTTAGGTTTAGGGTTCTGGGTGTGTCAGGGGGTCGTGTCCGGGTCTGCCGGACACAGGGATGATGCTCTGTGGGCGTGTCCGGGTGTTGGACATGGGGTGGGTGTTTGCTGTGGTGTGGGGGTTGTGTCCGGGTGTGTCGGACACGGAAATCAGGTTGTAAAGTTGTAACCGGACACAAGAAATAAATGGATACGGTGGGACACCCGGGGTCGGACCCGAGGCCATCACGGCTGACACGGTGATGCTGGACACACGGACACGAGCACACAAAAATGGTGGTGGCTTTGGCTTTGGGAATTGTGGGGGCTAGCTAATAATTAGGAGATTAGGGTTTCTTGGGAATTGTGAGAATGAGAACTTAAATAGGGAGAGAGGTGTGGGATAAAGGGTTGCGGGTTGGCCCAATAATGAATGGCCCAGAATTAATTAAACGGGTTTCTCACGTGGGGAAAAATGAGGGTGTGAAGGCTAGTTGATGGGAAATGGCAACTTGTAAAAAATGAAAATAAAGATTATAATTTCAGAAAAATATTTTTTTTTTAGGAAAGCTAGCTAATTTCCAATTAGCTACTAATTAATACATTTTGCAAAAATCTTAGAAGGTATGACATTTATTTATTTTCTATCCCAATAAATAAAAATTTATTTTATTTATGAACTAATCTTTTAAATAACTATTTAGTTAAAACAATAATTTTATGATTCAAGCCAATAAATATTTGAAAGTAGAAATATATATATATTATTATTTATTTACTTATTTTATAAGAAAGCGACATTTAGGAAAAAGGATTTATAAAAGATTTTTTTTTTTTTTACCTTCTATAATCAAACATCGTTCAAAACCAAATAAAATTTCAAGGAGAAATATTTTTTTATAAAACTTGATATTTTAAAATAAATTAAAATCTAATTATTTTGGAAATTGGAAATCGGAGGTTACACGCCCAATGCTTCTGCCTGTCCTGTGCTGCTCGCAGGTGCCCTTGGATCTTCTTTACCTTCTCCACTGTACGAACAACCAACTCTAGCCCAAGAATCTGTCTCTCGCCTATATCACTCCAATATATTGGGGAACGATACTTTCTTCCATACAACGCTTCATAGGGAGCCATCTGAATGCTCGCTTGATAGCTATTGTTGTAGGAAAATTCAACCAAATACAAATGGTCCTCCCATGATCCTCCGAAATCAAGCATGTACGCTCTTAACATGTCTTCCAATGTCTGAAAGGTGCGCTCGGACTGGCTATCTGTCTGTGGGTGATACGATATGCTAAACTTCAGGCGGGTACCAAGACTCTCTTGCATACTCCTTCAAAAGTAAGATATAAACCTCGTATCCCTGTCAGACACGATACTAACTGGCAATCCGTGCAGTCGCACAATCTCTCTCATATAAATATCTGCTAAGACCTCTGTAGATTTCCCAACTCTGAAGGGTAAAAAGTGAGCGGACTTGGTGAGTCTATCCACGATTACCTAAACTATATTACGACCACTAGGACTCCTCGAAAAGCCCGTAACAAAGTCCATAGTGATATGCTCCCATTTTTACTCCGGTATCGGGAGTGGTTAAAGTAATCCTACAGATCTCTGATGCTCAGCCTTGACTTGCTGACACACCAGGCACTTTGCCATAAAGTGTGCTATCTCTCTCTTCATTCCATGCCACCAGTAGTACTGTCTCAAGTCCCTGTACATCTTCTTGCCTCATGGATGAATAGAGTAGGTCGAACTGTGTGCCTCTGATATCAACTCCGGATGAAGTTCTCTATTTGGAACATAGAGACGATCTCCACATCTCAAAGTCCCGTCCTCATGTATACGCAGCCCTGTCTGTATTCCCGCCTCTGTCCTCTATCTAAGCCTCTAAAATCTGGCATCTGGCGGCAAAGCAGCCTTGATCTTCTCCACTAATGTCGATTACAACTGAAAACTCGACAATTATCCGTCTAATCCGGGCATAACGACCTCTATACCCATCTGCTCTAGATCTCTCAACAGATGTTGTTGGGTAGTAAAAAAGAATGCCATGGGTCTTCTGCTCAACGCGTTAGCTACCACTTTGGCCTTTCCGGGATGGTACCGTAGCTCAATCTCGAAGTCTGTCATCACCTCGAGCCAATGTCTCTGTCTCTGTTAAGGTCCTTCTGGGTGTAGACGTACTTTAGGCTTTTGTGATCAGTGAATATCTCTACTCTTTCTCTATATGGGTAGTGCCTCCAAAGCTTCAAAGCAAAAATTACTGTGGCAAGCTCTAAGTCGTGGGTGGGATAGTTCTTCTTATGGGTCCTCAACTATCTAGAGGCATAGGCCACAACCTTTCCATGCTGCATCAAGACACATCCTAATCCTTTCCCGGAAGCATCGCTATAGATGACGAATCCTCCGGGTCCAGAAGGTATGGTCAAGATAGGTGCTGTAGTCAGACGCTTCTTCAGCTCATCGAATGCCTTCTGACACTCATCTGTCCAAGCGAACTCCTGTACCTTACGGGTTAAACTGGTCATCGGTTCTGCGATCTTTGCAAAGTTCTCCATGAACCTCCGGTAATATCCGGCAAGTCCTAGGAAACTTCTCACCTCTGAGACATTGGTAGGGGTTGGCCATGTCTCTACTGATGAAATCTTCGCTGGATATACTGAAATACCCTCTCCTGAGATGACGTATCCTAGAAAAGTGACACGATCTAGAAGAAACTCACACTTGCTCAGCTTGGCATAAAGCCTCTCTCTCCTCAGCGTCTCTAACACTAGTCTCAAGTGCTCCTCGTGCTCCTCGTGGCTCTTCGAATATACCAAGATGTTGTCGATGAAGACTACCACGAACTGGTCTAAGTATTAGTGGAAGACTCTGTTCATCAAGTTCATAAATACAGCAGGCGCATTCGTCAGTCCAAATGGCATCACTAAGAACTCGTAGTGACCATAATGAGTCCTGAATGCTGTCTTTTGAATGTCTTCTCTTCGCACCTTTACCTGATGGTATCCTGATCTCAAGTCAATCTTTGTGAACACCACTGCTCCTGTCAACTGGTCGAATAAATCATCAATCCGCGGCACGGGGTACTTGTTCTTGATAGTCAAAGCATTAAGGGCTCTGTAATTAATGCACATACGTACTGTCCCATCCTTCTTAGGTACAAACAATACTGGTGCTCCCCAGGGTGATGCACTAGGACGGATAAATCCCTTGCCTTGTAACTCTTCTAATTGTAGATTCAGCTCATCTAGTTCCTTCTTCGCCAATCGGTATACATTAGAAGATACCAGTGCTGCTCCAGGTACTAGCTCAATGCTGAACTCCACATCTCTATCTGGCGGTAAGCCTGGCAACTCCTCTGGGAATACATCCTCGAATTCTGCAACTATTGTTGGGGGTGCTATTTCCATAGCCATGTAGGCTCCAGCTATCTGTCCTACTCCTTGCTCGATGGTCCCTCACATGTACTCGAACTCTGGTTGATCTGGCGGTCTAAAAGTGATGCTACCCTTCCGGCAGTGCAGTACGGCATTATACTGGCTTAACCAGTCCATGCCTAGCACAACATCAAAGTATGGCATGGGTAATACCAAGAACCGCGCTCTCATCTCTCTTCCATATATGACTACCGAACACGTTCTAGTAGTACTGGTAACCGGCACGATACCTCCTCCGGTAAGAATCCTTCAACTCTTAGGTAAGGGAAAAGTCGCTACTCTATGCATTGTTACGAATCTACTAGATATAAAAGATAGCATAGCACCAGAATCAAATAATGTAGTTGCAGGTAATGATGCAACTAAAATGGTACCTGTGATTGCTTCCCCTTCTGTTTCCTCCTCAGTAGTTGCTAGTGCAAAGGCCTGTCATGCCTTTGCCCTCCGGTCTACTGTCGAGCTCGATCAAACTGCGCCTCCTGTGGGGCCAAGGGTGGTCCCCTCTAAAATCCTCCGGGTACTGGGGGACAATGGCCTCCTAGTGGGGGTAGTATCCTCAGAACTGGTGTTGTTGGCATCTGTCCGGTCTGCAGTGCTGCCTTTCTGTGCTGTGGGCAGTCACAGACTTGGTGCTGGCTCTATCCACAAATCAGGCATGTCCTCAGTCTCTTCCGGCAGTCCTCCTCGAAATGTCCTCTCTTACTACAGTGGTAACAAGTTGGAAGCTCGTTCTGCTGGTATGGTGCTATCTTCTGTTGCGTCTGTGCTCCGGGACGACGGATCGGCCCTCCTGCTCCGGGCTGGGCTCTGGCTGGTGTGGTCGTGCTGGAACGTCTTGCTCCTCTACCGATGGCTTCCTGGACCCTCGTCTCAGCAAGAACCTCCTCATAAGAAATCCTCGCCTGTGTGGTGGTATACCTCTGATGCTCGAAAGTGAGGCCATGATGGAATCTCTGGGCCTTCTCTAGATCATTGGGCATCAGGACGGCACAAAATCTGCTAAGACGGCTAAACTCCGCATCATATGCGTTAACAGTCATATTTCCTTGTTCTAGATGTAGGAACTGTGAGTACAGGACATTCCTAACTATGGCTAGAAAATACTTCGCAATGAAGTACTCTAAGAACTGTTCCCAAGTCTGGTTCTTGCCTACACTGCGCTTAGTAGAATCCCACCAGTGATGGGCGTTGCCTTTTAGTTGGGCCCTCACTACGGTCATCCAGAGGTCTGGATGCAGTTGTGAAGCCTCTAGTAGCATCTCCATGTTGGTGACCCAATTGGAGATCTGCTCTACAGTCTTATTGCCCAAAAATCTGGTCCCATCTGTCGGAACCATCGTACAGTGCCACATGTCTGAGCTGGTGGGGGTGCTGGCACTGGTGCTGTGATAGGTGTCCTCTCTAGTACTACCATCAAACTTTGTCTCAATGTCTCGGTCAGATGCTACTGTGCTTGCATCAGAGTCTGGAAGAACTGAAGCATCTGTGGCTGTCCATCAGACTGTAGCATCTGGGGTGGATAGGGTAGAGGTGGTGGTAATGGAACCTGGCTGTGCGGTAGGTGTCTCCTCAGATGTCGGCCTCTCGGTCTGTGGCATTGGTGTAGCTCCCAAATTCTGGCCCTCAAAATGCTGTGTAGGGATCATCTGGGAAGTCTGTCCCTCATGCTGCTGTGTAGGATCGTCCTGAGAGGTCTCGTGCCAATGTATCAGCACGGCCTAGGATGGTGGTTGCCTTCTAGGTAGTCCTTGGGGTACCTCCTCTCTTTGGGTGGTGTCGGTTGGCACCATTGCACTGAGTGCTCCTCATCTACTATGCAAGTTCATCTTGCTGCAATAGATCGGACTTTATTAAAAGAGTACAGAATCAAACAAACATGATGCAGATATTTAGAAGTAATACGAAGGAAGTTCAAAGACGTAATCAAAGTGGATGAGACCTAGAAATTTTTATCCTATTGCAGGCTCGGTGGGCATATTACCATACCATAAGCGAAAACATAACCTGCATGGGCCAACACTAAAACCATGTCACGCCCCAGTCCCAAAATACACGGGACCAGGCCACGTGGCAATAGCCAGCTGTCACGTCTCCGAGGATATCCCAATTTAATGGATCCTAACAAAGAGTGCTACGCTGTCCTAAGTACTAACATGTCCTATACCAATCAACAATAGGTAATCTAATCTCATCCACAATATAAACAACAAGAATGTACTAATAATAACTGCTGAAAGATAAACGCCAGTCTCAAAATATCATAGTACAACCAAGAATATCTTGTGGGAACAAACCCACTACTATGAGGAAATAAAAGTATTGAAATGATAGATAAAAGAGAATGACTAGGGCATCGGTTGGCTAGATAGTGATGCGCCTAATCCTAGGCAGAATGCCTACCAACTGATCACGAAAACTCTGACGGTAGCACCTCTAGCTCCTCCTCGGTAGCGTACCTCGTCTCCTGTCCTGGGCCGTACACTGTGGGGTAATATACCTCGTCTAAATCTGGAAAGGTACCAGGTCCTCAGAGGGACGTAACAAGATACATAGAAGCATGCCATATATGAATACTGAATAAAATAAATAAAGGGTGTGCTAACCATCTAAGTAAATGCAATATGATGACAACTTTGGTACGTATGGGTAGGCGTAGGCATAACATCCAACACCCTGAAGAGCATGGCAACAGTACAATATATCGTCTATATTGCTCCGAAGAACATGGCAGCAGTATAGTATATCGTCCATATCGCTCCGAAGAACGTGGTAGCAGTACAAAGGGAGTCATTGGATCTGTGGCTCCTCTGGATACTACGGATTCCAATGTGTGTATCCCATACACCTACTAATGTCCTCCCCGCCCAATGTAGATACACAAGTTGAATACTCGATGTGCATACCTCGTATCTATATGCCAAGTCTCTACTAATATAAAATCCTAAAATTACGTACTAACCGTGATGCATGTCACACGCACCGATAGCTAGTCGAGTACGCGAACCCGCATCCCAATATAAATTTCTCACCGTGAAACGTGTAAGAGTGTCAGGTCTCGAAAGATATCAGAGTATCCTCCCAACGGGGTGATTTTACTAATGACTAGGTCAAGTACACTAATCATCGACGTCCGTCGACTGCATCCGAGTCAATCTCGGACGCACACAGTTGTATAAAGAAAGCAACAAAATATCATACAACATATGTATAATTTAAATTAAACAGTAAATATGATAAGGTATCTTGCCTGGGTCCTCAAGCTGTGAATGCCAATAGCCTGCTCCTGCACTATCTCCTGGCTGGTCCAGTGACCCTAAACACACAATATAATATATAACAATCTAGCATCAGACACTAAGGAAATACATACATACTATGACGCTGCTCTAGGTACTGTCGCGAGATCGCGGTTGGTCGACTACAGAGTCGTGTGTGCACGTAGCTAGGGTGTACACATGTTCTGTCCTCGGCTACCGTGTACCTCGAGACAATAATTTACTAAAGTTAAGGGGTTACCTACTATTTCTGATTTGTACGACTACATGTCCTTATCTGCCATGCTAAGCATACTAGGTTTATGTCCAGGGTTTCAGGTGAATCACTAGCCCTTGATAACATGTCATAATTTAGGTTAATGCATTCATTATCATCTAATCTAATTATTGTCATGCATACACATCTATTATTATTTCATTTTAATTGGTTTGTGTCGACACAAGACACGTCGACCAGATAAATCGATAAAACAACCATACAATGATATTATGCGAGAAGTGAGCTAGGGGTCGAGTACCTAGCTGACTGGATGAGAGTCTGTTCATCCTGGTCATCCTCTTCGTGGGGCGGAGCTCCGGTCGACGGTGGCCAACAAGGCAGCGGCGACTGCAGAAGTTGCAGCGGCAACAACGGCCTGGCAGAGGCGGCAGCGGCCTGGGGACGGCGCTGGAAGTGTGGTCAGGTCCTGGGGAGATTGGTGTCAGGCTGGTAGAGGCAGTTGCCGGTGCTGGAAGTGGTGGTCCAGACTGGGGACGGTCGGTATCCGGCAATCGGGTTGGTGCTCGGGTTTTAGGGTGGTGGAGATGGGGATGGCAGTCGGTGTTGGTGATGGTATGGTAATGTTAGGGTGGTGGAGTCGGTGGTCAGGCAAGTGGCCGATGGTGAGGTGGTGGTAGCTTACAGTTACGGTAGTGGTGATCCGGTTGGGAAAAGAGAGGGGAGGTACTCGGGTTTTAGGGTTCGGCTAGGTTTGTGAAGTTGATGATGATGGTGTGATCTAGGGTTTCAATGGGATAGAAAGTGTATTTATATAGGGGGGTTTTGTGGGCTGACCTCGGGACTTGGGCCTGTCAAGGCTCTTTGAGGCGGGGCTAGTCCGCATGAAAGGGTGTACATGGGCTTGGTTGGGTCTTGTTTTGGGTGAGCTTGGCCTCAAATTTTAATTTAGAATACAAATAATTTTATCTGGTATTTCGAGAAAATTGGTTTTATTGAAATCATACCTAGTTGTTTGTCACGAATATTGCACAGCTCATATGAAGCCCAATATAGTATCTATAAGTTACGTAAGGTCAGATGGTAGTTTGGCACGTCTAGGGGATGTGTAATTAACTAGTTAGAGGATAACTACTAGTGTAGCGGTCCAAACCTCAAAGCTATGGTACGGGGTATTAAGACTTATGATTGATGTATGTTAATCCTAATTGTATTCCAATTAATCCTTATCTCTCCATTTAAATTAAATAATTCCTAAATTGGTCGAGGGGGTTTACACCCTCTTGTCTAATCTGGAATGATAGCAGCCGCACACCCAGTGTTCGGTGAGCCGTACTTACCCCTAGCCGTTTATATGTCGAAACAGGTATTTCAGAGACACAAGTTTATTCTGTCTAATCTGGACTCTTTTATATTTCTTGACTGGTCTCACTTATACTTTCTGGACTTGACTCATTATATTTATTCTTGTTGGACTCACTTTACGTTATTGTGCACACTCTTGATCTTAGTTTAGATTTTTTTTATCCTGTAGTCATTACTATCTTGCTTCTGATTTTCATGCATCTTTACCATTATACACCAGTTGATGTATATATATATTTTCTTGTTCATACTTTATTTCCTTCACCTTGTGTTACTTGCTATAACTGCTTTATAGTTTTTATCATTTAACTGGAACTGCTGTTAGAGGTGTACTTGCTCCAATCCTGACTGGATATTTTTTTTAGAGGATCCGAAAGATTGGTGTCTGATATTTTATGGACCTCAGCCTGTCGATGGTGCAGACAGGGACCCTCTAGTTCAGGAGTAATTTCCGGGTTGGTAGCCGGGATCACTAGGACCTCAGTTGTATTGATTAACTTTTGGTATCGGATTTGTCCCCAACTTTTGGTTTGAGACTTGTATTGTATTTGATTCTGGATATTGTTGTATTATTATTATTATTTTTATTGTTGATGTCTTTAGTAGTTGTAGTTGATTAGACTCTGTAGTTGTTAGACTTCTTTGTTATCTTATCGTGCTTAGATTCATGATTGAGTACTAGTGATTATCTTTATCATATTGCTCCTCCGTTTGGAGTTGAGATCTTGACAGGTACTTATATTGATTGTGTGAGATTGTTAGCTAGATAGTAGACCTAGACAACATTCTACCACCGATGCTACGTCATAGGCTGGACGTACTCACGACTCATGCCCGATTTTCGGGTGAGGGTCGTGACACATTTTTGGTGGCGGCCCACGCAGGTCTCGAGATTCGCAATTAGTGCGATGTCATGGTAGTACAACAATTTAGTTATACTGCTACGAGCCTGCTCTAGGATATAGGATCTAGGATGAGAGTGTACTCAATCACGACTAGGAACAATTCTAATCTAATTATTCTGAAATTGCTTCCTTTTGAAATATTACTATCCTTCTTTGATGATATCGTATCTTGCGCCATATTGACTTCTTTTGATCGGTGTTCAGGATGCCTCCGAAGATACGATCCCATCGTACCATTTTAGCAGTTGCCACCGAGAGGTCTGCTACCTCTCGTCCTGCTCGACTTCAGGCAGATGCTACCGCTCCACTCACCACTCCTGCGGTTGAGGGAGCATCTGCTTCTCTCGGGGATCCTCCTCCACCTGTCGATCCGAGGACAACCCTAGTCATTCCTGTGGTACCTCCTCTACCACCTCCTGCACTAGTAGATGATGCACAGTTGTTTGCGTTCTTCAAGGAGATGATGGATGCGCAATACCGCCAGGTGGATGTGATGAGACTGTGCATTGAGAATGCCCACCAGGTGGCCATGACGGCAGTGGACAGAGTGGCTCAGACCCAGCAACAGGTAGATCAGACTCAATATCCGAGACCGGGCAGCATCATTGACTTCCAGAGGATGCGGCCCAAGGAGTTCCGGGATACAGAGGGGATCCTGTACGCAGATGACTGGATAGAGCATATTAAGGGGATTTTCTGGCTGGCACAGATTTCAAACAATATGCAGATAGAGGCAGCGGGCAGTCAGATGTTCGACCTCGCTTTGACGTGGTATGGCACTGATACGAGGATCACAGCACTAGGGCTTACTTGGGAGGCTTTCAAGAGGGTTTTTAAGGAGAAGTTTTTTTGATGTGGCGCTCAGTGCCTTGGAGAGCCAGTTTGAGGCACTCGTCCAAGGGAGCATGTTGGTGGACGAGTAC
>JAYESA010000018.1:99182292-99277292 GCA_036927795.1 Iris macrosiphon | reverse complement strand
CTGACTGGATATATTTTTTAGAGGATTCGAAAGATTGGTGTCTGACGTTTTATGGATCTCAGCCTGTCGATGGTGCAGACAGGGACCCCCTAGTTCAGGAGTGATTTCCGGGTTGGTAGCCGGGATCACTAGGACCTCAGTTGTATTGATTAGCTTTTGGTACCGGATTTGTCCCCGGCTTTTGGTTTGAGACTTATATTGTATTTGATTCTGGATATTGATGTATTATTATTATTATTGTTGATGTCTTTAGTAGTTGTAGTTGATTAGACTCTGTAGTTGTTAGACTTCTTTGTTATCTTATCGTGCTTAGATTCGTGATTGAGTACTAGTGATTATCTTTATCATATTGCTCCTCCGTTTGGAGTTGAGATCTTGACAGGTACTTATATTCATTGTGTGAGATTGTTAGCTAGATAGTAGACCTACACAGCATTATACCGTCGATGTTGCGTCATAGGCTGGACGTACCCACGACTCATGCCCAATTTTCGGGTGAGGGTCATGACACCTATTTTCAATAATTAATTAGGAGGATTAGATTAATATGCATTAGTGTAAAATCTTTCCAAAATAGCCATCGTTAATTATTTTCCATATATATTCATGTAGGGGCAACTTAGACATTTGATGATGACTTGGAGGAAGGAAAGGGGCCGACCACTATAGAGAGACTTCTCTCTCTCCTCTTCATTTGCACTCATTTCTAGATCCCCAAATTCCTAGATCCCAAATTTACTTTATCCCTCTATCAATCCCTCTCAATTCATTCACATTTTCTCTCATTCTCATCACTCAAGGAGCATTAGAACTTGCACTACCAGAATAAGTCAAATTAGAGACATCTGAAAACGTTGCTAAATGGCCTAAAAATGTCGCTAAAAATAGCGATGTTGCATGATTAGCGATATTTTGTAACACATTTAGCGACGTTTTATTGACCTGGCAATTACTGCCATGTCAACAATTAACGACATTCAACGACGTATTTAGCAACTTATTTAGTGACATAATTAGCGACGTATTCAGTAACGAATTTAGATATTTTAGCAACATAATTAGCGACGTATATAAATGTTGCTAAACGTTGCTAAATTTTCAGTGAAAAAATAAAAAATAGAATATAAAATGGTTTCCAAACCAATCTTCCTGCAGTTTATGAATTTATAATTTATATAAATAGACCCAGAGCAACCCTCCGTTAAATTTGCTGGGTTTGCCGAACCTTTGGTGGAACACTTAACACCGGTAAATTAACATACATTTAATATGAATAATATAGTAAAATTTGAAAAAAAATATTTGGATTACAAACCGAGTCAGGAGAAATTCTCGTCATAAAAAATACAATAAATATCCACACAACTGAGTGCAATAAATAAAGTTTGAAAGCCTAAAAAATAAAGAATATTCATAAATGACCAAATATCATAGGTCAAACCACAAATAATCAGTAAACTATCCTAATTAGGACTAGTGCGGATCTGCAGGAGGCTGACCACCATCGCGCATCAGGGATAAGAACAAATCATACTGCTCCTGTGAAATTGACACCGATGTCGATAGAGAAGGTAGTGACATCGGTGGAGTCTGTGTCGATGAAGGCACACCAGAAGGACGTATCTGCTTCAATGCTGCTAGTCGATGATTGTATGAATCCATGGTAGATAACAGCGTCATACTGCTATGAACCATTGAATCTTGCATCATTGACAGCTGTGATGCCTGCAGCTTTATCACGCTGCGCTCTGTCGATGCTCTAAGATCAGCTGTCATATCCCTGAGCTCCAAGATGCTATGCTCGAGTATATCAAATTGTGCGATAA
The DNA here is from genome assembly GCA_036927795.1 of Iris macrosiphon. NCBI lineage: Eukaryota > Viridiplantae > Streptophyta > Magnoliopsida > Asparagales > Iridaceae > Iris > Iris macrosiphon. The sequence goes on along the minus strand of JAYESA010000018.1, from coordinate 99,275,466 downwards.
GCCTCGCATCGTCTGCCTACGGCAGGGACAGGGGCTGGTCCTCCATCCTTCATAATAACTCATCACGGAGAGACGTAATCTGACGGTCAATGATCTCCTAACTCGGGCCGATGCCTACAAGGGCTGTGGGGAATGCACACTTGTAGTGGTGGCCCTAGAGGACTGCTTTGCAACAAGGGTGCCATAGGATATCGTACCGTAGTATGTACCCCTCTGGAGACCATAAGCGGCGGTCCTCCACAGCTCGTCCATCGATGGAGCTGGAGAGGGCTACGAGGATGTACCAGCCTCTCCCGCTGTAGGTGCACTAGCAGTCGCCCTCTCACACAACCGAAGATACTCGGTCTAGAAAAGTTTGGATACTCGATAATTGCTAATGTGTCTAAGGTACTTATTACTAACTACATGGATATTTATTTGCATATTTCCTAAGTTATATTAAAATTAACACAAAGTAAAGTAATACTTACATAGGTCTGCAAGGCCCTCTCATCAATGAGATTTTTGCCCTTTAGATGGGTGTCCAGGAAGACGGTCACCATATTGGCATCCTCACCCCTCTGTACCTATTAAAAATATATTATTTAGTACTAAAATTAAATATTTTATCCTTCTACCATTTTATCGTACTTGTATTAAAATAATATATCTGAAATAAAAAAAATACCAAACGACGGGTGGATAGAAATATGTTTGCTACAAGAAGTAATTTAGTAAGTTATATAATATGCATAAATTAGATGATTGATATAATATACTTTTACCTTGAAGTGCACAAACCTCAATGTCTTCCTCTCATCCGGAGCATCGGAGTAGTTGATCCAAGGGCCACCATAGTTGTATCTCAGAAAGTAGCCCAGGCATCTTTGTACCGACGAGGGACAATATCCCGACGAGGGAGTAGTCTCAGGCCTAGAACTACTCATCCCAGGAGTACTGCTATGTCGTATCATCGACGGAGTCGGATATGCTAAAGATCGGTATACTAGAGTACTCTGCGATGAGAATCCAAAACCAATAGCCTGTTCCGGAGGAGCACTCCGTCTAGAGTATCGACCTCCGAACGATCTGCGTCATCCGGCTATACCCGATAATAACATATGATGATAAAAAAAATACACAGACTTATAATAGTTCATAAAAATAGACAGACCCAGAGCAACCCTCCGTTGAATTTTCTGGGTACGAAATATCACAAAAGTATATGAAATATTACAGTCACACAATAAATACAAAATAAAAGTACCACAGTCACACAATAAGCACAATAAAAGTATCACAGTCACACCATAAGTCTTATCCAATTTTTCAATCTATCAAGGAAATCCAATATGATGTAACAGAACCCAGTCCCTCAGATACTTCGCATAAGCAGCGTCTAGGTGATCAATCTCCGCTATAGGTGTTGAGTGACTAGAACTCCCCCTCTGAGCTGGTGCATGCCCAACAGTAGAAGGTACCACTTTCTCCTTAATAGTAGGAGTTGCACTTCCTCCTTAACAAACGCTTCCAATTTAACAGTAGGAGGTGTCACTTCCTCCTTAACAGTAGGAGGTACCACTTTCTCCTTAACAGTAGGAGGTACTACTCTCAAGCAACGTGCATGTGCTCGGGTCATGGGTACCATCTTGTAAGATAGATAAAAATAAAGAATATAATTGATAACAGATATAAATATATGTATCCATATAGTTAAAATAGATGTTACATTCCACATTAAAAATATAGTACATGGCTAGAGTTCTAAATAAATTTCATTTTATTTTCAATCCTCTTTTGAAAATTTATCTTCTTCGTTTTCCTCGTCCTTATCTTTCTCTTCCTCCTCATCTTCACTTTCATCTACATCGTCTTCCTCTTCGGATAATTCTACCTATTCTATACGATTAGACGTGTAATGAGAAACTTTTGTTGAGTCCACATCTACAATATTTATTACAATAGGTAGGGTCTGTGTCATATCATGTGTCGTGTCATAACCAAATTAGGGTCTGTGTCATATCCTGTGTCATGTCATAACCAAATTGCCACTTTCCCATACTACCTGCAGCACTTCTCATATAATCCAACATCCCGACCACATCTTATATATATAATATCAAAGGAACCCCCCAAATCAACGGCTGTGAAGTATAAAGGTATAATCCAATATCCCGTCGCTAATCCAATATCCCGTATGCACTGTACTTCTCATATAATCCAACATCATGTCGCTAATTGGACAAAATTTAGTAGTGACTTGATACGCACACGCGCGCACACGCACACACACACACAAACATACACACACACACACACACACACACACACACACACACACACACACACATGAATACATGCATATACATGAATACACACACACAATTCTATACTCACAAGCCAATTATATGATACTCAACAAAATATGATACTAAATTCATAATAAAATCCTATCAAACAACTATATAGTATATTTATGGATGTTGTATTATGTGTGTCTATGTGTGTGATACACTAGTGCAACAAAATTTTCTAATTATGTAACCAAACTTCCATACTAACTAGGGTGTGTCTCCATGTATGTCCGGGTGTATCTCCATGTATTTTTGTGTCCATGTGTGTCCATATGTGCCCGTATGTGTCCGTGTCCATACGTATCTATATGTGTGTCCGTGTTAGTACAAATTGTGTCATGTACGGTTGTGTCCTATGTGTGTGTCCATGTGTTCGGGTCCATGTGTTCGGGTCCATGTGTCAGGGATTGGGTTGTGTCCTGTGTGTATCCATGTGTCTTGATTGTGTCCAGTATGTGTGTGTGTCGTAGTTGTGTCCGGGTCTGGGTTAGGGTTTATCGAGCCGAAAGGAAGGGAGGAGGAGCGCCTGAGAGAGGGGTCAATGGAGGAGGACCACGCCGTAGGGGAGGAGCCACGCCGGAGGGGAAGAAACCACGTCTGGGGTCGCCAGTGTCGGTGTTGGGGAGGAACACGGTAGCGTCTTGGTGGGGGGCAAGGGAGGCATTCGAGGGGGTAGGTGGGTCGCCGGAGCAGCGGAGGGTCGCCGGGAGAGGGTGGATTGCCGGTGGGGCATGCGGGAAACAAAAAGTTGGGGAAAGTTGGGGAGAAAAGAAATGAAAAGTCGAATAGATGATAGAACCCTATATTCATTAATTTAGCGAAGTTCGCTCGAGACGTCGCTAAACGTCGCTATATTTTAATAGTATTAGTGACGCGGTTGTCCATAGTCGATAAATTCATCGCTGATTTAAATTATTTTGGTAGTGAGCGACGTCAATAATAGACGTCGCTAATTAAAAAATTAGCGACGTCATCAATACACGTCGCTAAACGTCGCTAATTTAAAAGTTTGTGCCGTTAGTGACGTCGCTAAAAACGTTGCTACAAATCAAAAAAAGCAACGTCGGTAAATACGTCGCTAAATCAAAAAATTCAGTGAAGTTTAGGGACGTTAAAGTAGCTAATAGCGACTATTCTTTAAAGAACCAAAGTAAAGTCGCTAAACATCACTATGTGTCGCTAATAGCAACGTATAGTAACGTTTATTTTAGGAGTCGCTCAAGTCTTTAATATTAGTGACAGTTTATTATGACATTGCTAAAAACGTCGCTATTTCATCATATTTTGGTAGTGTTGGAGTAGCAAGGAGCACTTGGAGAAGGAGCTTTGTCAAGAAAATTATGTCCAGAGCATGTCTGTGGGAATAATTCATTGGAAATCCATCTTCCAATAGGTATAGATCTGAATTTTCCTTTTATTTTGAGTTCTAAATCATACATTTGACCCTTAGGAACCCTTCCATGGCATATGGCCACCTATATAATAAAGTTTTAGGCTCAATTGATGTAATTTGACACTTCTACATAGATTTTGTGTGCAATTTAGAGAAATTACGAGATTGACACATCAAGTTTATGTCATGACACTATTTTATTCTAATAAGACTTAGATTGGTGGTGTGAGACTAGATACATATCCACAAATAGATACGAGTAGGCCGTATCATGGTATTTTGGGATACGCTATGATACGGGGCTCATTTTGGGTGATTGGTGCTAATTCTCTTTAATTTCTCTTGTAACTAGATTCATTAATTATTTATAGGTGTAATTGAGATGTAGGAATGTAAATCATGGAGAATTGGGAGTTTTGGTGTGTCACATGGGTGTATATCACCGAGTATCACATATAGCATGCTAAGTGTTTGTAAGAATGTCTATTGGTTTATTCTAGTATTAATTTCAGTTTCCCGCATATAAGTATATGTGTATTCATAGTAGATTACTAATGTGTGTGTGTGTATGTGTGTGTGTGTATATATATATATATATATATATATATATATATATATATATATATATATATATATATATATATATATATATATATATATGAATTTCATATGTTGGTCCATATATATACATAAAATATATAGCTACCTGTGTAATGTGTAACTGTGTGTGTCTAACTGGGGACTGATGAGTATTAGTTAGTTAGGTGTGTGCTTGTATGTGCTTGTGTATAAGAGGGTGCTGTGTCATATTGCATGTTGTGTGTGTGTGAATGATGAGAGAAGGTGAAGTAAGGTCTGTGTTAGACTGTGTCACAATGTAGGTAATAGGGACTGCTTTTATATGGGGGTGCAAGTGAGGTGAGGTCGGGTTAGCAACTTTATTGTGCAGTGTTGTGTTTGTGCATGTAGGTTCAGGAAGTAGGAAGTGATGGGTTCAAGTGTGTTTCGTGAGAAGCTCGAGGCACAGAGGGCTCAGTCAGAGGCACATCAGAGGCAGACCGACGTTCTACGGCAGGGCATCGAGAGTGCTCATCAGCTTGCTCGTGCTGTAGTTGAGAGAGGAGTTCCGGTCCAGCAGCAGGTTGTTCCTCAGGTTGCTCAGCTTCGGCCAGGCAACATTCAGGACTTCAAAAAACTGGAGCCTAGGGTTTTCAAGGGGACGGAGGGCATCGTCTATGCTGATGATTGGCTCGAGGACATTGAGCGTCTTATGAGGGTGTTCTGTCTTTCTGAAGATCTGAAGGTTGAGATGGTAAGACTTCAACTATTCGACGTCGCTCGTACTTGGTTCAGGAATGAGCCAGTTCTTGTTGACGTAGGACAATCTTGGGAGTTATTCAAGGACCGTTTCAAGAAGAAGTTTTTCGCCCGGATAGACAGGCTTGACTTGGGGAGACAATTTGAGAGTCTCATTCAGGGGAGCATATCTGTGGAGGAATACGCTGCGGAGTTCGGTAGGTTAAGCCAATTTGTAGAGTATCTGGTGAGGGAGCCGGAGGTTCGAGCTATTCGTTTCCGTGAGGGTCTAAACTGGGAAGTGAAGATTCTCATTCCGTCTTTTTATGAGATATATTCGGAGACACTTGCGGAGGAACGCAAGGTTGAGCGGGATTTGGGTTTGAAGACCAAGAGAGACCGTGATTCTTTTCTAGGGGCCAACGGTAGTGCAGTATCTGCCAAACGTCCTTATTTCCAGTCCAGACCTTTCTAGCAGCCACACCAGAACCAGACTCCAGCTAGAGCACCTTTTCACCAGGCAACTCAGCAGAGATAGTTACAGCAAGCTCCATGCAACTACTGCAAGAAGCCCGGCCACATCTGGAAAGTTTACAGGAGGAGGCTAGGAGTTTGTTTGTATTATGGTACTGAAGGACAACAATCGAGGGAGTTTCCTCGTCGTGCAGTTCAGGGAGCAGCTCCAGCTCCGAGGGCACAGACGAGACCACCTGCAGCACAGCCAAGGAGACCGCTTCCGACACAGCAGTAGCATTTTGTCCAGCATCAGCAACAAGGAGGTGCTCGACAGGGACGAGCGTTTGCTATGACCGTCGAAGAGAAGGAACCCACCAGAGATGTTATCGCAGGTTCTATTCTTCTTGATTCCATTCCAGCTTTAGCCTTGTTTAATAGTGGTGCTTCCCATAGTTTTGTATCTGTTTCTTTTGCTCTAAAGCATAGTTTTGTAGCTGAGTCTTTGCTTAGGACTTGCAAGATCATGACCGTGGGAGGCATTATCCTGGTTAATGATATTTGCAAGGACTGGAGAGTTACTCTGGGAGGCCGGGAGTTGAGTGCGTATCTACTTGTAATGCCACTTCCGAGCTACGACATTGTACTCGGGATGGATTGGTTGAGTAGGCACCGTGCTAGCATAGATTGTAGAGGAGGTAGAGTTTTTTTTGGTCCGTCAGGAGAGCCAGAGTTCGAGTTTGCTAGAGGAGCTGCGGAGCAAGGCAAAGGCATTATTTGTGGAGCTATGGTAGAAGACAAGGAGTTGCCACATCCGTTGATAGCAGAGTTCTTGGATGTGTTTCCTGAGGAATTGCCAGGATTGCCGCCAGATCGAGATATTGAATTTTCTATAGACTTGGTGCCATGTGCAGAACCAATTTCGCAGCATGTCTATAGAGTAAACAACAGCGAGCTGGTCGAGTTGAAGAAGCAGGTGGATGAATGATAGGATAAGGGGTTTATCAGATCGAGTTCTTCACCATAGGGAGCCCCGGTATTGTTTGTACCATAGAAGGATGGATCGGTGCGCATATGCATTGATTACAGGGCTTTGAATAATCTCACTATCAAGAATAAGTATCCTTTACCACGGATTGATGATCTGTTTGATCAATTGGGTGGTGCCAAGGTATTTTCTAAGATAGATTTGAGATCAGGCTACCATCAGGTGAAGGTGAAGCCGGAGGACATACCGAAGACTGCTTTTAGAACTCGGTATGGTCAGTACGAGTTTATGGTGATGCCGTTTGGTTTGACTAATGCACCAGCGGTATTTATGAACTTGATGAAAAAGGTGTTCCACCAGTACCTTGACAAGTTCGTGGTGGTGTTCATCGATGACATACTTATATATTCGAGGACACCGGAGGAACATGAGGAGCATTTGAGGATTGTGTTGGATGTGCTGAGAAAAAAGAAGTTGTATGGGAAGTTGTCCAAGTGTGAGTTTTTCTTGGACAAGGTGGAGTTCTTGGGGCATGTTGTGACTGGTGATGGTATTTCAGTGGATCCAAAGAAGATTTCAGCAGTGGAATCTTGGAAGACTCCAAGTTCGGTAGCAGAGATCAGGAGTTTCTTGGGATTGGCAGGCTACTACAGGAAGTTTGTGTAAGATTTTTCGAGGATTGCCGAGCCGATGACCAGACTCACAAGGAAGGATGTGGAGTTTGTTTGGACGGAGGATTGCCAGGTTGCTTTTGATGAGTTGAAGAAGCGGTTGACGTCTGCTCCTATTTTGACGTGGCCATCAGGGTCCGGAGGTTTTACTATTTATAGTGATGCATCGGGGAAAGGTTTGGGTTGTGTTCCTCAGCAGCATAGGAAAGTGATTGCCTATGCATCCAGGCAATTGCGTCCTCATGAAAAGAACTATCCTACCCATAATTTGGAGTTGGCAGCCGTCATATTCGCCCTGAAGTTGTGGAAACATTATTTGTACGGAGAGCGTGTGGAGATCTTCACAGACCACAAAAGCTTGAAGTACGTTTTCACGCAGAAGGAGTTGAACATGAGGCAGCGTCGGTGTCACGACCCGCACCCGGGGTAAGGGTACTAGTCGGAAACAACGCCCAGCCTACGCCGCAGAATCGGCGGTAGAACGCTGTCTAGAAAGTCTATCTAATATAATGAACCACCAAAAGATAGTGTACTCAATCACAGAACTAAGATAGAATGAACACGAATCAGATAAGAATAGAATAGTCACAATACAACTCATGAGTCTAAAATAATACATTAATGAGTCTGAAGAAAAATACAGAAATATACAGGAGACAAATCCAGTACAAAAGAATACTACAAAACTATAAAGCTACAACTCCAGGGTCAACTGTCTCAGTTGGGATAAGTCCCTCTTGAGCCAGGGTCTCAGAATCTAAACCCACAACATCCTGGGGTCCATAATAGGTAGGGTACTCCTCAGTGTCATCTGGAAAAATATATCCAGTCAGGAAAGGAGCAGAGTACAACCCTAACAGCAGTTCTCAAATAATGATAAAAACTATGTAACAGTAAGTAGCTGTGGATAAACAAGATGCATAAATAGATACAAGAAATGTATAGACAATAAGGAAGTACTGGAAAGAAATACAATAATGAACAATATGCTGATAGAACAAGAATACTAATGACTAAGTGTGTGAGTACTAGCTTTAACATGTGATCGGCTTAGGAACTTGCACAAGAGTATAATGGCCTGGCTGATTATACGTGCGGTGTATGATCAACACTCACAAGGAACAAGACATGCACAAGAAGGGTATGATCACATATCTACACTAAAATACTCCCCACCCCGACTGGTATAATAGATCCAACCACGGTACGTTATGGCACTAGATTCCCCAAGAAGATAGCTAGTCTCCCCGAGAATCGGTGTCTGTACATGTACAAGATAACCAATGAAACAATACTTGCACCATATACACCATATACCAAGGAATAACATCTCATGACGAGATCCGGATATACCAATCCGTGTAACCATAGTGTCAAGAGAACATGTATATCTACACTAGATACAACGAACATAGAGGATATCATAAATGAGAAACTATCAGAGAATGTACTCGCCTGAAGTCCAATGAACAGTCTCACAAATGTCTGACTCGGTGCCTCGAAGACCTAGATATGGAATACCACATTAATACAAGGTCCCGGAAAGAGAACAAGTCAAACTAGGCAATTTCTAGGTCAATAAGTCAATTCTAAGTCAAAAGTCAACTATGGTCAACTCTAAAGTCCACTAAAGTCAAACATGGTCAAACCCAAAGTCAACCTCACAAGACATCTATAAAATAATATAGAGATAAACTACAATAATTTAGGAATCAAATTAGATTCAAAAAGAACTCACACAAAGTATACTAATAATATAATTAATATATACCCTAAAATAATATATATACAACCCAACATTTATATAAATAACATAATATATTATTACAATTATTATTCCTCACAAAACACATATATATATACATATATATACATACAATTATAATATATAATATATACATTAAATCTGTCAAAGCGTCATTGAAAAACAGTGAATAAAATAGGATTAAATTAAAACAGTTTAAATAGTGACAGTCGGGACTGTCACCGAAGGACTGTCACCGAAACCCAAATAATAAACTGCCAATGCTTTGGTTTTCGCTGACAGTTAAACTGTCGCGGAAAAGCGTCGCAGAAAAGCTGCTGTTTCCCGCTGCTGCAATTAATGACAAGTTTGTCATTAATTGCCCGAAGGCTACAGCGGCTGCTATTAGTCGGCTAATTAATGACAGTTTTTTACTGTCATTAATTCACTGTCACTAAAACAAGTTGTATATATATAATTATATATATAAAAACAGAATATATAAACAATATATATATATATATAAACAGAATATATAAAACAGTATATATATATATATATAAACCATTAATACAAAAATGTACATATATATATTAATATACACATAAACTTATACCTTCAAATATTTAACAAAGAACATATAATTTACATGGCTAGAAGCACACCTAAAATATTTACATTAATATCCAAATAATTACATAATAATTATAAATAATATAATTACACAATTAAACATACAAATATATTTTATAAAATATTTTATGTATAAATTATATTATTTAACAAGTAGTAACATATATATTGGCATGTAAGAAAGCTACATATTATATTGTACATTATATTAGCACACCCAAAATATAGATCTATGCTACAATAATTACTATAATAAATACACAAAATAAATATTTAATATCCATATATATATACTAATTATAAATGAAGAATTGAACCACAATTAATTAGATCTATGCAAAAATACACACAATTGGAGAGTATCTCACCGTATCCCACTAGATCTAGGATACGCATGCGACACGAGTCCAACACACAACCAAATGCACCCCGAAGGACACAAACAAATCACAAATAATATTTATGAACAAATTAAAGCGTCAAAAGTAGATCTATGTGTCCGTGTCAAAATACGACATGTTCAAAGCCCCGTGTCGGAGGAAAACCCCCAAATGACACGTATCACCAAATAGTTGGGATACGAACCACAAGTATCCCAATATGGATATGACACTAGCCTCAAACACAAATCTCATGTTCAATTGATCTATAGGATCAATTGACACACACAACAAAATATAAATTCGGAATTCCAACAAAATTGACACAAAAAGTACCATAACTTTCTCCATGGGTCTCCTATGAACACAAAACAAAGTCCTATGGGTACTACATACATATAGGTTGATTTTACATGATTAAATCTCAGATTTAGAAGCTATTTAAATGGGAAAATCTGAATTATACCTATTGGGAGATGGATTCCCAATGAAACCTCCAATTGAGATGAACTTGCTTCCAAATTATAGATCCTTGCTCCTCTTTGTAGATCCTTGCTTCCTTCTTCTAGATCCTTGCTTCCTCCTTCTCTAATGGTGAATTGGGAAGAATTTAGAATGAATTTGGTAGGGAATTGGATTGGAAATGGAGGGAATTTGGTAGTGGGAGAATTCTAGATCTAGATTTGGAATGAGATGAGAGGAGAGAGAAATTTTCCCCCCTCTTTAATAGGTCGGCCATAGCCCCTCCCCCAAGCAATTATAAAATGTCCAATGTACCCCTTGGGGCCTCTCATGAAGAAATAATTAAGGAAGGAAGCTTCTAGTCTAATCATTTAATTAATTTAATCCATCTCCTTAACTATGGGCTTTCTAAATGGGCCAAGTCTAACTAATTAATTCATGTTGGTCCATGGGTCCAAACTAAACTAGTTGGGTCCACTAAAATAAGTCTAAAATAATTAAATAATAACTAACAACAATTAAATAATACAACAAATAATTATTTACCATGCACAATATTTATTTAAATAGGAAATTACCAAAATATCCTTTCCTAGAAAATGTGGTAGTGACAAGTCTACCCTCCTTAAAATAATTTCGTCCTCGAAATTCAAAGACGAAAACTACCCCCAGAAAATCACAGAACAGAACTAAAGAATCACAACTAACTAATGAACAGAACATAACAATGAACAGAACATAACTAGAAATAACATACCTCAAGGTACAAACAAATATGGATAACGCTCTCGCATGTCATCCTCTCTCTCCCAGGTAGACTCTCCCGGAGAGTGATGCCTCCATGCGACGCGCACCAAAGGAATAGTCTGGTTCCTCAGCACCTTCTCTCTCCGATCCAGAATTCCAACTGGCTGCTCTGGATAGCTAAGAGTAGGGCCCACCTCTATCTCTGAGTGATCCAATACATGACTAGGATCTGCCACGTATCGTCTCAACTGCGACACATGAAACACGTTGTGCACTCCCTCCAATGCAGGTGGCAAGTCTAGTCTATAAGCAACTGCACCGACCCTCTCTAGAATAGTGAAAGGTCCAATGAATCGCGGACTAAGCTTTCCGCCTCCACCGAAGCGAATCGTGCCTCGTGTCGGAGAAATCCTCAGAAACACCAAACTACCCACCTAGAACAAAACACCACCTTAAGAACTTAATCTATAACAAATAACCAAGAACAAACAAAAATCTAAACTATACCTCGAACTCCAAAGGTCTCCGATGGCTATCGGCCCAATGCCGCTGTCTGTCCTGCGCCACTCGAAGTCTGTCTCTGATCAACTGAACCTTCTCTGCTGCATCCACAACCATCTCTGGCCCAAGCAAAACTCTCTCTCCAACATCGTCCCAAGACAAAGGAGTACGACACCTCCGACCATATAGAGCTTCAAAAGGTGACATCTCTATACTGGCCTGGTAACTGTTGTTGTAAGCAAACTCTACCAAATGGAGATGGTCCTCCCAAGAACCCCCGAAATCTAGTACACAAGTGCGCAACATATCCTCGAGAGTCTGAATAGTCCTCTCTGACTGCCCATCTGTCTGGGGATGATATGCAGTACTGAACTTGAGCTGAGTGCCCAAACTCTCCTACAAACTCCTTCAGAAATGAGAAGTGAAACGACTATCCCGATCTGAGACTATGCTGACGGGAACTCCATGTATCCTAACGATCTGCCTCACATACATCTCTGCCAGCTTCTCCGTAGACAAACCCACCTTGAAAGGCAAAAAGTGGGCCGACTTGGTCAATCTATCAACAATGACCCAAATTGCGTCTTTCCCTCCTGGAGATCGTGGTAGTCCGGACACAAAATCCATAGTAATGTGTTTCCACTTCCACTCTGGAATGGGTAATGGCTGAAGTAAACCTCCTGGCCTCTGTCTCTCGGCTTTCACCTGCTGGCACACTAAGCATCTGGATACAAACTGTGCCACTTCCCTCTTCATGCCATACCACCACACACTCTCTCGCATATCCCGATACATCTTGTTAGCACCTGGATGTATGGAATACTGAGAGCGATGCGCTTCCTGCAATATCTCCTCTCGCAACTCCCCACTAGGCACACACAATCTAACTCCATGCCTCAAAGATCCATCCTCTGCAATAGTGAAATCATCCTCCAATCCTGCTCTCACCTGAGCTCTGATACTCCTCAAAGATACGTCATCATACTGTGCTGCCTTGATCCTATCCATCAAATCTGAATGTATCTGCAATCCCCACATCTGCATAGCACCACCCGGAATAATCACCTCAATGCCCAAGCTCTCCAAGTCCTCCAACAAATATCGATCCTGCGTCAAGAACATAACTACCGGATACCTGCTCAAAGCATCGGCAACTACATTGGCCTTCCCAGGATGATATTGCAAAGAGATATCAAAATCCTTCATCAGTTCCAACCACCGACGCTGCCTCATGTTCAACTCCTTCTGCGTGAAAACGTACTTCAAGCTTTTGTGGTCTGTGAAGATCTCCACACGCTCTCCGTATAAATAATGTTTCCACAACTTCAGGGCGAATATGACAGCTGCCAACTCCAAATCATGGGTAGGATAGTTCTTTTCATGAGGACGCAATTGCCTGGATGCATAGGCAATCACTTTCCCATGCTGCTGAAGAACACAACCTAAACCCTTTCCCGATGCATCACTATAAATAGTAAAACCTCCGGACCCTGATAGCAATGTCAAAATAGGAGCAGACGTCAACCTCTTCTTCAACTCCTCAAAAGCGGCCTGGCAATCTTTCGTCCAAACAAACTCCACATCCTTCCTTGTGAGTCTGGTCATCGGCTCGGCAATCCTCGAAAAATCTTGCACAAACTTTCTGTAGTAGCCTGCCAATCCCAAGAAACTCCTGATCTCTGCTACCGAACTCGGAGTCTTCCAAGATTCCACTGCTGAAATCTTCTTCGGATCCACTGAAATACCATCACCAGTCACACATGCCCCAAGAATTCCACCTTGTCCAAGAAAAACTCACATTTGGACAACTTTCCATACAGCTTCTCCTTCCTCAGCACATCCAACACAATCCTCAAATGCTCCTCATGCTCCTCCGGTGTCCTCGAGTATATGAGTATGTCGTCGATGAACACCACCACGAACTTGTCAAGGTACTGGTGGAACACCTTGTTCATCAAGTTCATAAATACCGCCGGTGCATTAGTCAAACCAAACGGCATCACCATAAACTCGTATTGACCATACCGAGTTCTAAAAGCAGTCTTCGGTATGTCCTCCGGCTTCACCTTCACCTGATGGTAGCCTGATCTCAAATCTATCTTAGAAAACACCTTCGCACCACTCAACTGATCAAACAGATCATCAATCCGTGGCAAAGGATACTTATTCTTGATAGTGAGATTATTCAAAGCCCTGTAATCAATGCACATACGCACCGATCCATCCTTCTTCGGTACAAACAATACCGGGGCTCCCCATGGTGAAGAACTCGATCTGATAAACCCCTTATCCTGCAATTCGTCCACCTGCTTCTTCAACTCGACCAGCTCGTTGTTGTTTACTCTATAGACATGCTGCAAAATCGGTTCTGCACCTGGCACCAAGTCTATAGAAAATTCAATATCTCGATCTGGCGGCAATCCTGGCAATTCTTCAGGAAACACATCCAAAAATTCTGCTATCAACGGATGTGGCAACTCCTTGTCTTCCACCATAGCTCCACAAATAATGCCTTCTTCCTGCTCCGCAGCTCCTCTAGCAAACTCGAACTCTGGCTCTCCTGGCGGACCAAACAAAACTCTACCTCCTCTACAATCTATGCTAGCACGGTGCCTACTCAACCAATCCATCCCGAGTACAATGTCGTAGCTCGGAAGTGGCATTACAAGTAGACACGCACTCAACTCCCGGCCTCCCAGAGTAACTCTCCGATCTTTGCAAATATCATTAACCAGGATAATGCCTCCCCCGGTCATGATCTTGCAAGTCCTAAGCAAAGACTCAGCTACCAAACCATGCTTTAGAGCAAAAGAAACAGATACAAAACTATGGGAAGCACCACTATCAAACAAAGCTAAAGCTGGAATGGAATCAAGAAGAATAGAACCTGCGATGACATCTCCGGTGGGTTCCTCCTCTTCGACTGTCATAGCAAACGCTCGTCCCTGCCGAGCACCTCCCTGCTGCTGATGCTGGACAAAACGCTGCTGCTGTGTCGGAAGCGGTCCCCTCGGTTGTGCTGCAGGTGGTCTCATCTGTGCCCTCGGAGCTGGAGCTGCTGCCTGAACTGCACGACGAGGACACTCCCTCAATTGATGCCCTTCAGTACCACAATACAAACAAACTCCTAGCCTCTTTCTGCAAACTTCCCAGATGTGGCCGGGCTTCTTGCAGAAGTTGCATAGAGCTTGCTGTAACTGCCTCTGCTGCTGAGGTGCCTGGTGAAAAGGCGCTCTAGTTGGAGTCTGGTTCTGCTGTGGCTGCTGGAAAGGTCTGGACTGGAAATGAGGACGTTTGGCAGATACTGCACTGCCGTTGGCCCCCAGAAAAGAATCACGGTCTCTCTTGGTCTTCAAACCCAGATCCCGCTCAACCTTGCGTGCCTCCGCAAGTATCTCCGAGTATGTCTCATAAAAAGATGGAATGAGGATCAATATGGCATAAGATGTAAGACATCAAGGAAAGGACAGTTTAAGGGATCAAGTATCAATGTCAAAGGAGAATAGTTGAATCAAAAGAATTTTCCTAGATGTGATTGAGTATCTCAGCCTATATCCTATATCCTATTGCAGGCTCGCAGTAGTACAACTAAGTTGTCGCACTACCACGACATCACATACTTGTGAAGCTAGACCTGCATGGGCCACCACCAAAAACGTGTCACGACCCGCACCCGGGGTAAGGGTACTAGTCGGAAACAACGCCCAGCCTACGCCGCAGAATCGGCGGTAGAACGCTGTCTAGAAAGTCTATCTAATATAATGAACCACCAAAAGATAGTGTACTCAATCACAGAACTAAGATAGAATGAACACGAATCAGATAAGAATAGAATAGTCACAATACAACTCATGAGTCTAAAATAATACATCAATGAGTCTGAAGAAAAATACAGAAATATGTTGGAGACAAATCCAGTACAAAAGAATACTACAAAACTATAAAGCTACAACTCCAGGGTCAACTGTCTCAGTTGGGATAAGTCCCTCTTGAGCCAGGGTCTCAGAATCTAAACCCACAACATCCTGGGGTCCATAATAGGTAGGGTACTCCTCAGTGTCATCTGGAAAAATATATCCAGTCAGGAAAGGAGCAGAGTACAACCCTAACAGCAGTTCTCAAATAATGATAAAAACTATGTAACAGTAAGTAGCTGTGGATAAACAAGATGCATAAATAGATACAAGAAATGTATAGACAATAAGGAAGTACTGGAAAGAAATACAATAATGAACAATATGCTGATAGAACAAGAATACTAATGACTAAGTGTGTGAGTACTAGCTTTAACATGTGATCGGCTTAGGAACTTGCACAAGAGTATAATGGCCTGGCTGATTATACGTGCGGTGTATGATCAACACTCACAAGGAACAAGACATGCACAAGGAGGGTATGATCACATATCTACACTAAAATACTCCCCACCCCGACTGGTATAATAGATCCAACCACGGTACGTTATGGCACTAGATTCCCCAAGAAGATAGCTAGTCTCCCCGAGAATCGGTGTCTGTACATGTACAAGATAACCAATGAAACAATACTTGCACCATATACACCATATACCAAGGAATAACATCTCATGACGAGATCCGGATATACCAATCCGTGTAACCATAGTGTCAAGAGAACATGTATATCTACACTAGATACAACGAACATAGAGGATATCATAAATGAGAAACTATCAGAGAATGTACTCGCCTGAAGTCCAATGAACAGTCTCACAAATGTCTGACTCGGTGCCTCGAAGACCTAGATATGGAATACCACATTAATACAAGGTCCCGGAAAGAGAACAAGTCAAACTAGGCAATTTCTAGGTCAATAAGTCAATTCTAAGTCAAAAGTCAACTATGGTCAACTCTAAAGTCCACTAAAGTCAAACATGGTCAAACCCAAAGTCAACCTCACAAGACATCTATAAAATAATATAGAGATAAACTACAATAATTTAGGAATCAAATTAGATTCAAAAAGAACTCACACAAAGTATACTAATAATATAATTAATATATACCCTAAAATAATATATATACAACCCAACATTTATATAAATAACATAATATATTATTACAATTATTATTCCTCACAAAACACATATATATATACATATATATACATACAATTATAATATATAATATATACATTAAATCTGTCAAAGCGTCATTGAAAAACAGTGAATAAAATAGGATTAAATCAAAACAGTTTAAATAGTGACAGTCGGGACTGTCACCGAAGGACTGTCACCGAAACCCAAATAATAAACTGCCACTGCTTTGGTTTTCGCTGACAGTTAAACTGTCGCGGAAAAGCGTCGCAGAAAAGCTGCTGTTTCCCGCTGCTGCAATTAATGACAGGTTTGTCATTAATTGCCCGAAGGCTACAGCGGCTGCTATTAGTCGGCTAATTAATGACAGTTTTTTACTGTCATTAATTCACTGTCACTAAAACAAGTTGTATATATATAATTATATATATAAAAACAGAATATATAAACAATATATATATATATATATATATATATAAACAGAATATATAAAACAGTATATATATATATATATATAAACCATTAATACAAAAATGTACATATATATATTAATATACACATAAACTTATACCTTCAAATATTTAACAAAGAACATATAATTTACATGGCTAGAAGCACACCTAAAATATTTACATTAATATCCAAATAATTACATAATAATTATAAATAATATAATTACACAATTAAACATACAAATATATTTTATAAAACATTTTATGTATAAATTATATTATTTAACAAGTAGTAACATATATATTGGCATGCAAGAAAGCTACATATTATATTGTACATTATATTAGCACACCCAAAATATAGATCTATGCTACAATAATTACTATAATAAATACACAAAATAAATATTTAATATCCATATATATATACTAATTATAAATGAAGAATTGAACCACAATTAATTAGATCTATGCAAAAATACACACAATTGGAGAGTATCTCACCGTATCCCACTAGATCTAGGATACGCATGCGACACGAGTCCAACACACAACCAAATGCACCCCGAAGGACACAAACAAATCACAAATAATATTTATGAACAAATTAAAGCGTCAAAAGTAGATCTATGTGTCCGTGTCAAAATACGACATGTTCAAAGCCCCGTATCGGAGGAAAACCCCCAAATGACACGTATCACCAAATAGTTGGGATACGAACCACAAGTATCCCAATATGGACACGACACTAGCCTCAAACACAAATCTCATGTTCAATTGATCTATAGGATCAATTGACACACACAACAAAATATAAATTCGGAATTCCAACAAAATTGACACAAAAAGCACCATAACTTTCTCCATGGGTCTCCTATGAACACAAAACAAAGTCCTATGGGTACTACATACATATAGGTTGATTTTACATGATTAAATCTTAGATTTAGAAGCTATTTAAATGGGAAAATCTGAATTATACCTATTGGGAGATGGATTCCCAATGAAACCTCCAATTGAGATGAACTTGCTTCCAAATTGTAGATCCTTGCTCCTCTTTGTAGATCCTTGCTTCCTTCTTCTAGATCCTTGCTTCCTCCTTCTCTAATGGTGAATTAGGAAGAATTTGGAATGAATTTGGTAGGGAATTGGATTGGGAATGGAGGGAATTTGGTAGTGGGAGAATTCTAGATCTAGATTTGGAATGAGATGAGAGGAGAGAGAAATTTCCCCCCTCTTTAATAGGCCAGCCATAGCCCCTCCCCCAAGCAATTGTAAAATGTCCAATGTACCCCTTGGGGCCTCTCATGAAGAAATAATTAAGGAAGGAAGCTTCTAGTCTAATCATTTAATTAATTTAATCCATCTCCTTAACTATGGGCTTTCTAAATGGGCCAAGTCTAACTAATTAATTCATGTTGGTCCATGGGTCCAAACTAAACTAGTTGGGTCCACTAAAATAAGTCTAAAATAATTAAATAATAACTAGCAACAATTAAATAATACAACAAATAATTATTTACCATGCACAATATTTATTTAAATAGGAAATTACCAAAATATCCTTTCCTAGAAAATGTGGTAGTGACAGTCGGTGGTTGGAACTGATGAAGGATTTTGATATCTCTTTACAATATCATCCTGGGAAAGCCAATATAGTTGCCGATGCTTTGAGCAGGTATCCGGTAGCTATGTTCTTGACGCAGGATCAATATTTGTTGGAGAACTTGGAGAGCTTGGGCATTGAGGTGATTGTTCCTGGGTGTGCTATGCAGATGTGGGGATTGCAGATACACTCAGATTTGATGGACAGGATCAAGGCAGCATAATATGATGATGTATCTCTAAGGAGTATCAGAGCTCAGGTGAGAGCAGGATTGGAGGATGATTTCACTATTGCAGAGGATGGATCTTTGAGGCATAGAGTTAGATTGTATGTGCCTAGTGGGGAGTTGCAAGAGGAGGTATTGCAGGAAGCACATCGCTCTCAGTATTCCATTCATCCAGGTGCTAACAAGATGTATCGGAATATGCGAGAGAGTGTATGGTGGTATGGCATGAAGAGGAAAGTGGCACAGTTTATATCCAGATGCTTAGTGTGCCAACAGGTGAAAGCCGAGAGGCAGAGGCCAGGAGGTTTACTTCAGCCATTACCCATTCCAGAGTGGAAGTGGGAACACATTACTATAGATTTTATGTCCGGACTTCCACGATCTCCAGGAGGAAAAAACGCGATTTGGGTCATTGTTGATAGGTTGACCAAGTCGGCCCACTTTTTGCCTTTCAAGGTGGGTTTGTCTACGGAGAAGCTGACAGAGATGTATGTGAGGCAGATCGTTAGGATACATGGAGTTCCCGTCAGCATAGTCTCAGATCGAGATAGTCATTTCACTTCTCATTTCTAGAGGAGTTTGCAGGAGAGTTTGGGCACTCAGCTCAAGTTCAGTACTGCATATCATCCCCAGACAGATGGGCAGTCAGAGAAGACTATTCAGACTCTCGAGGATATGTTGCGCACTTGTGTACTAGATTTTGGGGATTCTTGGGAGGACCATCTCCATTTGGTAGAGTTTGCTTACAACAACAATTACCAGGCCAGTATAGAGATGTCACCTTTTGAAGCTCTATATGGTCGGAGGTGTCGTACTCCTTTGTCTTGGGACGATGTTGGAGAGAGAGTTTTGCTTGGGCCAGAGATGGTTGTGGATGCAGCAGAGAAGGTTCAGTTGATCAGAGACAGACTTTGAGTGGTGCAGGACAGACAGCGGCATTGGGCCGATAGCCATCGGAGACCTTTGGGATTCGAGGTATAGTTTAGATTTTGTTTGTGCTTGTTTTTGTTTGTTATAGATTAAGTTCTTAAGGTGGTGTTTTTTATAGGTGGGTAGTTTGGTATTTCTGAGGATTTCTCCGACACGAGGCACGACTCGCTTCGGTGGAGGCGGAAAGCTTTGTCCGCGATTCATCGGACCTTTTACTATTCTAGAGAGGGTCGGTACAGTTGCTTATAGACTAGACTTGCCACCTGCATTGGAGGAAGTGCATAACGTGTTTCATGTGTCACAGTTGAGACGATACGTGGCAGATCCTATACATGTATTGGATCACTCGGAGATAGAGGTGGGCCCTACTATTAGCTATCCAGAGCAGCCAGTTGAGATTCTGGATCGGAGAGAGAAGGTGCTGAGGAACCAGACTATTTCTTTGGTGCGCGTCGCATGGAGGCATCACTCTTCGGGGGAGTCTACCTGGGAGAGAGAGGATAAAATGCGAGAGCGTTATCCATATTTGTTTGTACCTTGAGGTATGTTATTTTCTTGTTATGTTCAGTTCATTAGTTAGATGTGATTCTTTAGTTCTGTTCTGTTATTTTTGGGGGTAGTTTTTGTTTTTGAATTTCGAGGACGAAATTATTTTAAGGAGGGTAGACTTGTCACTACCATATTTTCTAGGAAAGGGTATTTTAGTCTTTTTCCTATTTAATTAAATATTATGCATGGTAAATAATTATTGTTGTATTATTAATTGTTGTTAGATATTATTTAATTATTTTGGACTTGTATTAGTGGACCCAACTAGTTTAGTTTGGACCCATGGACTAACATGAATTAATTAGTTAGACTTGGCCCATTTAGAAACCCATTGTTAAGGAGATGGATTAAATTAATTAAATCTTTAGACTATAAGCTTCATTCCTTAATTATTTCTTCATGAGAGGCCTAAGGGGTATATTGGATATTTCATAATTGCTTGAGGAAGGGGTAGGGGCTGGCCTATTAAAAGAGGGGAGAAAATTCTCTCTCCTCTCATTTTTATTCCAAATCTAGATCTAGAATTTCCCACTACCAATTTCCTTTCATTCCCATTCCATTTCTCTACCAAATTTATTCCAATTTCTTTCCAATTCACCATTAGAAAGTAGAGAAGCAAGGATCTATAAGGAGGAAGCAAGGATCTACAAAGAGGAGCAAGGATCTACAATTTGGAAGCAATTTTATCTCAATTGGAGGTTTCATTGGGAATCCATCTCCCAATAGGTATAATTCAGTTTTCCCCCTTAAAATAGTTTTTAAATATGAGATTTAATCATGTAAAATCAACCTATATGTATGTACTACCCATAGGACTTGGTTTTGTGTTCATAGGAGACCCATGGAGAAAGTTATGGTACTTTTTATGTCAATTTTGAGGGAATTCCGAATTGACATTTTATTGTGTGTGTCAATTGATCCTATAGATCAATTGGGCATGTGCTTATGTGTTTGGGGCTAGTGTCGTGTCCATAATTGGGTATGTGTAGGTCGTATCCCAACAATTTGGTGATACTTGTTGTTTTGGGGGTTTTCCCTCCGACACGGGACTTTATACATGTCGTATTTTGACACGTACACATAGATCTACATTTGACACTTTGATTTCTTCATAAATAATATTTGTAACTTGTTTGTGTCCTTCGGGGTACAATTGGTTGTGTGTTGGACTCGTGTCACATGCGTGTCCTAGATCTAGTTGGATACGGTATGATACTCTCCATTTGTGTGTGTTTATGTGTAGATCTAATTATTTATGCTTTAATTCTTGAATTATAATTAGTAAATATATATAGATGTTATATATTTATTTTAGTGTATTTATTATGGTATTTTTGGTAGCATAGAAATATGTATTGTAGGTATACTAATATAATGTATAAATATATATGTAGCTTTCTTTTACATGCATTTATATATGTTACAATTTATGTTAGTAGTATAAATTATATGTAAATATTTTATAAAATATATTTATGTGTTTAAATGAGTAATTAAATTAATTATAATTATTATATGATTATTTATATATAAATGGATGTATTTTTATTAAACATATATATGTATGTGTACTTTTAACCATGTTGAAATATGTACATTAGTACATAGGAAGTATTTTATAGCTATTAATAATTATTTATATGTGTAGGATTATGTATATATAGAAGTATATATTTATTTAATTGTTATATATATATATTGATTTATATATTTATATATTAATAAATATATAGTTATATATATTATTTACTTTTGGCAATAGCTGCATTTAATGACAGTTTTCTGTCATTAAACAGCAACAGCAGCCACTGTAGCTTTAATGAGCATTTAATGACAGTTCTGTCATTAAATAGCAGCGGGCGAGATTTAAACAGCAGCAGCGACGGACATTTCTGTGACAGTTGAACTGTCACCAATAAAGTGACCGCAGTGCATTTACACAGCAGATTAGCGACGACGTTTTCAGTGGCAGTTGGAACTGTCGCTGAAAGTCTGTTTATTGAAAAAATCAGTGTTTTAGCACACTGTTTTCAGTGACAGTTAGGCAATTTAGTGTATAGTTCTATATATTATATTTATATATATATGTATATATATATGTATTTATTGTGAGATATAATACTAGTATTGTTATATTCTTAATTGTATAATATTAGTTTATATATATTATATTATGTATAAGGGTAAATACTACATCTATGTATCTTGAGCATTACTTTGTGGAAACCAAGGTAAGTGGGATATTCATGATACGAGATTTGGGTATCGAGTTGTGACTTTGTGTGGGTACAAAGTTGGTTCAAAACCATGGTTCCTAATTATTGTAATTAATATTCTATATTATTATACTTTATTGTTGATATGTGTATTGTGCGGTTTACCTTGGATTCACGTATCCGAAGATACGATATCCTAATATTTTAGGTTGTGATTCCTATGACTTAGATTTTAGTATTTTGATCCAAGATTTCGGTGCTAGACTTGTGCAACCTAGAAATAGATAGTTGACCTTGGTTTGACCATAGTTGACTTTTGACTTAGAATTGACTTATTGACCTAGAAGTTGACTAGTTTAACTTATTCTCTTTTCGGGACCTTCTATTGATGTTGTATTCCATATCTAGGTCTTCGAGGTACCGAGTCAGACATCTGTGAGACTATTCATTGGACTTCAGGCGAGTACATTCTCTGATAGTTTCTCATTTATGATATCTTCTATGTTCACTATATATAGTGTAGATATCCATGTTCTCTTGACACTATGGTTACACGAATTGTATATCCGAATCTCGTCATGAGATATTATTCCTTGGTATATGGTATATATGGTGCAAGTATTGTTTTATTGGTTATCTTGTACATGTACAGACACCGATTCTCGGGAAGACTAGCTATCTTCTTGGGGAATCTCGTGCCATAGCATACCGTGGTTGGATCTATTATACCAGTCGGGGGTGGGGAGTATTAGTATAGATATGTGATCAATATCCCTATTGAATAAAGTAATGATTACTGAATAGTGTTGATCATACACCGCATGTATGATTAGCTAGGCCGCATTGCATCTTGCCCAAGCCGATCACATGTTAAGCTAGTACTCACACACTTAGTCATTAGTATTATTGTTCCATTGGCATATTGTTCATTATTGTATTTATTTCCAATATTTCCTTATTGTATATATATCTCTTATATCTATTGTGCATCTTGTTTATCCATAGCTATTTACTGTTACATAGTTTTTATCATTAATTAGAACTGTTGTTAGAGATATACTCTGCTCCTTTCCTGACTGGATATATTTTTCCAGATGACACTGAAGAGTGGTACCCTACCTTTTATGGATCCCAAGATGTTGTGGGTTTAGATTCTGAGACCCTGGCTCAAGAGGGACTTATCCCAACTGAGACAATTGACCCTGGAGTTGTAGCTTCATAGTATTCTTTGTACTGGATTTGTCTCCAGCTTATTTTGTTATTTCTTCAGACTCATTGATGTATTATTTTAGACTCATGAGTTGTATTGTGACTATTCTATTCTTATCTGATTTGTGCTCATTTCTATCTTAGTTCTGTGATTGAGTATACTATCATTATTGGTGGTTCATTATATTATTAGATAGATTATCGAGACAGCGTTCTACCGTCGATTCTGCGGCGTAGGCTGGACGTTGTTTCCGACTAGTGCCCTTACACCGGGTGCGGATCGTGACAGTACATGTATCAATTTGTGAACAATACAATAATTGCAGTAGTAGTAACCACTATTGGGAAGAGCTCGGGTATTGGTTGAGAAGAAGTAGCAGCTGTAGAATTGCATCATTGGCATTATAAGCCAACTGATGCAACTACAGTAACATCAAGGTAAAGAGGGGGGAGCTTACCTGCAGGTAAAGTCAGTTAGGAAGTTAAGGGGGGGGGGGAGGAGTTAGTTTCAGGTTTCACTGCTAGTTGTGTGTCAAGTATCAGATATTATACACTTATGTATCAGTCCTTATAATTAGACCTTGAATAGGTATCAGTGTGTTAGATCACATGTATATCCTATAGTGTTAAGTTATTGTGTTTGAGTGAAGGTGTGTTAATACAGGTTGTATTACAGTTATGTGAGGAGGACTGATACTTGAATGTATTAGTATTGAAAACTCGAGTTAGGACTGATGGAGAGTGTGTGATAGTTCAAAATTTATATGGTGATGTTATGAGGTATTTTCTCAACTGTGATCAGAGGGGGAGTATCAGGTATCTTAGTATCTGTAGGTAAGTACTAGGGTGTATCCGTATGAAACACTGATGGGGGATATCAGTGTAAACACATTGATTAATGTGTATCAAGTGGATTAGAGGTAATAGAGTATCAGTATATGTTAGTATTAGTTAGTATAGGTTCAGTTATCAGTTAATTGTATAACAGTTAGTAAGTTAGTATATAAATGTCTGTTAGTATCAATCCTAAGTTAGTTTATTAGTTATACTAGATAGTGTAACTATTAGGTAAGGTATTAGTTATAAATATTGGTAATAACCTAGTATAGCTCATATAAGCTAGTGTTAGCTAATTAGTTACCCATATGGATTAATTAGCTTATTGTGGACCTAGAAACTTGTGTATGACATAGAAATGGCCTAAAAATCATACTAGTTTATTTTTTACTTATCCATCATCCATTACACCCAAGTGACATGATATTTTCTATATAGGGTTGTGTGATACCAGCTCGGATACTGAGTTACACCCTTGCTCAATACCAGAGGTGATTACATCTCTCTATTAGTTTTTAGTCATGATAGTATATATATCACATGTTCCAGAACTGTTTACTTGATTCAGACATAGTGGCTACACGAACTGGTACTAAATGGATCCTGTCATGGGATGTTATCCCTACCGTGTTCAACGTTCATCATGTGTATCAGGTATTGATTACCATGTACTTTATATTCATACACTTCTCATATTCAGTGTGCTTATATTCGTATTTGTAACATGTCGTGATTGGATCCATAAGTATTGGTTGGGGATGGGGGAGTAGGAGTTGGTTATGTGATCAAGTCTAGTGTATTCATGTATATGTCAATACATTTCATAAGTATAATCGAGTTACCATATTATATTCGTGTTCAACCTAAACCAATCACATAACAAACTTGTACTCTAAGGAAAATTAGCTAGTATTATCTATTTCCAATACCTGCAGTTATTCCATATTGCATGTTCTTTCCTTTCCAGTATATTACCTGTTTACTTTAGTTCATTTTCATTCCTATTGCTAGTTCATATTGTATTCTTTAAAATTACCTGTCATATATCCTTTACCATGTATTTGGAACTGCTTAAGTTTTGTAATTCGCTCCAATTCTGATTGGATATAATTTTTATATGATTGGCTTGAGGAGCAGTGTCCCACTTACTACGGGTCGTAGGATGGTGAGACATTAAAGGATACTCTCCTAGAGCAGGAGAACCTAGTGCTAGTGACCGATGAGGCTTAGACTTATATGTTAGATATTGTATTAGTCATATTTTAGACTCATGGCATGTATATTGGTATTTTGGGAGTTATTTTTGCTTAGACACATAGTGTAGAATTTTGGATATTTTATGATTTTTATTTCATCTTTTTATTCCATATCGTGCTATTTCTTCCTCTAGTTTGACATTATGATTGAGTATTGACTCTCATTATTATATCATCATATTATTTCTCCATTTAGAGATAAGATGACATGACATGTACTATATATATATTATGTGTGAGGTTAGATAGTATTGTTGACCCAAATATCGTTCAACCATCGATATTGCGGCGTAGGCTGGGCGTTGTTCACGTACTCGTACCCTCATCCCGGATGCGGGTCGTGACACATTTTTATTGATGGCCCAAGCAGGTCTAAGAGATTGCAAGTAGTACAATTTTGTAGTGGTGCTCAGACTTAGAGTACTGCTACGAGCCTATTTTAGGATATAGGATATAGGCTGAGAGTATACTCAATCAAAGCTAAGAACACTTCTAACTTATTGTTTTGTTATCCTTATCAATCTGAATGCTTGTTTACTTTGAATAATTTTGTCCTTCTCTAATGATATCATATCTTACTCAATATTGATTCCTTTGTTCAAATCTGTCTTTAGTATGTCGTCAAAGACGCGATTCCAGTGCTCAAGCGCAATATCAACGAGGTCGGTCACTTCGTCGCCTCTGAGTAGGGCAGCAACAGCCACTGCTCCATCAGATTCATCTCAGAGGGCCGCTTTATCGGTCCAGGTGGGCGTTACTGCAGTAGCTTTTGGGGGTGCTCCACTTCCAGTCCAAAGGACAGTTCCTACAACTTCACAGAGGACGGTGCCTACAGCTTCAAAGGAGCTACCACTACCACCACTAGCCATTGATCCGGCACAGGTGTTTGCGCTCTTTCAGTAGATGATGGAGGCACAGAGGGCCCAGGCGGAGGCACAAAAGCGCCAGTCTTGTCACCCTCTCTTTTTCAACTAAGGGTAGTTTGGTAATTTGACATGAGTAATTATATTTTTGGATTTATTATATTAAATATTATGCATGTGTAAATATTATTTGTTGTATTATTTAATTATTGTTAGATGTTGGATTTATTTTGGACTTGTGTAGTGGACCTAACTAGTTAGTTTAGATTTATGGACCCAATATTTAATTCTAGTTTGGATTGAGCCCAATAGTAGGCCTATTCATTTAGAGGATGAATTAATTAGTGAAACCAATTTGACTAGAACCTTCCCTCCTTAATTAAATTTTTTATGAGAGGCCCCAAGGGGTATTTTAGAAAATTCATAGTAGCTTCCATGAGGGGCAAGGGCTGGCCACCTATAGAGAGGAGAGAGAATCTCTCTCTTCTCATTCTAATTTAGATATAAAAAAAATTTCTTTTCCAAATTCTCTATTCCCACACAAATTCATACTCAATTTTTTCCCCAATTCCTTCCTTATTCTTCATTGGAGGCTACTAGAACAAGGATCTACAAGGAGGAAGCAAGGATCTAGAAATAGAAACAATGATCTACAAGTTGGAGGCTACTTTCATCCAATTTGGAGAATTCATTAAAAATCCATCTTCTAATAGGTATAATTCAGGTTTTCCTCTTTAATTAGGTTCTATATATATGAATTCACCCTAAAGAACCACCCTATATGCTAAGGCTACCCATAGAAATTGGAATTAGGTTCATAGGAGGCCTATAGAGGAAGTTATGTGGTATTTTGTGTCAATTTTGGGAGAATTCCGTGATTGGCACATCTTGTGTTTGTCAATTGGTCAATTAGACTAAATTAACATGTGTTTGCTTGTGTGTGACTAGTGTCCTGTCCACAATTGGATATGTGTAGGCCGTATCCCGATAATTTTGAGATACAGGTTGATTTGGGAGTTTTTCTTTGACACGGGGGTTTGTGTATGTCATATCTTGACACGGACACATAGTTGTGTATTTAATTTTTTGTATTGTTTATAATTAGTATTCTAGACTTGCTCGTGTCCTTCGAGAAATATTTGGTTATGTGGTGGAGCCGTATCGCAAGCGTATCATAGAATGAGTGTGATACAGGTGCGGTGCGCTCCACGTGTTTGCTTCATTACATTTAAATTCATTTGACTTAGTACTACATATTAGTATTATATATTATGTAATAATATATCTATGTATATGTGTATATATCTATATTATATTGTATAAATATGCATATATGGATATAGGTATATGTGTTTATGTATGTAGATATATATATATCTATAGGTATGTGTGTATGTTTGTATATACATATATATATATATATGGTTGAGTGTATCTATATATGTATATATATGAGAATGTATATACATATTGATATCTATATGTATATGTATATAGGTATGTGTGTGGATGTGTTGTGAGTGAATGAGTAGTGAGTGAGAGGGTCGGGTAGCAGCAACCATCAATTGAAGAGCAGTCGCAATGCAGCAGCAGGGAGAGCATGCACTGCAGTAGTATAATTCGAGCAAGGCAGCAGCAGTTGTACTGCAAGTATGCAACAGTGTACAGCCAAGGCTTGCACAAGCAGCAGCCTGCACCTCCACTGTGCAACAACCTGCAAGCCTCAGCAGCATTCAGCAAACTGCATTCAGCAAAGAGCAGTAGCAGCCATTCACAGTATCTCCAACAGCAAGCAAACTAAAGGCAGTATGTAGCCTCGAGTACAAGCAGCAGCTAGCTGCACTGAGCTGCATGAGAAATAGCAAGCAGTGCAATCAACAGAGGGCCAGTAGCAGCAAATCGAGCAACACTGCAGGAAGCATAAAGCAAGTAGCAGTTTCACCAAGAAGCAAACAGAGGGTAGCAGCAAGCATAGGCAATAAGCAGCAACTGGTACTGCAACATGAGTAGCAGCAGCTTCAACAGCAAGCACAACAAGGTATAAGGACAGTTAGTTAAGGTATGGTTAGCTAGTAGTTTATTAGTGGTTTAGTTAGTAGATATAGCTATTAATAGTTAGTAGTTAATTACTTTGTTAAGTAGTTATGTATATAGATATATTATTAGTCAAATAGTTAGATATATATACATACTTGATTAGATTAGTAGCTATATGTATATATGTATATATGTAGGTATTGTATATAAGTAATTGATAGTATTATAGTATTGATATGTATTGTATGTTAGAATAGTTAATGTATTGATAGTGAGCTATATATATTAGGATTTGAATTACCTTGTGATACCAAGGTAATTTGAAGGTATTGGTCGATACTCAAGATATTGGGTTTGAGTATCGAGATAGGTGTGTAGGTAGTGAGATATGCATTAGTTCAAAGCCAAGTTATACTCTTCGCATTAGTTAGCTAAGATTACTATAAATATTGTCTTATATATATATAATTAATATTTTTATATCAAAAACTTGCGTATCCTATGATACGGTATTTTGTGTGTATCCTAGTATCTTAGTTTAGCTAGTGTGGCCTAGTTACATAGTGTATGGACCTAATATCCTAGAGTTTGACTCATACAACCTAGACATAGCCAGTTTGATCAAATTTGACTAGAGTTGACCTACTTTGACTGTTTTGACTTAAAAATAGCTTTTTGACCAAGAATTGTGATAAATTAACTTATTTTTATTCCAGAACCTTTTATTGATGTAATATACCATGTATAGGTCTGTGTGACACCAGCTTGGGCATCGAGAGACACACCATGCTTTGGACCTCAGGCGAGTACATTTCTCTTTTAGTTTTTATTTCATAATAGTGTATATATCTCATATTCTAGAATTGTATACTTGATTTCGACATAGTAGTTTCATGGACTGGTACTACATGGATCCTGTCAGGAGATCTTATCCCCTCCCGTGTTCAGCGGATACTCCTTCACATGTATTTTATCATATGAATTGGGTATTGATTATTTATATTTTATGTTCACTCACTGCTCGTATTCGGTGTGCTTATTCATTTACACACAATGCTCGTGTTCAGTATGTCCATATTCGTATTCGTAACGTGTCGTGATTGGATCCATTAGTATTAGTTGGGGATAGGGGAGTAGGAGTTGATTATGTGATCAAAGCCCCAGTGTATTCATGTACATGTCGATTATATACCATACTTGTAATCGAGTTACCTTATTGTATTCGTATTCAACCTAAACCGATCATATAATAAATTTGTATTCGAAGGCACATTAGTTAGATTTTAGTTATTTTTATTATTGGAGATACTCATATTGCTTGTTCTCATTCCAGTACATTACATGTTCACTATAGTTCATTTTATTCAGATGTTTAGTTATCTTGTATTCTTTTTAATTATCTGTTTTATATGCTCGATTATGTATTTGAAACTGCTTTCAGAGGTATGTACTTTGCTCCAATCCTGACTGGATATATTTTTCCAGATGATTGGCTTATAGATCAGTGTCCTACATTCTACGGGTCGCAGGAGGGCTTATCTTTAGAGGATACTCCTGTAGACCAGGAGAACTTAGTTGTAGAGCCTGAGGAGGTTTAGTTTATATTTTGGTGGACTTGTATTAGACTTTATTGAGATTCATGGCATGTATATTGTTTCAGACTTTTGAATTGTATCTTGATTCTTTTTTTCGTTATTACATTCGTGCTTTATCTTCCTTAGTTTATTTTGTGATTGAGTATAGTTACATTTGTGAGATACCATATTGTTTCTCGGTTTAGAGTTGAGATGATTGATAGGTACCTTATATATATTATTGAGATGTTAGTTAGTTAGAGTTGACCCAAACATCGTTCTACCGCCGATGTTGCGGCGTAGGCTGGGCGTAGCCACGTACTTGTGCCCGAATATCCCGGTGCGGATCGTGACACATTTTTAGTGTTGGCCCATGCAGGTCTAGATTCGCAATTAGAGCGATATCATAGTAGTGCTCACCTAGAGTACTGCTACAAGTTGCTTTAGAAAATAGGATTTAGGCTGAGAGTTTACTCAATCATAACTAGGAAATACTTCCAATATCAGTTTTTCTATCATTATCTATTGAATTTTTTCTTTCCTTTGAATAAAATATGTTCTTCATTGATGCTATCGTATTTCACTCAATATTGATTCTTTATTTCAATCTATCTTTAAGATACCGTCGAAGATGCGTTTCCAGCGCTTAGGTGCCATGTCAACACGGTCATTCACTTTTTCGCCTATGAGATCAGCACCATCAGACAATGTTCCAGTACCTACATTCCGGAGGTCAACTTCACCGATCATGTGGGCATTTCTGCAGCAGCTTTCGGAGGTGCTCCACCTCCGGTGCAGAGGGCAGCACCGACAGTTTCAGGGGATCTTCCACCCCCTCCACCGCAGTCGATCAGATACAGATATTCATACTCTTTTAGCAGATGATGGAGGCACAACAGCGTCAATCAGAGGTCATACGATAGAGCGTTGAGAATGCTCACCAGATTGCGCTCGCAGTAGTTGAGAGAGCAGCCTTAGTCTAGCCGCAGACAGCACCACCTTAGTTTACCATGCAGCAGACGAGGCCGGGGACCATAATAGATTTCAAGAGGATGGGGTCGAAGGAATTTAGAGGCACATAAGAAATCCTTTATGCTGATGATTGGATAGAAGATATTGAATGAAATTTGCGGCTGGCACAGATTCGAAAGAGGTTGCAGATAGAGGCAGCGGGGTGCATGATATTCGACATTATATTGACTTGATTCAGGATGGACCCCAGGATCTCAGTACCAGGACTTACTTGGGAAGCTTTCAAAGAGCTATTCAAGAAAAAGTTTTTTCAGATGTGGCTCTGACATCTCTAGAGAGCCAGTTCCAGTACCTTATTCAAGGAGGTATGATGGTGGATGAGTATGCGGCGGAGTATTATAGATTAGGTCACTTTGTGGAGGTGAAGAACCCCAGAGGAAGAGACAGAAAGTTCAAGAAGGGCCTGAATAGGGATGTTAAATCACATACGAATGGAGATCCTACCGCTACTTTCGAGTAGAATGTGAGACAAGAACAGTAGGTAGAGGATGATCTAGAGCTTGGATCTAAGAGACCGAGAGACAAAGAAGGATCCAGTACCCACATGGGTCCAATAAAGTGGCCTCATTTTTAGCAGCAGCACCAGAGGCATTTCCAGCAGCCGAGACAGTAGTATCATAGACCAGCTAGAGCGTCGGCACATCAAATGCACCAGATTCAGAGGCCATCTGTTCCTTGCACTTTCTGTAAGAAGCAAGAACATGGATGGGATGCATGCAGGATAATATTGGGCGAGTGCTTATTTTACGGATCAGGAGACCATCAGTTGAGAGCTTGTCCTAAAGTTTCAGCTCGTCCAACTCAGGGCGGAGCTCAGGCACAGAGAGTACCCGCGAGACCACTAGCTGGACAGCAGAGATGTAAACTCCCTCGACCAGATTTCAGTAAATTAGGATTAGTTTAGACTAATTAGAATTATGGCAACTTTTTAAAAATTTATTTATTATATATTCTGCTGATTGTGCACCTGTCTGTTACACAACTAATTAGGGCATCCCACTAGCTGTTAAATCCTAAACAAATTTCACATACCTGCCCTAGACTTGTTAGACTATTTTTCCTATATTTTTAGCAACTCCCAGAAACCTCGTTTGGTGATTCGTTTTAGTCGCACAAATATCGTTACAAACGTACGTATTTATTTCCTATTTAATTTTCTGCTCTTTATCCCTCTCTGTACCCTAGAGATTTAAGGACCAATAGGCACCTGTTTTGCCCAAACAAAAATACGATAATCTTCTAGACTGAATATACTACAATTAGTGTATTGACACCGTAGAGAAATTATGACCCTAATAGCCTCTAAATAATTAGTGAACACCGTGCGCAGTATTTATTAATTAATAAATACGAGGACCCGTATCACCTGCAGAATCAGATCCTGCATCTGTCCAGACTCACCCCACACTGTCCAAAACATTTTCCCCAGCTAATTCCCTCATTTTTGTACAATTTAGAATTTCGGGAAATCAGTATTTAAAATTTGGTAAATTACGAAATTACGCAAAATACCAAATTCATGCATATATGCAATTATTGAAAAGTTAGGGGTTTATATGCAAAATGGCATGCTAGGTGGCCTAATCCTATTGGCTAGACCATAGGTGTGAGGGACCCACCATAAAAATCCAGAGAAATCCAGTCAAAAATATCCCAAAAACCTAAATTACCAAATTACCCTCAAACTTCCCCAAAATTACGAAATTGCCATTGGGCCAAACCCTATATAAACCGACTCCCCCCCCTCTCTTCAAACTTACATCTCCTCCCTCAGCCACTTCCGGCCACCCCCTCCGGCCCAACTCCGGCCAGCCCTTCGCCGTGACCCCCTCTCCCCTCCGGCCAAGTCCCACCCCCAGCCACCGCCTGCTCCGCCGTGGCCAGCCTCTGCAGACCCATCCCGACTTCACCTCCACAGCACCACCACCACTCCCATCCACCCCCAGCGCCACCTCCGGCTGTCGCCGACCACCGCCACCACCCCCAATCGACTCGCCGTCCTCCCCTCCGCCGGACCACCAACCCTCACCGCCCCACGACGTTTCCTCCGGCCGCCCTCACCTCCACAGTGCCCCGGCCGAGCTCCTGACTACACCACCACCTCCACCTCCGGCCACCCCTAGCCGCCACCACCACCGTCGTGGACCTCCGCCACCACCACCAAACTGACCGCCACCCTCCCCTCTGCCGAAACCGCCGCCTGCTCGGCCACCTCCGCCGCTCCTCCGCCGGCCAGAGCCCCCGCACTCTACTGCTACTGCTACTGCTGCTAACAGCTACTGCTGCTGTTCTCTCTTCTCCGGCCGCCTCCGGCCAGCTCCGCCGCCGTCCACCCGCCGTCGACAACCCCTAGGGCCCACCTGTCAGAGGGTATAATACTAAACCCTAATATATATGTATTTACATATATATATCCCTATATGTATACCTATATGTATATATATGTATATATATGTATATTTATATGTATATATGTATATTTATATATATATATGTATTATATTATTAATATATATTATATATACTGTATTTATACAGTATATTATACTGTATATACTATTATTATATATTTACTAAATATATGTATATATACCTATTATTTCTATACATATATATATATTTATAGTATATTTATATGTATATATGTATGTATATGTATATATTTATATATAATGTTATATATATTTTATTCTATTTTATTCATATATATTTATATATATATGATATATATATTATAGATATATATATAACATATTTCATATATGTTATATTATTACTATTATAATTATAGTATATATGTATGTATACATATACTATGCATTTTCTTTTATTTATTTATTTATATGCACTTAATTTATTTCCTGCACCTATTATATATATATATATATATATATATATATATATATATATATATATATATATATATATATATATATCTATCTATATATATATATATATTATCTATATGTATATATATATTAATATCCAGCTGGATAATACAGCTTATATATATATTTTAATTCTTGCAATGTCATTTCAATTAATTACATATCTATATATATATGATATTATATTATATACTGAGCTGGATAATACAGCTCCTATATATGTATACATTTACAATTCTTGCACTGTCTTAAATTTATTATATATACATATATATATTATCTATATATATTATATAAGTTATATTTACATTTCTGCCCTGTCAATTCATTTACCTATATTATACATCAGTGGATATACCCTGATTATTATATTATTATAAATCAGAGGATACACCCTGATAATATTATATTATATTATTATATATATAGCAGTGGATATACCCTGCTACTATTTACCTGCATTTTTTTTCTGTTCTTTATATACTATATATACTGCTATATATATTATATATATATCTATATATATATACATACTATATATATAAGTATATATATATATATATATATATATACTTTATATTACAACCATGATATTCACGAACCCTGCCTATTTTTAACAGAAACCAACTTCAGCACAGCCAATGACCCCTAGTCACAAGCACCCTCAACCCTGACTGGGAGATCAGGTTTCCAGTACTATCAAGGAGTAGGCAAGTATACCTTGCCAAGTTAATGTTCAAATTCAAATTATTGATATCTGCTTTGTTCCTAAATTTCATATACCATGATTACCCGAGACTGCCTTGGGTACAGTCAACTGATACGTTGACGAAAGCATGTTTAACTTAGTCTTACAAACTTATCCTTTTCTGTGAGAGCATTCTAATATTCTTCTAGACCCTAACACGGAAACACCCAACATAGTTGCAATGCATATTGGGATACGAGCTGCATAGTTGATTAGCTACCAGTACGTGTGACCCGCATCACGGATTAGAGTAATTCAGGAATAGTATGACTTGACATTTAGTTTCATTGGGATGGGAAAGATAACTAGTAGACGTATGGGACACCCCCTCCATAAATGTTTTATACTTTCGTACCATGATGGTCGATTGCAGAGTTCCCTTGAGTCAGGGGGCATATAACACATATACTAGCCAGTCCCCACGATTGGTGAACTATGTCAGCATATGTCTAGCCGACACAATCCCATGCGTACTACAAGGTCTTTACTTGTATTTCACTTAGAATGATTAGCACCCTGTATTTATTTTCTTTATTCAGTATTTACATACTTGGCATGTCATTTTCTGTATCTTGTTATGTCCCAGTGAGGACCTGGTTCCCTGCCAGATCTAGACGAGGCTTTCTACCCCACTGTGTACGGCCCTGATCAGGAGGCTAGATGTGTTACCGAGGAGGAGCTCGAGGAGATACCCTCAGAGAATGCTTGACCCTAGAGGCCTGCCACTTGGAGATGGATATGTTTTGATCAGATAGACACTGCTTAGTCTATCTAATTTTTCTGCGCTATTATCAGTTTTTGTAGTAGGCTTGTAATCTCACCAGTTGTGTACTGTATCAGACTCAGTTTTTATATATATTCAGCACTTGCTTTTCTGACATTTTGTTGTGGATGAGATAGTTTGCCTGTGTTATTCTTGTAGTATCTTAGGACAGCGTAGCACGTCCCTATGGGTCTATTCAAAATAGATTAAACCCTTAGTGACGTGTCAGCTGGCCAGTGACACGTGGCCTAGTTCCTGACATTTTGGGGCTGGGGCGTGACATGGTTTTAGTGGTGGCCCATGCAGGTTATCATTTTCATTGCTAGTAGTATGATGACATGCCTAGCAAGCCTGCAATAGGATAGAAACACTAGGTCTCATCCACATTGACACCATCCTTAAATATTTTTATGATTGCATCTTGCTTGATTATCATTCATTATCACCTTTGTGTTTTCTAATTCTTCTATTTTTCTTCAGAAATATGGACATACCCGGGATACCTGCGAATAATAGGGCTGACCAAGCAACAGACCCCTCGCCAAATGTCCAAGGAACCCTGACTACCCCACGAGATCAATCCCCGAGAAGGATGCTGGTCTACCTGACGACTCCATACCTTCCCCAGGATCCTGTCCAGACAGGAACACCAGCTCAACATGAAGGGCAAACATCAACACCGCAGGCGGAGACACCTTTGCCTCCACCTCCAGCCTTGCCTATCCTGATGCCACAACTTGAGGGTCAACCGCAAATGTTGCAGTTTCTCCAGACTATGTTGCAGAACTAGTGGCAACAGACTAAGGCCCTGAGACAGTCTCAGTGGCAGCAAACTGAAGCTCTGCGACAGACGTTAATGACGGCTTTGGAGAGAACTACTACTCAGACACCAGCACCTGTCCAACCAGCGGGCACAGTTCGAGACTTCCGTCAAATGAGCCCGAGGGATTTCAAAGGCAACGAGACTCCTGAGGAGATCTCCGATTGGATCTCCAACACCGAAATGCTGCTAGAAGGATCGCAACTCACCCCCGACCTATGGATGACCGCTGTGAGGGGCCAACTTCTTGGCAACGCCCATCACTGGTGGGAATCCATAGAGCGCAGCGTCGGCAAAGACCAAACTTGGCAACAATTCTTGGAGCATTTCAACGCCAAGTACTTTCCAGCGACAGTCCAGAATGTCCTATACTCCCAGTTCCTGCACCTGGAGTAAGGAAACATGACGGTAGATGCCTACGACGCAGAGTTTAGCAGACTAAGTCATTTCGGTGCTGATCTGATTCCGAACGAGCTGAAGAAGGCTAAAAGATTCTACATGGCCTTAACTACGAGCTCCAGAGGTACACAACAATGCAGTCAAGAATCTCCTACAACGAGGTTCTTACAGAAGCCAGGGAGCAAGAAGCCATTGGCCGAGGAGCCAGACGCTCAAATCCAACCTTCCCGGCCAAGAATCAGCACGGAGCAGGAGGACCTATACGTCGTCCTCAATATCAGATGCAGCAGACGGCGGGGCCTTACCAGAAGAAGGAGCTCCCTACTTGTCACTTTTGTGGCAAGAAGGGGCATTTTGCCAATGACTGTAGAAAGAAGCTAGGATTATGCCTGCTATATGGAGCTAAAAATCATATGGCCAAAGACTGCCCACAGCGCAGAGATGCAGCACCACAGCAAGGGCAGAAGACAGGAGCCCAAGCTCAGAAGATGCTTCCCTCCACATCAGGAGGATATCAGAGAGGAGCACCTCTGCCTACTCAGGAGGCCCAGTTCAAGGCCAGACAACAAACTGGAGGACAAAGGCACGGACAAGCCTTTGTGTTAGCTGCCATTGCAGAAGAGCCTGAAGGGGAAACTATAACAGGTACCATTTTAGTTGCATCATTACCTGCAACTGTATTATTCGATTCTGGGGCTACTTTGTCTTTCATATCCAGTAGTTTCGTAGCCATGCACAAGCTATCCACTTTGCCGCTACCCAAGTGTTGGAAAATACTTACTGGAGGAGGTATTGTTCCAGTTACCAACATTATCGAAACCTGTCCGGTAGTTGTTTGTAGTAGAGGACTAAGAGCGCGATTTTTGGTACTCCCAATGCCAAATTTTGACGTTGTCTTAGGCATGGACTGGCTAAGCCAGAATAATGCTATCCTAGACTGCCGAAAGGGTAGTGTTATCTTTAGACCCCCAGATCACCCAGAGTTCGAATATATATCCGAGGAACCATTGAGCAAGGAGTAGGCCAGACTCCTAGAGCTTACATGGCGATGGAGACAGCACTTCCCTCAATTATAGCAGAGTTCGAGGACGTATTTCCAGAAGAATTGCCAGGCCTACCGCCTGACAGAGAAGTAGAGTTCATTATTGAGCTGATACCCGGAGCTGCACCAGTATCCTCCAATGTATACCGACTGGCGAAGAAGGAGCTTGACGAGCTGAAGCTTCAACTGGAGGAATTACAGATCAAGGGATTTGTTCGTCCTAGTGCATCACCCTGGGGAGCACCAGTGTTGTTTGTACCAAAGAAGGACGGAATATATCGCATGTGCATTGATTACAGAGCCCTCAACGCTCTGACAATCAAAAATAAGTACCCCTTGCCGAGAATTGACGACCTGTTCGATCAACTAACAGGAGCCGTGGTATTCTCGAAGATAGACTTGAGATCAGGTTATCATCAGGTCAAGGTACAGAGGGAAGATATTCCAAAGACAGCATTCAGGACTCGTTATGGTCATTACGAGTTCCTGGTGATGCCTTTTGGACTAACTAATGCACCTGCTGTATTCATGAACCTGATGAACAGAGTCTTCCACCAATATCTGGACCAGTTCGTGGTAGTCTTCATCGACGACATTCTGGTGTATTCAAAGAGCCACGAGGAGCATGAAGAGCACTTAAGGTTGGTATTAGAGACGCTGAGACGGGAGAGCCTTTATGCTAAGATGAGCAAGTGTGAATTCTTCCTTGACCGTGTCGCATTTCTTGGACACGTGATCACAGGAGAAGGCATCTCGGTAGACCCAGCAAAGATCTCATCTGTCGAGACGTGGCCAACCCCGACCAACGTCTCAGAGGTGAGAAGCTTTCTAGGACTTGTCGGATATTACCGACGATTCGTAGAAAACTTTGCAAGAATCGTGGAGCCGATTACTCGTCTTACCCGCAAGGAGCAGGAGTTCATATGGACTGAAGATTGCCAGACAGCTTTTGATGACTTGAAGAAGAGTCTGACTACAGCTCCCATCTTGACTATACCATCTGGATCCGGAGATTTTGTCATATATAGCGATGCATCCGAAAAAGGATTTGGTTGTGTCTTAATGCAACATGGGAAAGTTGTAGCTTATGCCTCAAGACAGTTGAGGACTCATGAGAAGAATTACCCCACTCACGACCTGGAGCTTGCCGCAGTCATCTTCGTCCTGAAGCTATGGAGACACTATCTATATGGCGAACGAGTGAAGATATTCACCGATCATAAAAGTCTGAAGTACGTCTACACCCAGAAGGACCTAAATCTGAGACAAAGACGATGGCTCGAAGTGATGGCGGATTTCGAAATTGATCTACAGTACTATCCAGGGAAAGCTAATGTGGTGGCAGATGCTCTAAGCAGAAGACCCTCGGCATTCTTTATGATCACCCAACCAGGTCTTCTGAGAGATCTAGAAAATTTGGGAATAGAGGTCATTATGCCAGGACTTGACGGCCAATTATCAAACTATCAGCTGCAATCAACCTTGGTAGAAAGAATCAAAACTGCTCTACCAACCGATGCAAGATTTCAGAGACTTCGACAAAGAATAGAGGCTGGAATTCAGACAGGATGTCGTATACACGAAGATGGGACTCTAAGATGTGGTGATCGTCTTTATGTTCCAAATGGAGAACTTCGTAATGAGCTGATGTCAGAAGCTCATAGCTCAACATACTTTATACATCCAGGAGGCACAAAGATGTACAAAGATCTGCGACAATATTACTGGTGGCATGGAATGAAGTGGGAGATAGCACGCTTTGTGGCCAAATGTCTGGTGTGTCAGCAAGTCAAGTCTGAGCATCAGAGATCTGCCGGTCTACTTCAACCCCTCCTAATACCTGAGTGGAAATGGGAACACATTACGATGGACTTTGTTATGGGCTTTCCAAGAAGTCCTAGTGGTCATAATGCTGTATGGGTAATCGTAGATAGACTCACAAAGGCTGCTCATTTCCTACCTTTTAGAGTTGGACAATCTATAGAAGTCTTGGCAGACATGTACATGAAGGAGATAGTGCGTCTGCATGGAGTACTAGTCAGCATAGTATCTGACAGAGATACGAGATTTACATCTTACTTCTGGCGAAGTATGCAAGAAAGTCTTGGTACCCGCCTCAAGTTCAGCACCTCGTATCACCCATAAACTGATGGCCAATCAGAACGCACCATCCAGACACTTGAAGATATGCTAAGAGCCTGCATGCTTGATTTCAGCGGATCATGGGAAGATCACTTGCATCTGGTGGAATTTTCCTACAACAACAGCTATCAAGCGAGCATTCAAATGGCTCCCTTTGAAGCTTTGTATGGAAGGAAATATCGTTCCCCAGTATGCTGGAGCGATGTTGGCGAGAGACAGATCTTGGGTCCAGAACTGATCATTCGTACGGTGGAGAAGGTAAAGAAGATCCAGGGACACCTATGAGCTGCACAAGACAGGCAGAAGCACTGGGCCAACATTCATCGCCGACCTCTCGAGTTCCAAGTAGGGGAGCATGTGTTCTTGAAGATCTTACCTACCAGAGGAACTATCAGATTTGGAGGAAGAGGGAAGCTAAGTCCAAGGTACATTGGACCCTTCGATGTGTTGGAACGCGTCGGAGAAGTTGCTTACAGGCTAGCTCTACCTCAGACCATGGAGGGAGTACATGACGTCTTCCACGTATCTCAGCTGAGGAGGTACATTCCAGACCCGAGTCATGTGCTGGACTATTCAGAGATCACCATCGGGCCAAGTTTATCATATCAGGAGGAGCCCGTAGAAATCCTGGACCGAAGCGAGAAAGTGTTGCGAGGCCAGACTATTCCTCTCGTTCGTGTTGCATGGAGACATCATGCACCAGGTGAATCCACCTGGGAACGAGAAGAGGATATTCGTCAGCGTTATCCCCACCTATTTCCAAACCAGGGTATGTCCAATATTTCAAATTAAATCTTTCTTAGTAATCATATGTCCTTAATTAAATTTTTCATTATATGATTGTTTTTATTTCGAGGACGAAATATTCTAAGGAGGGTAGATTGTAAACTCCCTCGACCAGATTTCAGTAAATTAGGATTAGTTTAGACTAATTAGAATTATGGCAACTTTTTAAAAATTTATTTATTATATATTCTGCTGATTGTGCACCTGTCTGTTACACAACTAATTAGGGCATCCCACTAGCTGTTAATCCTAAACAAATTTCACATACTTGCCCTAGACTTGTTAGACTATTTTTCCTGTATTTTTAGCAACTCCCAGAAATCTCGTTTGGTGCTTCATTTTAGTCGCACAAATATCGTTACAAACGTACGTATTTATTTCCTATTTAATTTTCTGCTCTTTACCCCTCTCTGTACCCTAGAGATTTGAGGACCAATAGGCACCTGTTTTGCCCAAACAAAAATACGATAATATTCTAGACTGAATATACTACAATTAGTATATTGACACCGTAGAGAAATTATGACCCTAATAGCCTCTAAATAATTAGTGAACACCGTGCGCAGTATTTATTAATTAATAAATACGAGGACCCGTATCACCTGCAGAATCAGATCCTGCATCTGCCCAGACTCACCCCACACTGTCCAAAACATTTTCCCCAGCTAATTCCCTCATTTTTGTACAATTTAGAATTTCGGGAAATCAGTATTTAAAATTTGGTAAATTACGAAATTACGCAAAATACCAAATTCATGCATATATGCAATTATTAAAAAGTTAGGGGTTTATATGCAAAATGGCATGCTAGGTGGCCTAATCCTATTAGCTAGACCATAGGTGTGAGGGACCCACCATAAAAATCCAGAGAAATCCAGTCAAAAATATCCCAAAAATCTAAATTACCAAATTACCCTCAAACTTCCCCAAAATTATGAAATTGCCATTGGGCCAAACCCTATATAAACCGACTCCCCCCATCTCTTCAAACTTACATCTCCTCCCTCAGCCACTTCCGGCCACCCCCTCTGGCCCAACTCCGGCCAGCCCTTCGCCGTGACCCCCTCTCCCCTCCGGCCAAGTCCCACCCCCAGCCACCGCCTGCTCCGCCGTGGCCAGCCTCTGCAGACCCATCCCGACTTCACCTCCACAGCACCACCACCACTCCTATCCACCCCCAGCGCCACCTCCAGCTGTCGTCGACCACCGCCACCACCCCCAATCGACTCGCCGTCCTCCCCTCCGCCGGACCACCAACCCTCACCGCCCCACGACGTTTCCTCCGGCCGCCCTCACCTCCACAGTGCCCCGGCCGAGCTCCTGACTACACCACCACCTCCACCTCCGGCCACCCCTAGCCGCCACCACCACCGTCGTGGACCTCCGCCACCACCACCAAACTGACCGCCACCCTCACCTCTGCCGAAACCGCCGCCTGCTCGGCCACCTCCGCCGCTCCTCCGCCGGCCAGAGCCCCCGCACTCTACTGCTACTGCTACTGCTGCTAACAGCTACTGCTGCTGTTCTCTCTTCTCCAGCCGCCTCCGGCCAGCTCCGCCGCCGTCCACCCGCCGTCGACAACCCCTAGGGTCCACCTGTCAGAGGGTATAATACTAAACCCTAATATATATGTATTTACATATATATCCCTATATGTATACCTATATGTATATATATATGTATATATATATGTATATTTATATGTATATATGTATATTTATATATATATATGTATTATATTATTAATATATATTATATATACTGTATTTATACAGTATATTATACTGTATATACTATTATTATATATTTACTAAATATATGTATATATACCTATTATTTCTATACATATATATATTTATAGTATATTTATATGTATATATGTATGTATATGTATATATTTATATATAATGTTATATATATATTTTATTCTGTTTTATTCATATATATTTATATATATATGATATATATATTATAGATATATATATAACATATTTCATATATGTTATATTATTACTATTATAATTATAGTATATATGTATGTATACATATACTATGCATTTTCTTTTATTTATTTATTTATATGCACTTAATTTATTTCCTGCACCTATTACATATATATATATATATATATATATATATATATATATATATATATATATATATATATATATATATATTATCTATATGTATATATATATTAATATCCAGCTGGATAATACAGCTTATATATTTATTTTAATTCTTGCAATGTCATTTCAATTAATTACATATCTATATATATATGATATTATATTATATACTGAGCTGGATAATACAGCTCCTATATATGTATACATTTATAATTCTTACACTGTCTTAAATTTATTATATATACATATATATATTATCTATATATATTATATAAGTTATATTTACATTTCTGCCCTGTCAATTCATTTACCTATATTATACATCAGTGGATATACCCTGATTATTATATTATTATAAATCAGAGGATACACCCTGATAATATTATATTATATTATTATATATATAGCAGTGGATATACCCTGCTACTATTTACCTGCATTTCTTTTCTGTTCTTTATATACTATATATACTGCTATATATATTATATATATATCTATATATATATACATACTATATATATAAGTATATATATATATATATATATATATATATATATATATATATATATATATATATATATATATATATATATATATATACTTTATATTACAAGCATGATATTCACGAACCCTGCCTATTTTTAACAGAAACCAACTTCAGCACAGCCAGTGACCCCCAGTCACAAGCACCCTCAACCCTGACTGGGAGATCAGGTTTCCAGTACTATCAAGGAGTAGGCAAGTATACCTTGCCAAGTTAATGTTCAAATTCAAATTATTGATATCTGCTTTGTTCCTAAAATTCATATACCATGATTACCCGAGACTGCCTTGGGTACAGTCAACTGATACGTTGACGAAAGCATGTTTAACTTAGTCTTACAAACTCACCCTTTTCTGTGAGAGCATTCTAATATTCTCCTAGACCCTAACACGGGAACACGCAACATGGTTGCAATGCATATTGGGATGCGAGCTGCGTAGTTGATTAGCTACCAGTACGTGTGACCCGCATCACGGATTAGAGTAATTCAGGAATAGTATGACTTGACATTTAGTTTCATTGGGATGGGAAAGATAACTAGTAGACGTATGGGACACCCCCTCCATAAATGTTTTATACTTTCGTACCATGATGGTCGATTGCAGAGTTCCCTTGAGTCAGGGGGCATATGACACATATACTAGCCAGTCCCCACGATTGGTGAACTATGTCAGCATATGTCTAGCCGACACAATCCCATGCGTACTATAAGGTCTTTACTTGTATTTCACTAAGAATGATTAGCACCCTGTATTTATTTTCTTTATTCAGTATTTACATACTTGGCATATCATTTTCTGTATCTTGTTATGTCCCAGTGAGGACCTGGTTCCCTGCCAGATCTAGATGAGGCTTTCTACCCCACTGTGTACGGCCCTGATCAGGAGGCTAGATGTGTTACCGAGGAGGAGCTCGAGGAGATACCCTCAGAGAATGCTTGACCCTAGAGGCCTGCCACTTGGAGATGGAGATGTTTTGATCAGATAGACACTGCTTAGTCTATCTGATTTTTCTGCGCTATTATCAGTTTTTGTAGTAGGCTTGTAATCTCACCAGTTGTGTACTGTATCAGACTCAGTTTTTATATATAT
Organism: Iris macrosiphon; assembly: GCA_036927795.1. Lineage (NCBI taxonomy): Eukaryota > Viridiplantae > Streptophyta > Magnoliopsida > Asparagales > Iridaceae > Iris > Iris macrosiphon. Next base: position 99,230,673 of record JAYESA010000018.1, on the reverse strand, counting down.
TCAGCACTTGCTTTTCTGACATTTTGTTGTGGATGAGATAGTTTGCCTGTGTTGTTCTTGTAGTATCTTAGGACAGCGTAGCACGTCCCTATGGGTCTATTCAAAATAGATTAAACCCTTAGTGACGTGTCAGCTGGCCAGTGACACGTGGCCTAGTTCCTGACATTTTGGGACTGGGGCGTGACAAGAGAGGACCTTCTCTACCACCACAACGGCTACAGTTTGCTCAACACCAGTAGCAGCAGAGAGGTGCCCAATAACAGGGGCGAGATTTTGCCTTGACCATCGAGGAGGAGGAGCCAGTCAGTGATGTTATCTCAGGTTCAGTCTATCTTGATTCTTTTCCAGCTCATGCTTTAATTGATTCTTGTGCTTCTCATAGTTTTGTATCTGTATCTTTTGCTCTGAGATATTGTCACTACCACATTTCAGAATAGGGTTATTTTTGTCTTTTCATTAATTAATTTAATGTGTTAATATTGTATGATAATTATTTATATTTAATTGCGGTAATTTTATTTGAGTGTGCACTTTACCGTTGCTTCGATAATTAGAGCACTACACTAGCCACTGCCTTCTAACTAATTTTACACTCTTGTCCTAGACGTGCCAGTCTTTTATTGTGAACCTTGTGTAACTCATAACTATGCCATGATGTGCTTCATTTTAGTCGCACAACATTCATCGTAAACGACTATATTTAATTTAATATAAATCCAACTTTGTATCCCTGTGCGTTCCAAACGAAATTGGAGACACAATCTCGACCCATTTTGTGCAACCCAAATTAGGATAATATTCTATTCTGAGTCTTCTTCATTCATGATACTTGTGTCCCACCTAAATTTAGTCCCATGTACTTCTAATTAATTTTTGAACGCCAATTGTATTAATTTTAATTAAATTAAACCATAAATCTAACTTTGTGTAATTTTTCTAATTGTTGGGCACTTTTATGCAAAAATGTATTAAGGTGTCCACCCTATTGGACACAACACGTGAAGAAACTCATTTCTCCTTCATGTGAGTTTTTCTATAATTTTTGGGAGTGTGTAACTCTACATCAACCTCCTTAAACCATATCCCTCCAAACTTTGAACCAATGCAATCTTAGCCATTCATTTTGAATCCATTGAATCCTAGCCCTTGAAATATCTCCATGACAAGCCCTTTTTCCAAGTGTTGACCAAGCCCTCCAAACATATAAATATCCTTTTCCTTTCTTTACTTTTTTCTTTTATTTTCTAAACCTAACCTAACTCCCAGCCGACATCACCCCTCCCTTACTGTTCACCCATCATCTTCCCTCCTTCAACCGACCGGGCACCCATCGTTCTCCTTCGCCCAGACCTGTACTCGACTCGTCGGAGCAGCCTCGTCACCACCAGCACCCTACCGCCTCTCCTTCAACTCGCCCCCGCTGGCCCGACCGTTCACTTTCGACCGAACCATCGTTCTCCTCCGCCCAGACCTGTACTCGACTCGCCGGAGCAGCCTCGCCACCCCCTTTCTTACTGCACTCGACCGGAGACCCACCAGAGCTTGAACCCGACGCTGTCATCTTGTCATCCTCGCCACCGACTGCGCATGAACCCGCCGGAGTGCCGCTAGTCGCCTCCACCCTCCTCGTCATGACCGCGAGCCGCTGCCACCCGACGCTGCTCAACCGGCTAGAACACGCCAGAGTCGACCTGCTTGACTGAACTGAGCACCTCCTTCTCGACGATCTCGACACGAACGCCTCATCCCGCATACACAGGTTCGAGCTCTCCTTCTGGCGTACATGTACACGTGCACGCATACACGTATTTCTTATTAGTATGCATACATATTTTTAGTTATGGTTTAATATACGTGTATTGTATATTTGGTATAATTAGTATATATATGTATAGTATATGTATTCCATTAGTATATGTTTAATATGTATAATTAGTATATATATATATATATATATAATTGGTGTACATATATATGATAAGTAATTAATGTTATATGCTAGTTAAGTCTAAATGCATATTTATAGATGTACTATGAGACCCTAGTGTAATTACGGATATCCCATAGTTATATTGACCTGTGACCATGTGAATTGTTAGTAGACTGCCATATGTACACTGACGTACTAGCGAGACCCAAATTATTTGACTGTCTGTTATGCACAGCAATTACAAACGTGACAGCCGTGCAACTAGACGCACACTTGACCCTGTAGATAACAAGTGTCACCCCCTAGCGTAGTCTCTGAGTTTATTGTGTTATTGATTATGTGTGTTGGTGTATCGACTGATTTGTGTTGTCATCAAATAATGTCTATAGGACTGTTGGATCATTCAGACGATACTTTGGAAACAGGACATTGGTATTGCTAGCTAAAGACTACAGGTGAGTACATTCTATGACAGTTTTCATTATGTTGATTATCTCTATAATTCTAGTTATATAGCGTATATGATTCTGACACTGTTGTTTACACGAGTTGGCATCATCGAGACCTGTCACTAGGATTCGTGATTGGGATCCATCGTGCTAGCTGGGGAAACGGGGAAATATTAGTAGCTTATGTGATTATACCCAACTCTACATGCATCATAGCTCACCCACACGTTACGTCGGTGCAGCCTGACCATTACATGCCTCATAACCTATTATGTATGATTAGCCTGACTATTGCTTGCATCATAGCTATCCGGATGGTTAGCCTGACCTTATATGAATCATAGCTAGTCATATATAACAAGCCTGATCAGTCCCAAGCTGATCACACGATATGCTAATGTTTCACACACTTAGCTAGATGTTCTTGACATGTATCTTTAGTATATTAATCTAGCATTCCTTATTTTCTAGTTATTGTTCTAGCGTTTACTTATATTCTAGTCCATTGTTCTAGCATGCACTTGTATTCCTATTCATTGCTAGATGTACATTGATGATGACATATGCTCCAGTACTTCATTATTCCAGTATTCATTTATTTTAGTACTTCTTTATTCCAGTATTTCTTATTGCTAGTATTCATATCTATCTAGTTTTTCTTTACACTGTATTATAGTTTTTGTCAATATATGTGGAACTGCTGTTAGTGCTTGTACTTTGCTCCAATCCTGACTAGATATTTTTTTCTAGAGGATCTTGAGGACTTCTGTCCCACACACTATGGACCAGGTATAGATGCAGACTACACACCAGAGATCTTAGAGGAGACTATCCCTTTAGAGGAGACATTATCTATAGCTATCTAGACAGTATTTATCTTATGCACTGAGACTTATTTGAGGTTATTTCAGTTTATGTTTAGACTTATTCTTAGTTTATGTTGGGACTTGTGGAGACTTTATGTTAGACAGCTAGACTGGGATTTATCTTTATTTTGAGACATGGTGTTTAACTATGTCATTCTTCTTATCTTTTATCGTGCCTTTATACTCTTATAGTTGTTGTGATTGAGTTTGCATTATGAGCTATTGTGAGATGTATATTGTCCTCCTCATGGAGTTGATATTATTGACAAGTTATGAGTTATGTTAGTATTTATTGTGACCTAGACAACGTTCTATCGCCGATGCTGCGGCGTAGGCTGGACATACCCACGACTCATGCCCAAATTCCGGGTGCGGTTCATGACACATTTTTAGTGGTGGCCCATGCAGGTCTAGTTTTACTAGTTATGCGATATCATCGTAGTACAACAACGTAGTTGTACTACTGCGAGCCTGTGATAGGATATAGGAAATAGGATTAGGATGAGAGTATGCTCAATCATACTAGGAAAATTTTGATCTTCACAATGCTATACTGAATAATTTCTTCCTTTAGAATTTTACCGTCCTTCCTTGATAATATCATGTCTATTACCGTAATTGATTCTTTTCAGTCTGTCTTCAGGATGCCGTCGAAGACTAGGTCTTTGAGAATGGGAGCAGCAGCTTCGGAGAGGTCTGCCACCTCTCGACCTGACGAACAGACATCTAGAGTTCCTCCTACATCTTCTGTTCATATGGGAGTATCTGCAGCTAATGGGATTCCTCTTCCACCTGTTCAGAGGATTGCCCTTGCTGTGACAGACAACCTTTCACCACCACCGACACCGATTCCTGGAGGTGTGCCCACTGACGGGGCACAGATGTTCGCACTTATCCAGGGCATGTTAGAGGCCCAGAGAGTGATAGAAGAATCTCAGAGTGTTTAAGTTAAGGCTCAGAGGGTGCAAGCAGAGGCACACCAGGCACAGACAGAACTGATAAGAGAGAGCATGGAGAATGCTCATCAGGTGGCTCTCCAGGCTATGGAGAGAGTAGCACGGCATCAGCAGCATCCTGGCCAGCAGCACCAGAGGCCAGGTACTATAGTGGACTTTAAAAGGATGATGCCACGAGAGTTCAAAGGCACTGAGGGGATACTCTATGCTGACGATTGGTTAGAGGATATAGAGAGGAACTAGCGTTTGGCGCAGATTTCGAAGATTCTTCAGATCGAGGCTGCTGGCAGTCAGATGTTTGATATCGCGCTGACGTGGTATCGTACGGAGTCAAGGCTCACTGACAAAGGACTTACTTGGAAAGCCTTCAAGGAGATCTTCAAGGAGAAGTTCTTTCCTGACGTGTCTTTGGGAGCATTGGAAAGTAAGTTCTATGACTTAGTCCAAGGGAGCATGTCAGTTAACGAATACGCCACAGAGTTTTGCCGTTTGAGTCAATTCGTGCCATCGATGATTCGAGACCCAGGAGACAGAGCACAAAAATTTAGGAAGGGATTGAATAGAGAGATCAAGTCTCGTACTTTGGGACGACGTACTGCTATATTTGAGGGTATTTTGATGGATGCCCAGATTGCTGAAGATGACTTGGACCTCAGGCCCAAGAGAGGATACGATACTTCTGGAGGAACATGTGGTAACACAGGACCGGCCAAGCACCTATACTTTCAACAACAACAGAGGTCGTACCACAAGCAGCATCAGCAGCACCAGGCACTAGTTCGTGGACACATCCAGCAGCAGCAGCCACAGAGACAAAATTAGCCTATTGCCCAGTGTGCGTATTGCAGAAAGATGGGACATACTAGAGACATCTGCAGGAAGAGGTTGGGTACTTGATTGTCCTGTGGATCATTAGCACATCATCTTAGAGACTGCCCATCTATTCAGACTCGTCAGGGTAGAGCAGCTGCTCAGAGAGGACCAGCTAGAGTACCTACTGTACCAGAAGGCCAACAGAGGGGACCTCTACTTCCACCACAGCAGCAGAGGTTTGCTCAGCACCAAAAGTAGCAGAGAGGAGCACCACAGGGATGAGCTTACGCCATGACGACTGAGGAGGCTGAGCCAGCTGGAGACGTGATTTCAGGTTCAGTTTCTCTCGATTCTATTCCAGCACTTGCATTATTTGATTCTGGTGCTTCCTATAGTTTTGTATCTATATCTTATGCCCTTAAGCATCATTTAGAAATGGAAGCATTAGATAGGACTTGCAAGATCACGACAAGAGGAGGCATTATCCTAGTCCGTGATTATTGCGAGGATCGAAGAGTGTCATTAGAAGGCCGAGAGTTGAGCGTGAGTTTACTCGTCATGCCACTTCCGGGATACGATATTGTACTCAAAATTGACTGGTTGAGTAAACACCATGCTTCTATAGATTATCACGGAGGCAGAGTAATATTTCGATCGCCAGGAGAACCAGAGTTTGAGGTCGCCAGAGGAGAAGCAAAGCAGAGCAGAGGCACTTTTTGCGGAGCTAGGAAGGAAGAATATGAGTTACCACATCCTCTGATAGTGGAGTTCCTGGATGTATTTCCAGAGGAGTTGCCAGACTTGCCGCCAGATAGAGATATTGAATTCTTTATAGACTTGATACCAGGAGCGGAGCCTATTTCGCAATATGTCTATAGAGTCAACAACAACGAGTTGGTAGAACTAAAGAAGCAAGTTGAGGAGCTGCAGGAAAAAGGTTTCATTAGATCTAGTTCATCACCATGGGGAGCTCCGGTATTGTTTGTACCAAAGAAGGACGGCACGGTACGCATGTGTATCGATTATAGAGCTCTGAACAACCTCACTATCAAGAACAAATACCCGCTGCCGAGGATAGATGATCTTTTCGATCAATTGAGCGGAGCAAAGGTATTTTCAAAGATAGACTTGAGGTCAGGCTATCACCAGGTGAAGGTGAAGAGAGAAGACATACCAAAGACAGCCTTTTGGACCAGATATGGCCAGTTTGAATTCACGATAATACCGTTTGGTTTAACCAATGCACCAGCAGTATTCATGAACTTGATGAACAATGTATTCCATCAGTACCTTAACAAGTTCGTAGTGGTGTTCATTGACGACATTCTTGTGTTGTTGAAGACCCCAGAGGAGCACGAAGAGCACCTAAGGATGGTCTTGTAGACTCTCAGGAAGGTTTCAAAGTATGAGTTCTTTCTTGACAAGGTTGAATTCGTTGGACATATGGTGACGGGTAACAGAATTTCAGTTAACCCAAAGAAGATAGAGGCAGTAGAGTCATGGGCTACCCCCAGTATGGTAGCTGAAATCAGGAGCTTTCTGGGACTAGCAGGATACTATAGGAGGTTCGTACAAGACTTCTCCAATATTGCATAACCGATGACTAGGCTGACCAAGAAAGATTTGGATTTTGTCTGGATAGAGGAATGTCAGGCCGCGTTTGATGAGCTGAAGGAGAGATTGACAACAACTCCAGTTTTGACGTTGCCGTCAGGGACAGATGGATTTACTATCTACATTGATGCTTCAGGAAAATGTTTGGAATGCGTTCTTCAGCAGCACGGGAAAATAATTGCCTATGCTTCAAGATAATTATGCCCTCATGAGAAGAACTAACCCACTCACGATCTAGAGTTAGCAGCAGTTATCTTCGCTATAAAACTGTGGAAACAGTATCTGTACGGAGAGCGTGTAGAGATCTTCACAGACCATAAGAGCTTGAAGTACGTATTTACACAGAAGGAGCTGAATATGAGGCAGAGAAGGTGGTTAAAGTTGATGAAAGACTTTGATATCTCATTACAGTACCACCCAGGAAAGGCCAACGTAGTCGCCGATGCCTTGAGCAGGTATCCGATGGCTATGTACTTGACTACAGATAGACATTTATTGGCTGATCTTGAGAGCTTGGGAATTAAAGTGCTAGTTCCAGGTATTGAGATTCAGATATGGAGATTATAGATACAATCAGAGCTGATGTATAGGATTAGAGCTGGACAGTATGATGATGAGACTCTGAGGAGTATCAGGGCACAAGTTCGGACATGATTGACAGATGACTTCACTATTGCGAATGATAGATCCTTGCGACATGGCACGAGGATGTGTGTGCCAAGTGGAGAGCTGAGCGAAGATATTTTGTAGGAGGCACACCGCTCTCAGTACTCGATGTATCTCGGTGCCAACAAGATGTATCAAGATTTGAGGGAGCACGTATGGTGGTATGGTATGAAGCGCGAGATAACACGCTTTTGTATCCCGATGTTTAGTGTGCCAGCAGGTAAAGGCAGATCGACAGAGGCCAGGAGGATTGCTTCAACCTTTACCCATTCCAGAATGAAAGTGGGAACACGTGGCTATGGACTTTGTTTCAGGGCTTCCACGTTCTCCAGGAGGAAAGGATGCGATTTGGGTCATCGTGGATAGGTTGACCAAATCAGCCTACTTCTTACCTTTCAAGTGGGTACATCGACAGAGAAGCTAGCAGAGATGTACGTACGACAGATTGTCAGATTACATAGAGTTTCTGTGAGTATCGTCTCAGATCGGGATAGTCGTTTCACTTCCCATTTTTGGAGGAGTCTGCAGGCTAGCTTGGGCACTCAGCTCAAGTTTAGTACCGCATATCACCCCCAAACAGATGGAAAGTCTGAAAGGACTATTTAGACTCTTGAAGATATGCTACGCCCTTGCATTTTGGATCTCGGAGGTTCTTGGGAGGATCATCTACACCTAGTAGAGTTTGCTTACAATAATAGCTACCAGGCCAGTATTGAGATATTACCATTCGAGGCTTTATATGGACGAAGGTGTCGTACACCATTATCTTGGGATGATATCGGAAAGAGAGCTTTGTTAGGACCAAAAATGGTCGTGAATGCAGCAGAAAAAGTAAAACTTATCAGAGACAGACTGCGAGTGGCGCAGTACAGACAGCGGCATTGGGCCGATAGCCACCGTAGACCCCTAGAGTTTCAGGTATAGGTTTTGTTTTTTTTGGTTTGTGATTATTTTGTTTTAGATTGCGTGTTAAGACTGTTTGTTCTAGGTTGGCAATTTGGTGTTCCTACAGATTTCTCTGACACGGGGCACGATTCATTTTGGTAGAGGCAGAAAACTTAGTGTAAGACCCCTAAATTTATAAACCGTATTAATTATTTATTTATAATAGTTACGAGCTAAATAGAGGAAATAGATTTTATTTAATTTTATTTAAGGTGTTTGTGTATTTAGAGGATTTATGGAGCCATTATAAATTTTTCCTAATTTATTCCATATAGGAGACCCTTTGAACAATTGCTAGCTTAATGGTATGCACAAAGAAATTCCTATTGGACCTCAACCCGAAACCCAAACCCTCTATCCTAAACCCACTACCCGTTTAACCCTTACCCGGACCCGTTAGAAGAAAAAATATCAACAGCAGCAGTAGCAAAAATCAACTTTCCTTTCCTTTCTCCGCGCGTGTGAGCCATCTCATTCCACCGCCTCTTATCTCTATTATTATTAAACTCTCCTCAACCGAAACCCAAAAACAAAGAAAGAAAGAAAGAAAGAAACAGCAGCACCAGTGGCTTTTGAGACCACTAAATATTTTCCACTGCCTCTTGATCTATATATATATATTACAAACTCTCCCAAACCCTAAACCCCACTTCTTTCACTAAACTTAACACTGTAACACTGTTTTGGACGTGCACTATACAGATCTCTTGCTCGGCAAGTATACCTTGCCATCATACTATTTACATTCCACATGTTGCCTGCATAATTTATTTTTGCTTATTTAGTTTATTTATTGCTGTATAAATTGTGCGTCCAAGGAAACTTGGATGCAACGACGATATCGTCGTATCATATTTTATTTATGTATATTTTTGGACCTACTTTATGAGACCACCCCATTATTATGGAGCATCATTAGGTTCATTGTCTGTGACACCGTTGTTAAACGAGTGTGAGTCCTATATAGATCACGGACTGCGTGACAAGTCTGGCCTCCTGTACGTATGAGCCGTGCGTTAGGGATAACTGCTGATAGAAACTTTGTATGCTAGAAGACTTAGCAGTTATTAGTGGTCCATGGACATAGAATATTGTAGTACAGTGGTCCAATCCATGTCCTTGTTTGGTTATAGGATTAGGCTATTATACTAAAGATAGGCTATGAACCAGATTGTGTCATAGATATGACATGCTTAGAGCATGGGGTATGGAGAATAACAAGTAAGGCATTTGGACTCCTTTGCATTTTTTTTCTGTAACCCGGAAGCTCCTCTGGAGATACGGGCAGTGATGACCCCTATATATTATATGGCGGCCTTTGTCGTTCAAAAGACGACATGCTTGTAGGCCCCTGATTCTTCGAGAGAGTCATGCCAATCCCAGTTTTTGGCCAGATAGCCCACTTAGTAGAAAATTGTTCTCAAACTGCATTCACTTAGACGGTTAGGCGACCCATTGGATGTTTATATTTTAGTACTTTATTGGCATATTTATATGTATCTTGTTACGTCCCTCTGAGGACCTGGTCCCTTTCCAGATATGGACGAGCAGGAGTATCCGCAGGAGTACGGTCCTGGACCCGACGCTACTTACCAGATTGAGGAGGTCTTACCCTCGGAGTATCTGTGATTTTATTATCACTGTTCAGAGATCCATGTTGCTACCTCAGTAAAGTCATTTTGTGGTGGATTTGTTTCCATCCGACTATCAGACTTGATACTCATCTTTGATATTCAGATATTATTCAGCTCTTTATTTCTACTTATTATTGTGCTGTGGATGAGATATAGATTATGTATGACTTATTATGACAGTATATTACCACTGGTGGATTGATTATTCATGAACAGCGTACGTGTGTATATGGTTTCCATATATTGGAGTTCGTATACACACGGCTGGGCGTGTTACGTATCCCTAGTCCTACGTATTTTGGGACTGGGGCGTGACACTTAGTCCATGATACATCGGACCTTTCGGTATTCTTACAAGGGTCGGTGCAGTAGACTATAGACTGGACTTGCCGCCTGCTCTAGAGGGAGTGCATGACGTGTTTCACGTGTCGCAGCTGAGACGGTACGTGGCAGATCCTAGTCACGTACTAGATCACTCGGAGATCGAGGTTGGATCGACGCTCAGCTATCCTGAACAACCCGTAGAGATCTTGGATCGTAGAAAGAAGGTATTATGGAACCAGACTATTCCTTTTGTTCGTGTTGCATGGAGACATCACTCTCTAGGCGAGTCAACCTGGGAAAGAGAGGACGAAATGCACGAGCAGTATCCGTATCTCTTCGATACTTGAGGTATAATTCTTTGTTGATTGTTGTTCTTGTGCTAGTTTATTTTAATTTCGAGGACGAAATTATTTTAAGGAGGGTAGACTTGTCACTACCATATTTCAAAATAGGGGTATTTTTGTCTTTTCATTAATTAATTTAATGTGTTAATATTGCATGATAATTATTTATATTTAATTGCGGTGATTTTGTTTGAGTGTGCACTTTACCGTTGCTTCGATAATTAGAGTACTACACTAGCCACTGCCTTCCAGCTAATTTCACAACCTTGTCCTAGACGTGCCAGTCTTTTATTGTGATCATTGTGTAACTCATAACTATGCCATGATGTGCTTTATTTTAGTCGCACAACATTCGTCACAAACGACTATATTTAATTCAATATAAATCTAACTTTGTATCCCTGTGCGTTCCAATCAAAATTGGAGACATAATCTCGACCCATTTTGTGCAACCCAAATTAGGATAATATTCTATTCCGAGTCTTCTTCATTCATGGCACTTGTTTTCCACTTAATTTTAGTCCCATGTACTTCTAATTAATTTTAGAATACCAATTATATTAATTTTAATTAAATTAAACTATAAACCTAACTTTGTATAATTTTTCTAATTGTTGGGTACTTTTATGCAAAAGAGCATTAAGGTGTCCACCCCATTGGACACAACACGTGAACTCCTTCATGTGAGTTTTTTCATAATTTTTGGGAGTGTGTAACTCAACATCAACCTCCTTAAACCATAGCCCTCTAAACTTTGAACCAATACAATCCAAACCATTCATTTTGAATCCATTGAATCCTAGCCCTTGAAATATCTCCATGACAAGCCCTTTTTCCAAGTGTTGACCAAGCCTTATTTCTAGGTCAACCCAACATCTTGCATACACATATAATTCTTTACTTTTTTCTTTTATTTCCTAAACCTAACCTAACTCCCAGCCGACATCCCCCCTCCCTTACTGTTCACCCATCATCTCCCCTCCTTCACCCGACTGGGCACCCGCCGTTCTCCTCCGCCCAGACCTGTACTCAACTCGCCGGAGCAGCCTCATCACCACCAGCACCTTACCGCCTCACCGTCTCTTCTTCATCTCGCCCCCACCGACCGTTCCCTTTCAACCGAACCGCCGTTCTCCTCCGTCCAGACCTGTACTCGACTCGCCGGAGCAGCCTCGCCACCCTATCTCTCACTGCACTCGATCGGAGACCCGTCGGAGCTTGAAACCGACGATGTTATCTTGCCATCCTCGCCATCGACTGCGCCTGAACCCGCCTGAGGGCCGCTTCCAGTCGCCTCCGCCCTCCTCGTCACGACCGCGAGCCGCTGCCACCCGACGCTGCTCAATCGGCCAGAACACGTGTAAACTCCCTCACCCAAAATTAGGCATACTTGGCTTAGATAGTGACACTAGGGCTAATTAGAATCCAATTAAAAATAGAACAAGGTATTTTGTGTAATTATACAATATTTATATGACATAGTGCACCTTACCGTTGCTTCGATAATTAGAGCACATCACTAGCCACTGCCTTCCTACAAATTTTATACCCTTGTCCTAGACGTGGCCGCCTACCATTCTGATCTTTGTGTAACTCATAATTATGCTCTCTTGTGCTACATTTTAGTCGCACAATATTCATCGCGAACGTTTATAATTAATTCTAAATAATCCTGACTTTGTAACCTTGTGCGTTCCAATCAAAATTGGAGACACAATCTTGACCCGTTTCGTATAACCTAATTTATGATAAAATTCTACTCTGAGCCCACTATGTCCATGACACTTGTGTCCCACCTAATTTTATCCCCATGTACTTTCAATTAATTCAAGAACATCATGCGTACTAAATTTAATCAATTTAATCCAATTTCCGTCTTTGTGCAATTTTCTAATTTTTGGGCACTTTTATGCAAAAGAGCATTGAGGTGTCCACGCCATTGGACAATACATGAAGAAACTTATTTTTTTCTTCATGTGAATTTTCCTGATAAATTTTTGGAATGTGCAACGCGCAACATCACCCCCATTTAATTCTAGCTATGTATTTAAATAATGCAAATTATAGCCCTCCCAAACATCCCCATGTGAGCCCAAGGCCCAACCCAAGAGGATGTTGACCAAGTCAAATAGTTCTAGGTCAACACAACACCACATATATAAATATCCTCTTCCTTACTCTTCATTTTCTTTATTTTTTTCTTATTTTCCCAAACCTATTTCACCAGCCGACATCTCCCCCTACTTTCCTGTTCACCTCCTCCCTCCGGTGAACTCGACCTATCCCCGGTCAGTCCCTCTCGCCGAAGTTCACCCATCCTGGCCATTCCCGAGAGCCTGGAGCTCGACCCCGCCGGCCTGGACGATCGCCCAACCCGCTGCTCATCCGCTGAATCTCGTCGACCGGACCCTCCGCGACCACCGAGCCCCGCTACACCCCAAGCCGCAGGACCCGCCGGCCTCGACCTCCCTCTCCAGCTTCATCACCACCTCGTCTCCTCACCCCATAACATCACCTCTACCCCCTGACCTTGCCTGACGCCTCCCCACAGCCACGCCTTCTTCCCTGCCTCCTCCTCTTAAATCACCACCACTATTACCACCCTTGACCACCACACATCCCCGACTTCGACCATCCCCCCTTCCCAGCTGAACCCTACCCCGGCCTCCATCTCCTCCTCCCCTTTCCTGTCCACCACGACGCAGCACCAACACCTCCACGTTCCTCTCCTCCCCATCTCGCCGGACCTCCCTCAGCCGTCGCCACCGCCACCAGCATCCTCTCCATCATCATCCCTCGCCACCAGCACGATCACCACCACTGCTCCCTGTCCTCCTCCTCCTCCTCCTTGCCGGATTCCCCTTGCCTTAGTAGTGATGACCTCATCACCACCTCCATTACCTTCACCATCATCATCGCCATCATCGTCGTTGTCATCACCTTAGGCACCCTCATCACCATTATCATCATCAAAATCGACCCTATCATCGTCATCACCCTAGTCGTCCTCATCGTTATCATCACCCTCGTCAACATCATCATCACCCTCGTCATCCTCGTCGTCATCGTCATCAACCACATCATCGTCATCATCGTCTCCGTGCACGTATCCCGAGGTACAAATATGTACCCCTCCTTTCATATTTTTATGTGTGTGTATGTATATATATTTAGGTATCCTATTAGTATATGCTAATATTAATATTGGTATATGCTAATATTAATATTGGTATATATATATATATAGTAAATTTCTCAATTAGTATACATACACATGTATATGTATTGTATATGCATCCCTAGTATATGTTAATATATATAATATAAATCCATTTAGTATATATACATATATATATATATATATATATATATATATATATATATATATATATATATATATATATATAGTATATGTATTTATTTGGTGTATATATGTATTATAAATAATATATGCTAGATAATAATAATAATGTATATTTATATATTTACTAGGTGACCCGAGTGTAACCACGGATATCCCGTAGTTACGTTGACCTGTAACTATGTAATATTGTTAGCAGACTGCCATTATGTACACTGAAATACTAGCGAGCCCCGTATCATTTTGATTGTCTGTCTTACACAGCAATTACAGATGCGACACCCGCGCAATTAGACGCGCACTTGACCCTAGTTGACCAGGGACATACCTAGTATAGCCCTGAGTTTAGAGTATTTATGGTTGAGTATGTGCTAGTGTAATGACTGATGTTGTGTTGTATAATATTATATGTATATAGGACATATCAGATTGTTCTGAACTTCAGAAGCAGGTTATTGGTACTTTGTAGCTTTTTTGCCAGGCAAGTACACCTTGTCTTGTTGTACTGTTTAACAGTTATTATTTTAGTTGTATATTTATTGTTTTAGATTATATAAATGTGCGCGTCCGAGAGAGACTCGGGTGCAGTCAACGAAGGCGTTGACGTTAGGACTTGTGTCTGACCTAGTGTCTAGCAGACCTACCTAAAATTATGGAGTTATTTGTATGACTCCCTAGGCCTTGACACGTATCATTTTATGTCACAGAGTGAGTTCATGTAGGGACGCATGCCTCATACTCGAGTGGCCATCGGTGTGAGCAACACGTGTAACGGTATTTAGCTTAGTATTTATTTCTATAAAGACTTGCATTATAGTACGAGATGTCCACGTCGTGTTCACGACTTGTATATCTACATCGGGCGAAAAGGACGATTAGTAGGTGTATGGGACACCCACCTCCTTTATACAGATACCGCACTCGACGGAGAGATACAGACATATATATTTTTTCAGATACCACATTCTTTAGAGTGTTGGACGTTACTTGGTAATTTTACCCATACCACACTCTATAGAATGTTGGACATTATTATATTCCCACGCCCGAATTATAGGGGGCATATGTGGCATATACTAGCCAGTCATGACGATTGGTGAATTACGTCAGCATATGTCTAGCCTACACTCTCCCATACGTACTAAGTTGTCCTCAAATTGTATTTCACTTAGATGGTTAGCGCACCCCTTTTATTTATTCAGTCTTTACTTTATGGCATGCTTCTATGTATCTTGTTATATTCCTCTGAGGACCTGGTCCCTTTCCAGGTGTAGATGTTCATGAGTATTCGCAGGAGTGCAGATCCGGACTGGCTACTATATTGCGATGAGGTCTTCCTTTCGAGTCTCGTGATTATTAGTGATGTACTTATATTGTTGTGTTTTGCTTTATATTCTAGTTCGGCAGTGGATTTGTTTCCATCCGACTATCATCTTTAGATACTTTATATGGAGATCTAGTTTCATAAATAGTGGTTATTTATCTCTATTTGACTTCAGTGGATGAGATTTAGCTATGCCCTGTGACTTGTGATAAATATATACCACTTATGAATTATTGTTCATGATACAACGTACGTATGTGTTATAGTTTCCATATATTGGAGTTGCCATATACATGCGGCTGGCATGCTTATGTATCCTAGTCCTACCTATTTTGTGACTGGGGCGTGACATATTTTTAGTGGTGGCCCATGCAGGTCAATAGCATATTATCTCGGTTACGTTACTGTACCGAGCAAGCCTGCACCTAGGATTAGAGTATAGGATCTCATCCATAATTGACTATGACTTATCTTCCTCCCAATCTGTTCTATTTGAATAGCTGCATCCTGCTTGATTCATGTGCTTCCCTAATAGTTCCTTGAGTATAGCCTTCTCCTAGAATATAGAAGTCCCTGTTGTTAGATAATAAGTAGGATAACCTTCCTATTAAGTGTACAACTAGGATAATGACACATCACTAAGCTATAATACTTAATGAACCCTAGAAACCCTTACTCGTAGAATGATTGACCATTATCCCTTGATAATTAGGGATGACTTGAGAGTAATATAGACAAAACTAGAGTGAGTTATAAATTCAACCATATTGTTTGACCCTAGCATTGAGGGACCAATAGAAATCCAAGGTTGAATATCAGGGCCAAAACTTAACTTTTATAGTGAGAAAGTATTATAGGACTATAAAGTTAGGTTCTTGTCCTGATACTAGCAGACAGTACTTTAGAAAGCCAGGAGGAACGAATATAACATTTTCCTCAATGAAACCTCGAGCACAAATATTAGTAAACCACCTCCCCCTAAGGTAACCATGACATTATCTAGAGTCTTTCTATTTAGTTTTATATCTTGTTCCTCTGAAAACTTAGCGCTTGCTATATTTGCGCGATGACTAATTATGATTCTTCATCTTTCAACTCGTGCCGCATAACTCTTATGATTGTAGATCAAGTGATTTTATTTCATGTTAGGATATACAGCTTGCTAGGATTATAGTTGTTAATCTTAAATTTTTAATTATATGATTGGTAGTTAGAACTTGATAGTTGAGTATTCTTTTAGATTATAATTTTATGGTTATACCTTAGTTTTAAATCACGTGATTGTACCCCCACCTCGATACGAGTTATATCCTCTTTTCCTTTGAAGGCCAGTAACTTTTCAATTCTTACTACTGACACATGTTTTGTGAGCACTATGATTAAGACTTAAGGTGACCATTACCTATATAATGCAATAGGATACCCTAGCAGATACCAAGATATTTTCCTCTTATACCTTAACCATAGTTCTACTTCATTTACAAGGACCAAGTTAGTCTGTAGAATCTTCTTTAAGGCAGTTACAGTATTAGTTTATTATTTTTAAGTTGGGTAGTTTGCCTGACAACCTAGTAACACATAGTCCTCTTGACCCATTAATGAAGCGTAACTGAATGACATTAACTATATACTAGCATAAGAAGATAATGTTTATTCAGACTGTAGAAATTAGAGGCCCATACCCCTATTTGGTCGACTAACGACTTAGACAAGGAGTTAGTATGATAACTGTACAGATTGTAGAGTCTTATATTTTTAGTGAACTTGAATTACTATGTACCTTCTTTCATCATGATCCAGCGTATTTATATTTTATGTACTACCTTGACTGATGCCGCTATTATAGCTTAGTTTTGCGAGCTTATTCTTTTATCAAGCTTGTTTACGACATGTGTATTATTGGATGCATACACTAATACATTTCAGAATCAGTGTATTATGGTCTGATCAACCATAGTGCGCTTGGTTCGACCCTCGCATAACTACTTTACGTAGATTGAGATATATAGTAATTAGTATACGAATGTACTTGCCCTCTAGATATGTCTGAGCATATCGTATCAGTTATATAACTGTACTGATACGAGCATGTGAATAGGAATTACCAAAATAGGATTTTAATCCATAACTGCCTTGACAATTCCCTTTGAATTCTCTAAACGCCTTGATCCCCATACATGTATTCTATTACCTCCCCCTTGAACTTTTTATTATTGTTTTTCGTCTTCCCCTATTTCGGAAAGATGAACGCTCATGCTTGGTATAAGTTTGATACATTGATGGTACGAGATATACCTTATAGGGCAATCACATTAATTAATAATTATTTTTCGTAATTAAGGGTATATCATAGGTGATATATTTTGTGTAAACTTTTGAGGATTGCTAAACATGATTGAATAAATTGAGGAATAAGTTTTCGTAAATGTAAGAACCTTATGTGATAGATGGGTAAATTCTAAGTTGGGTAGAAGTTGCATTATCAGCTTGAGAGAATTTTTTTTTAGATTATGATCGAGTAAAAATTAGATTGAGAGGTTCAAGTCATTTTAATTTTGAGAATTTTAGGAGAATGATTAAGATGATGAGGATTAATAAATTTTAAAAACCGTGAAATGGCAAACCAAATATTTATACTTGAGCATATGATTTAAATTTTGAAATGTTGAAGAGTGAATCACCGATTTAAACTGTGAGGATAAATATAGAAATCTAGACTTGAACAATTGGTGAATTAGATTTCAAATTTCATAATTTGAGGCCTTAAATTAAAAGTTAAATGTTGATTGTGGGATTACCTATTTGAAATATTGAGGATGTAAATTGAATTTAAATTTGAAGAGTACAAAAATTCATAAGTTAAAGGTAGGAATAATATTGGAACTGAATTATTTTCTAAAGGAGATTATGATAGTTGGAGTTCGTGATATAAAAATTGATGTGGGTTAATTAAATATTGAAGATGTTATATGGATTCAATTTAAATTTAGATATTGATGATTTGAAAAAGTGAGAAAAGATTTCAACAGGTTGAATTTTGAATTGAACAATAATTATCTAAATTTCGAAGTGATTGCGATAGATTTGAATAAATTTTAAATTTTTGAAAGAGATTGAAATTGACTTGCCTTATGTACGAATGTGAAAGAATTATCCAATTATGTCTTATTTTTAATTTTGAGGACAAAATTATTTTTATGTTGGGTAGATTGTAAACCCCCTCACCCAAAATTAGGCATACATGGCTTAGATAGTGACACTAGGGCTAATTAGAATCCAATTAGAAATAGAACAAGGTATTTTGTGTAATTATACAATATTTATATCATATAGTGCACCATACCGTTGCTTCAAAAATTAGAGCACCTCACTAGCCATTGCCTTCCTACAAATTTTATACCCTTGTCCTAGACGTGGCCGCCTACCATTCTGACCTTTATGTAACTTATAATTATGCTCTCTTGTGCTACATTTTAGTCGCACAATATTCGTCGCAAACGTTTATAATTAATTATAAATAATCCCGACTTTGTAACCTTGTGCGTTCCAATCAAAATTGGAGACACAATCTTGACCCATTTCGTACAATCTAATTTATGATAAAATTCTACCCTGAGCCCTCTATGTCCATGACACTTGTGTCCCACCTAATTTTATCCCCATGTACTTCCAATTAATTCAAGAACATCATGCGCACTAAATTTAATCAATTTAATCCAATTTTTGTCTTTGTACAATTTTCTAATTTTTGGGCACTTTTATGCCAAAGCGTATTGAGGTGTCCACGCCATTAGACAATACATGAAGAAACTTATTTTTTCCTTTATGTGAATTTTCTCCATGAATTTTTGGAATGTGCAACGCGCAACATCGCCCCCATTTAATTCTAGCTTTGCATTTAAATAATGTAAATTATAGCCCTCCCAAACATCCTCATGTGAGCCCAAGGCCCAACCCAAGAGGATGTTGACAAAGTTAAATAGTTCTAGGTCAACCCAACACCACATATACAAATATCTCTTCCTTACTTTACCTTTTCTTTAATTTTTTCTTATTTTCCCAAACCTATTTCACCAGCCGACATCTCCCCATACTTTTCTGTTCACCTCCTCCCTCCGGTAAACTCGACCCATCCACGACCAGTCCCTCTCGCCGGAGTTCACCCATCCCGGCCGTTCCCGAGCTCCTGGAGCTCAACCCTGACGGCCTGCACGACCGCCCAACCCGCTGTTCATCCGCTGAATCTCGTCGACCGGACCCTCCGCGACCACCGAGCCCCGCTGCACCCCAAGCCACACGACCCGCCGGCCTCGACCTCCCTCTCCAGCTTCATCACCACCTCGTCTCCTCACCCCACGACATCACCACCACCCCCTGACCTCACCCGACGCCTCCTCGCAGCCACGCCTTCTTCCCTGCCTCCTCCTCTTAAATCACCACCACCATTACCACCCTCGACCACCACACATCCCCGACTCCGACCATCCCCCCCTGCTGAACTCTACCCCCGCCTCCATCTCCTCCTCCCATTCCCTGTCCACCATGACGCAGCACCAACACCTCCACGTTCCTCTCCTCCCCATCTCGTCGAACCTCCCTCAGCCATCACCACCGCCACCAGCATCCTCTCCATCATCATCCCTCGCCACCAGCACGATCACCACCACTGCTCCCTGTCCTCCTCCTCCTCCTTGCCGGACTCCCCTAGCCGGAGTAGTGATGACCTCATCACCACCTCCATTACCTTCACCATCATCATCGCCATCGTCATCGTTGTCATCACCTTAACCACCCTTATCACCATTATCATCATCATCATCGACCCTATCATCGTCATCACCCTCGTCGTCCTCGTCGTCATCGTCGTTAACCACATCGTCGTCATCATCGTCTCCATGTACGTACCCCGAAGTACGAATGTGTACCCCTCCTTTCATATTTTTATGTGTGTGTATATGTATATATTTAGGTATCCTATTAGTATATGCTAATATTAATATTGGTATATATATATATATATATATATATATATATATATATATATATATATATATATATATATAGTAAATTTCTCAATTAGTATACATACACATGTATATGTATTATATATGCATCCCTAGTATATGTTAATATATATAGTATAAATCCAAATAGTATATATACACATATATATATAGTATATGTATTTATTTGGTGTATATATGTATTATAAATGATATATGCTAGATAATAATAATGTATATTTATATATTTACTAGGTGACCCGAGTGTAACCACGGATATCCCGTAGTTACGTTGACCTGTAACCATGTAATATTGTTAGTAGACTGCCATTATGTACACTGACATACTAGCGAGCCCCGTATCATTTTGACTGTCTGTCTTGCACAGCAATTACAGACCGACACCCGCGCAATTAGACGAGCACTTGACCCTAGTTGACCAGGGACATATCTAGTGTAGGCCTGAGTTCAGAGTATTTATGGTTGAGTATGTGGTAGTGTAATGACTGATGTTGTATTGTGTTGTATGATATTATATGTATATAGGACATATCGGATTATTCTGCGCAACTTCAGGAGCAGGTTATTGGTACTTCGCAGCTTTTTTGCCAGGCAAGTATACCTTGCCTTGTTGTACTATTTAAATTCAGTTATTATTTTAGTTGTATATTTATTATTTTAGATTATATAACTGTGCGCGTCCGAGAGAGACTCGGGTGCAGTCAACGAAGGCGTAGACGTTAGGACTTGTGTCTGACCTAGTGTCTAGTAGACCTACCTAAAGTTTTGGAGTTATTAGTATGAATCCCCAGGCCTTGACACATATCATTTTAACACATAGAGTGAGTTCATGTAGGGATGCGTGCCTCATACTCGACTGGCCATCGGTGTGAGCAACACGTGTAACGATATTTAGCTTAGTGTTTATTTCTATAGAGACTTGCATTATAGTACGAGATGTCCATGTCGTGTTCACGACTTGTATATCTACATCGGACGGGGAGGACGATTAGTAGGCGTATGGGATACCCACCTCCTTTATACAGATACCGCACTCGACGGAGTAACACGGACGTATATATTTTTACAGATACCACATTCTTTAGAGTGTTGTACGTTACTTGGTAATTTTACAGATACCACACTCTATAGAACGTTGGACATTATTATATTCTAGCGTCCGTGTTATAGGGGCATATGTGGCATATACTAGCCAGTCATGATGATTGGTGAATTACGTCAGCATATGTCTAGCCTACACTCTCCCATACGTACTAAGTTGTCCTCAAATTGTATTTTACTTAGATGGTTAGCGCACCCCTTTTATTTATTCAGTATTTACTTTATGGCATGTTTCTTTGTATCTTGTTATGTCCCTCTGAGGACCTGGTCCCTTTCCAGGTGTAGATGTTCATGAGTATTCGCAGGAGCGCAGATCCGAACTGGCTACTATATTGCGATAAGGTCTTCCCTTCGAGTCTCGTGATTATTAGTGATGTACTTATATTATTGTGTTTTGATTTATATTCTAGTTTGGCAGTGGATTTGTTTTCATCCGACTATCATCTTTAGATACTTTATATGGAGATCTAGTTTCATAAATAGTGGTTATTTATCTCTATTTGACTTCGGTGGATGAGATTTAGCTATGCCCTGTGACTTGTGATAAATATATACCACTTATGAATTATTGTTCATGATACAGCGTACGCATGTGTTATGGTTTTCATATATTAGAGTTACCATATACATGCGGCTGGCATGCTTACATGTCCTAGTCCTACGTATTTTGGTACTGGGGCGTGACAACATGCCGGAGTCGACCCGCTCGACTGAACCGAGCACTTCCATCTCGACGATCTCGACACGAATGCCTCATCCCGCGTACACAGGTTCGAGTTCTCCTTCTGGCGAACATGTACACGTGCACGTGCACGCATACGCGTATTTCTCATTAGTATGCATATATATTTTTAGTTATGGTTTAATATACGTATATTGTATATTTGGTATAATTAGTATATATATGTATATTATATGTATTCCATTAGTATATGTTTAATATGTATAATTGGTATATATATATATATATATATATATATATATAGTATATGAATTCAATTAGTATATATACACATATATATATTATATATGTATTTAATTGGTGTACATATATATATTATAAGTAATGTTATATGCTAGTTAAGACTAAATACATATTTATAGATGTACTATGAGACCCTAGTGTAATTACGGATATCCCGTAGTTACATTGATCTGTGACCATGTGATATATTAGTAGACTGCCATATGTACACTGACGTACTGGTGAGACCCGAATTATTTGACTGTCTGTTATGCACAGCAATTACAGACGTTACACCCGTGCAACTAGACGCACACTTGACCCTGTAGATAACAAGTGTCACCCCCTAGCGTAGTCTCTAAGTTCATTGTGTTATTGATTGTGTGTGTTGGTGTATCGACTGATTTGTATTATTATTAAATAATGTCTATAGGACTGTTGGATCATTCAGATGATACTTTGGAAACAGGACATTGGTATTGCCAGCTAAGGACCACAGACGAGTAAATTCTCTGACAGTATTCATTATGTTGATTATCTCTATAATTCTAGTTGTATAGCGTACATGATTCTGACACTGTTGTTTACATGAGTTGACATCATCGAGACCTGTCACGAGGAGTCATGATTCGGATCCATCGTACTAGCTGGGGAAACGGGGAAATATTAGTAGCTTATGTGATTATACACAACTCTACATGCATCATAGCTCACCCACACCTCACGTCGGTGCAGCCTGACCATTACATGTCTCATAGCCTGTTATGTATGATTAGCCTGACTATTACTTGCATCATAGCTATCCGGATGGTTAGCCTGACCTTACATGAATCATAGCTAGTCATACATAACAAGCCTGATCAGTCCCAAGCCGATCACATGATATGCTAATGTTTCACACACTTAGCTAGATGTTCTTGACATGTATCTCTAGTATATTGATCTAGCATTCCTTATGTTCTAGTTATTGTTCTAGCGTTTACTTATATTCCAGTTCATTGTTCTAGCATGCACTTGTATTCCTATTCATTGCTAGATGTACATTAATAATGACATATGCTCCAGTACTTCATTATTCCAGTATTCCTCTATTTCAGTACTTCTTTATTCCAGTATTTATTATTGCCAGTATTCATATCTATCTTATATTTCTTTACATTGTATTATAGTTTTTGTCAATATATGTAGAACTGCTGTTAGTGCTTGTACTTCGCTCCAATCCTGACTGGATATTTTTTTTAGAGGATCTTGAGGACTTCTGTCCTATACACTACGGACCAGGTATAGATGCAGACTACACACCAGAGATCTTAGAGGAGACTATCCCTTTAGAGGAGACATTACCTGCAGCTATCTAGACAGTATTTATCTTATGCACTGAGACTTATTTGAGGTTATTTTAGTTTATGTTTAGACTTATTCTTAGTTTATGTTGGGACTTGTGGAGACTTTATGTTAGACAGCTAGACTGTGGTTTTCTTTATTTTGAGACATGGTGTTTAACTATGTCATTCTTCTTATCTTTTATCGTGTCTTTATACTCTTATAGTTGTTGTGATTGAGTTTGCATTATAAGCTATTGTGAGATGTATATTGTCCTCCTCATGGAGTTGATATCATTGAAAGTTTGTGAGTTATGTTAGTATTTATTGTGACCTAGACAGCGTTCTATCGCCGATGTTGTGGCGTAGGCTAGACGTACCCACGACTCATGCCCAAATTTTGGGTGCGGGTCGTGACAGACATCATCTTGAGTCTGAACCGTTGGCGAGGACTTGCAAGATCATGATCGGGGGTGGCATTATCCTGGTCAGTGATGTTTGCAAGGACCAGAGAGTTTCTTTGGGAGGCCGAGAGTTGGGCGTATGTCTACTCGTAATGCCACTTTCGAGTTAGGATATAGTACTCAAGATGGATTGGTTGAGTAGGAATCATGCTAATATCGATTGTCGAGGAGGGAGAGTTTGGTTTCAGGCGCCAGAAGAGCCAGAGTTTGAGTTTGTCAGAGGAGCAGCACAGCAGAGCGAAGGTGACTTCTGTGGAGCTTTGGTAGAAGAGAAGGAGCTGCCACATCCATTGATTACAGATTATATGGACGTCTTTTCAGAGAAATTTTTGGGGTTGCCACCAGATAGAGATATGGAGTTTTTTATAGATTTGGTGCCAGGTGCAGAGCCAATATCACAACACGTCCATAGGGTAAACAACAGCGAACTGGCAGAGTTGAAGAAGTAGGTGGATGTGTTGCAGGATAATGGCTTCATCCACTCCAGTTCATCACCATGGGGTGCTCTGATACTTTTTATACTGAAGAAGGATGGGTCGGTACGCATGTGTATCGACTACAGGGCACTCAACAACCTCACTATCAAGAACAAATACCCATTACTGCAGATTAACAATTTGTTTGATCAGTTGAGTGAAGCGAAGGTATTCTCAAAGATAGACTTGAGGTCGGGGTACCACCAGGTGAAAGTGAAGAAGGAAGACATTTCGAAGACATCTTTCAAGACTTGGTATGGGCAGTTGAGTTCTTGGTGATGCCGTTTGGGTTGACCACTGCCCCGGCGATATTCATGAACCTGATGAATAAGGTGTTTCATCAGTACTTGGATCAGTTTGTGGTAGTATTCATTAATGACATACTGATATATTCGAAGACCCCAGAGGAGCATGAGAAGCACTTGAGGATAGTTCTAGAGACCCACAGGAAGAAGAAGCTATATGACAAACTTTCGAAGTGTGAGTTCTTCCTTGATAAGGTTGAATTTTTTAGGCATGTGATTACAGGAGACAGGATCTCAGTTAACCCAAAAAAGATTTCAGCAGTTGAGTCGTGGTCTACCCCGAGTTCAGTAGCGGAGATCAGGAGTTTTCTTTGATTGGCAAGCTATTATCAGAGATTTGTTCAAAAAAATTCCTGGATTGCGGAGCCGATGACTAGACTAACCAGGAAGGACGTGGAGTTCGTCTGGACTGAGGATTGTCAGTCTGCTTTTGAGGAGCTAAAGAAGAGGTTGACTACAACTCCAATATTGACATTACCATTAGGGGCAGGAGGATTTTCCATATTCAGTGATGCATTGGGTAAGGGTTTGGGTTGTGTATTATAGCAGAACGGGAAGGTGATTGCCTCTGCTTCCAGGCAATTAAGCCCGCATGAGAAGAATTACCCTACCCATGACTTGGAGTTGGCAGCAGTTATTTTTGCTCTTAAACTGTAGAAATAATGCTTGTATGGAGAGCTGGAAGAGATCTTTACAGATCACAAGAGCTTGAAGTATGTGTTTACACAAAAAGAGCTCAACATAAGGCAGAGGCGGTAGTTGGAGTTGATGAAGGACTTCGACATTTATTTGCAGTACCATCCAGGAAAGGCCAACGTAATCACGGATGCTTTGAGTAGGTATCCAGTGGCTATGTATTTGGCAAGGGACAGACATTTATTAGCCGATCTTGATAGCTTGGGCATTAAGGTATTAGTTCCTGAAGTTGCAGCACAGATGTGGGGACTTCAGGTATAGTCAGAGTTGATGGATACAGTTCGAGGATGAGTCTCTAAGGTGCATCAGAGCATAGGTCCATATAGGGTTGGCAGATAACTTCAGTATTGCAGATGATGGATCATTGCAGCACGGTACCAGATTATTTGTGCTGAGTAGAGCATTGTGCGAGAAGATTCTTTAAGAGGCACATCGATCTCAGTACTCTATGTATCCAGGTGCCAACAAGATGTATAGGGATATGAGAGAGCATATTTGGTGGTATGGTATGAAGCGAAAGATAGCTAGCTTCGTATCCAGATGTTTGGTTTGTCAGCAGGTAAAGGTGGAGACACAGAGGCCAGGTGGATTACTTCAGCCCTTGCCTATTCCAGAGTGGTAGTGGGAGCATGTGACGATGGACATTGTTTCAGGACTTCCGCGTTCTCCAGGAGGTAAAGATACAATTTGGGTCATCATAGACAGGTTGACCAAATCAGCCCACTTTCTGCTATTCAAAGTGGGTACGTCTACGAAGAAGTTCACGGAGATGTATGTGCGTCAAATAGTCAGATTATATGTTGTTCCTAAGAACATAGTCTCGGATTAGGATTGTCACTTCACGTCCCACTTCTGGAGGAGTTTGCAGGCTAGC
The DNA here is from genome assembly GCA_036927795.1 of Iris macrosiphon. NCBI lineage: Eukaryota > Viridiplantae > Streptophyta > Magnoliopsida > Asparagales > Iridaceae > Iris > Iris macrosiphon. The sequence goes on along the minus strand of JAYESA010000018.1, from coordinate 99,204,221 downwards.
TTGGGCACTCAGCTCAAGTTCAGTACCGCATATCACCCTCCGACAGACGGACAGTCGGAGAGGACTATTCAGACTCTCGAGGATATGCTATGTACCTATGTTTTAGATTTTGGAGGCTCTTGGGAGGATCATCTTCACTTGGTAGAGTTTTTTTACAATAACAGCTACCAAGCCAGTATCGAGATGTCACCATTTGAGGCATTGTATGGACAGAGATGCCGCACTCTGTTATAATGGGATGATGTTGGTGAGAGAGCTTTATTGGGACCAGAAATGGTCGTGGATATAGCTGAGAAGTTGAAGCTCATCAGCGATTGACTTCGGGTGGCGCAGGAAAGACAACGATATTGGGCCGATAGACATCGGAGACCATTGGAGTTTGAGGTATAGATTTTATTTTGCATTACTTGTGATTATTTATTTTGTTAGAGGACTAAGGTTGGATTTTGTGCTAGGTTGGCAGTCTGGTTTTCTTGAGGATTTTTTTGACATGTGGCATGATCGTTTCGGTGGAGGCAGAAAGCTTAGTCCGCGATTCATCGTACCTTTCAGTATTCTTGAGAGGGTCGGTGTAGTTGCTTATAGACTAGACTTACCACCTGCATTTGAGGAAGTGCATAACGTGTTCCACGTGTTGCAGCTTCGACGGTATGTGGCAGATCCTAGCCATGTGTTGAATCACTCAGAGATAAAGGTGGTCCCTACTCTTAGCTATCCAAAGCAGCCAGTTGAGATTCTGGATAGGAGAGAGAAGGTGCTGAGAAACCAGACGATTCCTTTGGTGTGCGTCACGTGGAGGCATCACTCACCAGAAGAGAGTACCTAGGAGCGAGAGGCCGAGATGCGCGAGTGATATCCATATCTGTTTGAGCCGTGAGGTATGATTCTTTCTTTGCTTGTATTGATTGCTTTTTGTAGTTATTTTCTTCCTTAATTTCGAGGACAAAATTTTTCGAAGGTGGGTAGGATTGTCACCCACACTTTTTCAACTAAGGGTAGTTTGCTAATTTGGCATGAGTAATTGTATTTTAGAATTTATTATATTAAATATTTTACATATGTAAATATTATTTATTGTATTATTTATTTATTGTTAGATGTTGGATTTATTTTAAACTTGTGTAGTGGAGCTAACTAGTTAGTTTAGATTCATGGAGCCAATATTTAATTCTAGTTTAGATTAAGCCCAATATAGGCCCATTCATTAAGATGATGAATTAATTAGTGAAATCAATTAGACTAGAACCTTTCCTCCATAATTAATTTCTTCATGAGAGGCCCCAAAGGGTGTTTTGGATAATTCTTATTAGCTTGCATGAGGGACAAGGGCCGGCCACCTATATAGAGGAGAGAGAATCTTTTTTCTCATTTTGTCATTCCAATCTAGATCTAGAATTTTCTCTCTTCCAAATTCTCCATTCTCACACAAATTCATACTCAAATTTCTTCCAAATTCCTTCTCTATTCTTTATTAAAGGCTACTAGAATAAGGATCTATAAGGAGGAGGCAAGAATCTACAAAGAGGAGCAAGGATCTACAAGTTGGAGGCTACTTTCACCCAATTTAGGAAATTTATTGGGAATCCATCTTCTAATAGGTACAATTTATTTTTATCTCTTTAATTAGGTTCTAAATATGAGAATTAACCCTAAAGAACCATCCCATATGCTAAGGCTACCCTTAGGAATTAGAATTAGGTTCATCGGAAGCCTATGGAGGAAGTTATGTGGTATTTTGTGTCAATTTTAGGAGAATTCCGATATTGGCACATCTTGTGTTTGTCAATTGGTCAATTAGACTAAATTAACATGTGTTTGATTGTGTGTGACTAGGGTCATGTCCATAATTGGATACGTGTTGGCCGTATCCCGACAATTTTGAGATACGGGTTGATTTGGGAGTTTTTCTCTGACACAGGGGTTTGTGCATGTCACATCTTGAAACGGACACGTAGTTATGTATTTAATTCTTCGTATTATTCATAATTAGTATTCTAGACTTGCACGTGTTCTTCGGGATACGTTTGGTTGTGTGGTGGAGTCGTATCGCAAGCGTATCATAGAATGAGTGTGATACGGGTGCGATGCACTCCACGTGTTTGCTTCATTACATTTAAATTCATTTGACTTAGTACTACCTATTAGTATGATATATTATATAATTATATATCTATGTATATATGTATGTATCTATATTATATTATATTATATTATATATATATGCATATATGGCTATAGGTGTATGTGTTTATCTATGTAGATATATATATATATCTATAGGTATATGTGTATATTTGTGTATATATACATATATATATATATATGTGGTTGAGAGTGTATCTATATATGTATAGATATGAGAATGTATATACATATTAATATCTATATGTATATGTATATTGGTATGTGTGTGGATGTGTTGTGAGTGAATGAGTAGTGAGTGGGAGGATCGGGTAGCAGCAGTCATCAACTGAAGAGCAGTAGCATAGAGAGCATGTACTGTAGCAGTGCAATTCGAGCAAGAAAGCAGCAGCTGCACTGCAAGCATGCAGCCAAGGCTTGCCCTAGCAGCAGCCAGCACCTCCACTGTGCAGCAACCTGCAAGCCTCAGTAGCATTCAGCAAACTGCATTCAGCAAAGAGCAGTAGCAGCCATTCATAGTATCCCCAACAGCAAGCAAACTAAAGACAGTGTGCAGCCTCGACCACAAGCAGCAACTAGCTGCACTGAGCTGCATGAGCAATAGCAAGCAGTACAATAAACAGAGGGGCAGCAGCAACAAATCAAGCAACACTGCAGGAAGCATACATCAAGTAGCAGTTTCAGCATGCAGTAAACAGAGGGCAACAACAAGCATAGGCAATGAGTAGCAACTGGTACTGCAACATGAGCAGCAGCAGCTTCAACAGGAAGCACAATAAGGTATGAGGATAGTTAGTTAAGGTATGATTAACTAGTAGTTTATTAGTGGTTTAGTTAGTAGATATAGCTATTAATAGTTAGTAGTTAATTACTTTATTAAGTAGTTATGTATATAGATACATTGTTAGTCAAATAGTTAGATATATATACATACTTGATTTGATTAGTAGCTATATGTATATATGTATATATGTATATGTGTAGGTATTGTATATAAGTAATTGATAGTATTGTAGTATTGATATGTATTGTATGTTAGAATAGTTAATGTATTGATAGTGAGCTATATATATATTAGGATTTGAATTATCTTGTGATACCAAGATAATGTCAAGGTATTGGTCGATACTCAAGATATTGGATTTGAGTATCGAGATGGGTGTGTAGGTACTGAGATACGCATTAGTTCAAAGCCAAGGTATCCTCTTCATATTAGTTAGCTAAGATTACTATACATATTGTGTTATATATATATATATATATATATATATATATATATATATATAATTAATATTTTTATATCAAAAACTTGTGTATCCTATGATACGGTATTTTATGTGTATCCTAGTATCTTAGTTTAGCTAGTGTGGCCTAGTTACATAATGTATGGACCTAATATCCTATAGTTTGACTCATACAACCTAGACATAGCCAGTTTGACCAAGCTTGACTAGAGTTGACCTAGTTTGACTATTTTGACTTAGAAATGGCTTTTTGGCCTAGAGTTGAGATAGTTTAACTTATTTTCATTCCAGAACCTTGTATTGATACAATATACCATATATAGGTTTGTGTGACACCAACTTGGGCATCGAGAGACACACCTTGCTCAGGACCTCAGGCGAGTATATTTCTCTGTTAGTTTTTATTTTATAATAGTGTATATATCTCATATTCTAGAACTGTATACTTGATTCTGATACAGTGATTCCATGAACTGGTACTACATGGATCAGGAGATGTTATCCCCTTCTGTGTTCATCGGGTACTCCTTCACATGTATTTTATCGTATAAATTAGGTATTAATTATTTATATTTTTTGTTCATACACTACTTGTATTCAGTGTGCTTATTCATTTACACACACTGTTCGTATTCAGTGTGCCCATATTCGTGTTCATAACGTGTAGTGATTGGATCCATTGGTATTAGTTGGGGATGGGGGAGTAGGAGTTGATTATGTGATCAAAGCCCCAGTGTATTCGTATACATGTCGATTACGTACCACACGTGTAATCGAGTTAACTTATTATATTCGTGTTCAACCTAAACCGATCATATAATAAACTTGTATTCTGAGACACATTAGTTAGATTTTACTTATTTCTATTATTGCAGATACTCATATTGCTTGTTCTCATTCTAGTACATTACCTGTTCACTCTAGTTTATTTTATTCAGATATTTAGTTATCTTGTATTCTTTTCTATTATCAGTTTTATATGCTCAATTATGTATTTGAAACTGCTTTCAGAGGTATGTACTTCGCTCCAATCCGGACTGGATATATTTTTCCAGATGATTGGCTCATAGATCAGTGTCCTATATTCTACGGACCGTAGAAGGGCTTACCTTTAGAGGATACTCATGTAGACTAGGAGGACATAGTTGCAGAGCCTGAGGAGCTTTAGTTTATATTTTGGTGGACTTGTATTAGACTTCATTGAGATTCATGGATTGTATCTTGATTTTTTTCGTCGTTATTCCATTCATGCTTTATCTTCCTTAGTTTGTTTTGTGATTGAGTATAGTTATATTTGTGAGATACTATATTGTTTCTCCGTTTGGAGTTGTGTCATGCCCCAGTCCTAAAATACGTAGGATCAGGAATACGTGATACGCCAGCTACGCATTCGACCAGACTCGGGCTGACTCGAATACGTATAACTATAATATAAAAGGGCACTATCTAGATATCCCATAAATGTAAACCTCTATGTCTCAATCTACAATGTACAATAGTATACAAAAAAGAGCTATATGTGCTAGAGTCGGCCGTCCAATAACACACTAACTCGAATAGACTCGAGAAGAAGTATGAGTCTATAAAAACTAGGCTACAACAGCAGATAAAATAAATAATATAAAATAACCATAATGCCGGTAGATATAATGTGAGTACCTGGTACCATGCCCGCAAGACATGCAACTCCAACAGCAACTCCAAATGCTCCGTAATCATCTATGCTACAAAACTGGCAGGAACCAGGTCCTCAGAGGGACGTAACAATGTACAGAAATACAACATGCCAAGTAAATAGAAAGTACAAGTACAACAACAGGGTACTCTATCATAACCAAACAAGTGTGACACAGTTTAAAGACAATGTTCGACGCGTGGGCTTTCTAAAATAAAACCGTAGCTCCGGACACGGAAACACACGGCACGTACCGCAGCTCCGGACAAAGAGTCACACGGGTGATACAACTACACTAGATACAGGATCACTACAGAAACAATACATATATATATATAAGCGCGTGCAGAGTAGCCCAAACATCTAGTAACTGTCTTCCCCATCCCCAAGCGGTCAACGATTGTGCGTTGAACCTGAACCTCTAACTACAGTCTCGACAAACAGAAATAACTCAACAGACGCGACCCTAAGGTCGTCCCAGTCTCTGGTCATGATGTCAGTATCAGGATACAGGAATCTGGCATAATCACAGTGAATGAGTGTGTCCTGGGGTATCGATGTACTCAGGTACGTGCATCGAGATGCTACGAAACATCCAATAATCTTTCTAAGATGTTACGACGTACATCTTCACCCGGTTGTGAATCGGACACGAAGTATTGAACGTCAACATAAATACGTATACAATGTACATAACAAAAAAATAAATATCTGTAAACTAAAATACAGGGTGGCAAGGTACACTTGCCTGCGTGCGGCTGCTGATGACGGGGATTTGGTACCGCGTCCAAGTCCTCGGGTCCCACAGTACCTAGAGATAGATACAAACTAAAAATCAATAATCTATTCTACGCCAAGCAGGGATGCGACACACATCTACTCCTAAACTCAGTCTCAGCTACGACTCACAGGGATAAGAACTAGGGGGGTTGACCATAGTTGACTGTCGGTACGATAGTCAAATCAACTAGTCATCATTACCATATCATCAAGCTATCCTCAAAACACAGTTTATGATTTTTCCCTTCGTTTTATATCATTGTTACCCAATCACAAAGTACTACTCTAATTTAACCCTTCATTAATTTCCAGTCCCTGAATAACCGATCAATGGTTTTATACTACACACTAGTTCACAATTAAATAAGTGCTTCTCAGTGTTCACCAATGTTCAATTATCAGAATCTTATTACTCAATAAATTAAATCTGTTCCCACAATAATCAATTTGCATTTAATTAGGACGACAACTGAAAATCTTATTTGGCGATTTAAATTCCCATTCATTATTTATGCCTCAAATCTGTCCATCATGCATATATATTCCATGTCCTTATTCCACTCATTTTAAAACCTCCATTAATTAATTTAGCAATCTTTTAACCATGCGTAATATCCAGAACATTTAGTTATAAACAAATTACTAAACTCCCTTGCAAACCTAAATCATAAACCCAAATCTACATTAGACCCTATTCTCATGTCATTATAATCCACATTCACCTTAATCATCATTAACATTAATCACACTAGAAACACATGATTATTTATACCTCACCACAACTGCACAACCTTATTAAACACCAACCCTAGCTATGAACACAACCCATATATGTAAATAACATTCTATTTAAAACAATAATAAGATCTAGAATTTAATACAAGAGAGGGGGGGAGGGAAAGAGTCGATACCACGACGATATTGCCAGAGAAGGTGGCCGGAGCAGGGATGCGAAGTGGTGGTTCTGCACAGCGGAGCTGCTGTCCGGTCGCTGGACAGTGCGGCCGGAGCGGGGAAGAGGCTCTCGGTCGGACGGGAATGGAACTCTCGGCCGGGGTACTACAGTCCGGTCAGGCGTCGCCGGACAGGGAGCTGTTCGGTCTGGACCGGAGTGAACCGCTGGGTCGGCGGAGCACTGGCCGGCCGGGAATGTGCAGTGGTCGTCGGACTGCACTGCATAGCACAGCGCCAGAGTGCTGCTGCACCACGGGGGGTCGGCTGACCGGACGGGATGCTGGTCAGGCCACGCGGGGAAAGGAGGACAGCCGGTCGGCTGTTGTCAGCCGGAGTCGACTGGGTGTAGCGTCCAGCGGAGTCGAGGACAGGCCAGAGTAGGTGGCAGTCTGTATTCCGCCGGAGTCGGGCCGCTGCTCAGGCCACGCGGGAGGGTCGGCTGGCCGGACGGGGGTGGATGTACTGGGGTCGGGTGAACCACAGTGGGGAGGAGAGAAAATAAAGGAAGAAGAAAAAGAAAAATAATGGAGAGAGAAGAAGCTTTTGCATGGAGAGTTTTATGGAGGAGTGAGGAGAGAGAGAGGGGTTTTCTTTGGGATTAGGGCCGATTGGAATTTGTGAGGGTGGGGTGAGGTATTGTTTTATAGGGGATTGTGAATTGGATGGAGGGTGGTGATGTTGCCATACAAAATAGAGGGTGGAGATTTGTCATGAAGAAAAGTTGATTTCTTCATGAAGGGTGGTGAATGGATGGGTGAAATTAGGACCCCATTTTGTGACCTCTCCATTGTTCATGGCCAATAGGGTGAGGACACATAAATTCATTAATTGCAACTTAGCCCCTTAAATTTGGGAAATTGCACGAACAAATAAAATGACGCTAAAATTGTGGAGAAAATTGTGTTTAGTAATTTTCATGGTGAGAGGGTATTGTGCGTTAGGCACGGGTTTAATTTTATGGCCATCGGGATTAATTAAAGATTAAAATAGGATTAGGCAAAATTGGTATCCCTGATTTAAATAGAATTAAGGTGTCCCGCGCTTTTAAATTAAATGGGGGCACTTTGAGTGAAAATCCAGAAATGGCGCAAAGGTCAAAAATGGTGGGGGCTTGGAGTCGGTCTTGGACCCTTTAGTTGGTCCGGCTCAACGGGTTAAGTTGGTATCTCAAAATTTAGGGTAACGACACAGGTGTCCGACACGAAATTAAATATGGATTACGGTTTCAGAAAATTATGCAATTAATTTAGAGCACAACAAAAACTAATTTTTGTGTGACGGAAAAGTCCAGTGCCTAATTTGGCGAGTCAAATCAGAAGTACAATAATCCGATGGAATTATGGGCTGATATTGGACTCCGAATAATTATGCAATGATAGGGCATGCCAAGGGTTTCAATTAAATGAATTAAATACCAGACAAACCTATCTCCACTCTAAACCTCAACATCTGCTGCTAAAACTAAAATTTTTCCAAATCCAATCTGACTATCTATAGAATAAATCGAGGAGGTTTACATTCTTCCCAACTTAGAAAAATTTTGTTCCCAAAATTAAAAGTAAAGCACGATAATAGCTAAAAGAATTTAAAAACAACTAGTATCAAATTTCGTACGTAAATTCGTACCTTGCTCCTCAAATACGTATGGAAACCGCTGCCAAATAGAATCCTCGCGCTCCCAAGTAGACTCACCCGGTGAATGGTATTTCCATGCCACTTTGACCAGTCGAATAGTCTGCCCCCTCAAAGTCTTCTCGCTGTTATCGAGAATCTCAACTGGCTGCTCTACATAAGACAGACTGGGCCCGACTGAAATCTTCGAATGATCAAGCACGTGGCTAGGGTCTGCCACATATCTTCTCAACTGCTATACGTAAAATACGTTATACACTCCTTCTAATGATGGAGGCAATGCAAGACGGTAAGCCACTTTGCCAACTCGTTCCAATAGGTCAAAAGGCCCGATGTACCTCGGACTTAGCTTGCCTCTGCCTCCGAGTCTGATGGTAACACGAGTGGGCGATATCCTCAAAAATACATAGTCACCTTCGTTGAACTCCAATGGCCTGCGGTGCGCATCTACCCAATGTTTTTGTCTGTCCTGTGCTGTACGCAGGTGGCTCTGAATCTGCTTGACCTTATCCACTGTCTGTGTCACCAACTCTGGACCAAGTATCCAACGCTCTCCCACGTCATTCCAACAAACTGGCGACCTACATTTCCAGTCGTACAGTGCCTCATAAGATGCCCTCTGTATGCTGGCCTGGTAACTGTTTATTGTAGAAGAATTCTACCAAGTGTAGGTGGTCCTCCCAAGATCCTCCAAAATCAATCATGCACTCTCTCAACATATCATCTAATATCTGTTTCGTGCCCTCTGACTGACCATCAGTCTGAGGATGATATGCAGTGCTGAACTTGAGACGAGTTCCTAGTCTCTCCTGCATACTCCACTAAAAATATAACGTGAATCTAGAATCACGATCCGATATGATGCTGACAGGCACTCCATGTAATCGTACGGTCTGCCTCATATACATGTCAGCTAGTATCTCTGTGGATTGCCCAACTCTGAAGGGCAAGAAATTTGCAGACTTGGTGAGTCTGTCCACGATAACCCAAACTGCATCCTTTCCGCTAGGGCTTCGCGGGAATCCTGTGACGAAGTCCATGGTAAGGTGTTCCCACTTCCACTCGGGAATGGGAAGCGGCTGCAATAGTCCTGCAGTTCTCAGGTATTCAGTCCTTGACTCGTTGACATACCAAGCATCTCGCCTCAAATCTTGCAATCTCTCTCTTCATCCCATGCCACCAGATCTCGGTACATCTTTGTACCCCCGGGATGAATGGAGTAATCGAGCTATGAGTCTCGGTCGTCAACTCTTGGCGTAGCTCGCCACTCGGAACATATAGGCGATCTCCATGCCTCAATGTTCCGTCTTCATGAATCTTGAGTCCTGTTTGCATGTCGGCCTCCGTCCTTTCTCGCAATCGTCTAAATCTCGTATCTGTAGGCAAGGCTGCCTTGATCCTCTCAATCAATATAGACTGAACCTCGAGACTGACCATCTGTCCATCCATGCCTGGCAATACAATCTCAATCCTGAGTTTCTGAAAATCCTCTAACAACTGGCGATGAGTCGTAAAAATATGCCATAGGCTTCCTGCTCAAGGCATCTACTACTACATTCGCCTTGCCAGGGTAGTACTGTAACTCGATATTATAAGCTGTCATAAATTCTAGCCAATGCCTTTATCTCATGTAGAGTTCCTTCTGCGTGTAGGCATACTTTAGACTTTTATGATCTGTGTAAATCTCAACACGCTCACCATAAAGGTAACGTCTCCATAGCTTTAGTGCAAATATCACTGCAGCTAGCTCTAGATCGTGTGTCTGATAGTTCTTCTCATGAACCCTTAGTTGTCCTGATGCGTAGACTATCTATTCTATCTAATCATAACTCATATTTGCTGAGCTTGGCATACAGTCTCTCATATCTCAGCGTCTCCAACACGATCCTGAGATGTCTCTCGTGCTCCTCCTGGCTCTTGGAATAAACCAAGATGTCGTCGATAATTACCACCACAAACTTATCTAGGTATTGGTGGAAAATATTGTCCCTCAAACTCATAAATACTGCTGGCACGTTGGTTAAACCAAACGGCATAACTATAACTCATAGTATCCATACTTCGTCCGAAAAGTCGTCTTAGGAATGTCCTCTCTCCGAACCTAGATCTGATGATAGCTGGATCTGAGATCGATCTTCAAAATACATATGCGCCACTTTGTTGATTCAATTTAAATCTTCGATGTGCGACAATGGTACTTGCTCTTTATCTCTATGGCATTTAATGCCCTGTAATCGTTATGCAACGTATCGTCCCATCCTTCTTTGGTATAATAAGATGGTTGCTTCACATGGAAAAATATTAGCCCGACTGAAACCCTTGTCTAAGAGATCCTCCACGATGGACCTTCAATTCAACCAACTCTATCGGTGCTAGTCTGAAGATGGGAAAATAACTAACTCGGCTCTTGGAGTCAACTCTATAGCAAACTCTATCTCTCTGTCAGGTGGTCGGTCCGGAAGGTTCTCTAGAATCACATCCTCAAACCCTGATATAATATGGTGGTACACTGGTTCCCCTCCTGCGTTGTATACTCCTAAGGTAGATGGGCACCATACTCCTGGGCTCCCCGAAGAACTCAACTCAGGGCAACCTGGTGGCCAAAAATAATGCAACTACGTCGACAATCTAGTGTCGCGTGGTATTGGCTCATTCAACTCATGCTAGGACGGTGTTATCGTCCAGACTTAACCTCAAAATAAATTCTTCTGTTCTGTTTACCACACTAATCCTTTAAAAGAAAATTTTCTCCCCTGCCTAAAGTATAATTTCTCTTCTCCTCAAATTTTTCCTAAAATTTTTATTCCTCGAGTTTTTTCTTTTCGTTATTTATCTCTCCAAGTCGCATAGTACAATAATGGTATCTCCCAAGCACATACTAGAATTTCCTGGAATCCGATTATTATCTCCCAAGTGAGATCCTAAAATTTTTATCTCCTCTAGCTCATAATCATCGTTCCTAGCATTGCTATCATATACAACTACTAGTTTCCAACATTAGGCTATGCATTTCCGAAAATTATTCTAGGTCATGATCAACAATCCTTCCAGCTCTCAGTACTTCCAAGATTACTACTACCTCAAGTAAGTGTAGGGTACTACTAGGTCCAACTCTCTTGCCAACCTTCCATACAAGTTCTAGAATCCAAAGAACCCATCAATCTATCTTGATAAGGTAACAATCTTCTCCGAGAAAGGTACACGAATTATGTCTTCTGCCATCTAATCTTCGATCTTCTTCTGGAGGGAAATCATCAGTCACAAGCATTCGTCTTCCCGAACAATAGGTGTCACGACCCGCACCCGGGGTAAGGGTACTAGTCAGAAACAACGCCCAGCCTACGCCGCAGAATCGGCGGTAGAACGCTGTCTAGAAAGTCTATCTAATATAATAAACCACCAAAAGATAGTGTACTCAATCACAGAACTAAGATAGAATGAACACGAATCAGATAAGAATAGAATAGTCATCAGCTCATGAGTTTAAAATAATACATCAATGAGTCTGAAGAGTAACAAAAATAAGCTGGAGACAAATCCAGTACAAAAGAATACTATCATACTACAAGCTACACTCCAGGGTCAACTGTCTCAGTTGGGATAAGTCCCTCTTGAGCCAGGGTCTCCGAATCTAAACCCACAATATCCTGGGGTCCATAATAGGTAGGGTGCTCCTCAGTGTCATCTGAAAAAATATATCCAGTCAGGAAAGGAGCAGAGTACATCTCTAACAGCAGTTCTAATCCATGATAAAAACTATGTAACAGTAAATAGCTGTGGATAAACAAGATGCACAAAATAGATACAAGAGATATATAGACAATAAGGAAATACTGGAAAGAAATACAATAATGAACAATATGCCAATAAAACAATAATACTAATGACTAAGTGTGTGAATACTAGCTTAACATGTGATCGGCTTGGGCAAGATACAATGCGGCCTGGTGCATGATCAACACTATTCGCTTACCAATACTTTATTCAATAGGGATTTGATCACATATCTATACTAATACTCTCTACCCCCAACTAGTATAATAGATCCAACCACGGTATGCTATGTCACTAGATTCCCCAAGAAGATAGCTAGTCTCCCCGAGAATCGGTGTCTGTACATGTACAAGATAACCAATGAAACAATACTTGCACCATATACACCATATACCAAGGAATAACATCTCATGACGAGATCCGGATATACCAATCCGTGTAACCATAGTGTCGAGAGAAACATGTAAATCTACGCTAGATACAACGAACATAGAGGATATCATAAATGAGAAACTATCAGAGAATGTACTCGCCTGAAGTCCAATGAACAGTCTCACAGATGTCTGACTCGGTACCTCGAAGACCTAGATATGGAATACCACATTAATACAAGGTCCCGGAAAGAGAACAAGTCAAACTAGTCAACTCCTAGGTCAATAAATAAATTCTAAGTCAAAAGTCAACTATGGTCAATTCTAAAGTCAACTAAAGTCAAACATGGTCAAACCAAGGTCAACCTCACAAGAAATCTATATAAATAATATAGAAATAAAATACAACAATTTAGGAATAAAAATTAGATCCCAAATCATACTCACACAAAGTATACTACTAATACAAATAATATATACCCTAAAATAATATATATACAAACCAATATGTATACAAATAACATAATATATTATTACAAATATTATACCTCACAAAACACATATATATACACATATATATATATACAATAATAATATATAAAATATAATTTAAAACTGCCAAAGCGTCACTGAAAACAGGGAGTTAAAAATACAATTTAATTAAAACAGCTTATAGTGACAGTCTCAACTGTCACAGAAAATGTCGCAAAAGCCTCTGTGTAATAAAACCCACTGCTGCTGCATTGGTGACAGTTAATCAACTGTCATCGAAAACTGTCGCCACTGCTGCTAAGATCCCGCCCGCAGCATTAATGATAGAACTGTCATTAATGCACAGAGGGCTACAGCGGCTGCTGCTGACCCGCCTATTTAGCGACAGTTTCACTGTCACAAACCCACTGTCACTAAAACACAGAAATATATATATATATATAAATATATATATGCAATAATAATCATAATACATATATATAAATAAATAATTATATACTTATATATATATGCACATATAAACTTATAATTAAATACCAATAGTTACAATACATGCACATATTAATGTTCATATTTTACATGGCTAGAAGCACAACTAAAATATATACATTAATATACAAATAATTACATAATAATTATAAATAATATAATTATACAATTAAACACATAAATATATTTTATAAAACATTTATGTATAATTTATGTTATTAACATAAGTATATATATAATTACATGCAAGAAAGCTACATATTATATTTGTACATCATATTAGCACACACAAAAATATATAGATCTATGCTACAATAATTACTATAATAAATACACAAAATAAATATGTAATATCTATATATATTTACTAATTATAATTGAAGAATTTAAACCATACATAATTAGATCTATTCAAAAATCCACACAATTGGAGAGTATCACATCGTATCCCACTAGATCTAGGATACGCATGTGACACGAGTCCAACACACAACCAATTGTACCCCGAAGGATACAAACAAATCATAAATAATATTTATGAATAAATCAAAGTGTCAAAAGTAGATCTATGTGTCTGTGTCAAAATACGACATGTTCAAAGCCCCGTGTCGGAGGGAAAACCCCCAAAATGACACGTATCACCAAATAGTTGGGATACGAACCACATGTACCAAATTATGGACACGACACTAGCCCCAAACACATAAGCTCATGTCCAATTGATCTATAGGATCAATTGATACACACAACAAAATGTAAATTCGGAATTCCAACAAAATTAACACAAAAAGTACCATAACTTTCTCCATGGGTCTCCTATGAACACAAAACAAAGTCCTATGGGTAGTACATACATATAGGTTGATTTTACATGATTAAATCTCAGATTTAGAAGCTATTTAAATGGAAAAATCTGAATTATACCTATTGGGAGATGGATTCCCAATGAAACCTCCAATTGAGAAGAACTTGCTTCCAAATTGTAGATCCTTGCTCCTCTTTGTAGATCCTTGCTTCCTTCTTCTAGATCCTTGCTTCCTCCTTCTCTAATAGTGAATTGAGAAGAATTTGGAATGAATTTGGTAGGGAATTGGAATGGGAATGGAGGGAATTTTGGAGTGGGAAATTCTAGATCTAGATTTGGAATGAGAATGAGAGGAGAGAGAAATTTCCCCCCTCTTTTAATAGGCCGGCCTTGCCCCTCTCCCAAGCAATTATAAAATGTCCAATGTACCCCTTGGGGCCTCTCATGAAGAAATAATTAAGGAAGGAAGCTTCTAGTCTAATCACTTAATTAATTTAATCCATCTCCTTAACTATGGGCTTTCTAAATGGGCCAAATCTACTATTTAATTCATGTTGGTCCATGGGTCCAAACTACACTAGTTGGGTCCACTAAAATAAGTCCAAAATAATTAAATAACATCCAACAACAATTAAATAATACAACAAAAATTATTTACCATGCACAATATTTATTTAAATAGGAAATTACTAAAATACCATTTTTCCTAAAATGTGGTAGTGACAAGTCTACCCTCCTTAAAATAATTTCGTCCTCAAAATTCAAAGACGAAAACTACCCCCAGAAAAATACAGAATAGAACTAAAAAATCACAACTAACTAATGAACAGAACATAACAATGAACAGAACATAACTAGAAATAACATACCTCAAGGTACAAACAAATATGGATAACGCTCTCGCATGTCATCCTCTCTCTCCCAGGTAGACTCCCTCGGAGAGTGATGCCTCCATGCGACGCACACCAAAGGAATAGTCTGGTTCCTCAGCACCTTCTCTCTCCGATCCAGAATCTCAACTGGCTGCTCTGGATAGCTAAGAGTAGGGCCCACCTCTATCTCCGAGTGATCCAATACATGACTAGGATCTGCCATGTATCGTCTCAACTGTGACACATGAAACACGTTGTGCACTCCCTCCAATACAGATGGCAAGTCTAGTCTATAAGCAACTGCACCGACCCTCTCTAGAATAGTGAAAGGTTCGATGAATCGCGGACTAAGCTTTCCGCCTCCACCGAAGCGAATCGTGCCTCGTGTCGGAGAAATCCTCAGAAATACCAAACCACCCACCTAGATCAAAACACCATCTTAAGAACTTAATCTAACAAACAAGAATAAGCACAAACAAAATCTAAACTATACCTCAAACTCCAAAGGTCTCCGATGGCTATCGGCCCAATGCCGCTGTCTGTCCTGCGCCACTCGAAGTCTGTCTCTGATCAAATGAACCTTCTCCGCTGCATCCACAACCATCTCTGGCCCAAGCAAAATTCTTTCTCCAACATCGTCCCAAGACAAAGAAGTACGACACCTCCGACCATATAGAGCTTCAAAAGGTGACATCTCTATATTGGCCTGGTAACTGTTGTTGTAAGCAAACTCTACCAAATGGAGATGGTCCTCCCAAGAACCTCCAAAATCTAGTACACAAGTGCACAACATATCCTGGATAGTCTGGATAGTCCTCTCTGACTGCCCATCTGTCTGGGGATGATATGCAGTACTGAACTTGAGCTGAGTGCCCAAACTCTCCTGCAAACTCCTCCAGAAATGAGAAGTGAAACGACTATCTCGATCTGAGACTATGCTGACGGGAACTCCGTGTATCCTAACGATCTGCCTCACATACATCTCTGCCAGCTTCTCCGTAGACAAATCCACTTTGAAAGGCAAAAAGTGGGCCGACTTGGTCAATCTATCAACAATGACCCAAATCGCGTCTTTTCCTCCTGGAGATCGTGGAAGTCCAGACACAAAATCCATAGTAATGTGTTCCCACTTCCACTCTGGAATGGGTAATGGCTGAAGTAACCCTCCTGGCCTCTGCCTCTCGGCTTTTACCTGCTGGCACACTAAGCATCTGGATACAAACTGTGCCACTTCCCTCTTCATGCCATACCACCACACACTCTCTCGCATATCCCGATACATCTTGTTAGCACCTGGATGTATGGAATACTGAGAGCGATGCGCTTCCTGCAACACCTCCTCGCGCAACTCTCCACTAGGCACACACAATCTAACTCCATGCCTCAAGGATCCATCCTCTGTAATAGTGAAATCATCCTCCAATCCTGCTCTCACCTGAGCTCTGATACTCCTCAAAGATACATCATCATACTGTGCTGCCTTGATCCTGTCCATCAAATCTGAGTGTATCTGCAATCCCCACATCTGCATAGCACACCCAGGAACAATCACCTCAATGCCCAAGCTCTCCAAATCCTCCAACAGATATCGATCCTGCGTCAAGAACATAGCTACCGGATACCTGCTCAAAGCATCGGCAACTACATTGGCTTTCCCAGGATGATATTGCAAAGAGATATCAAAATCCTTCATCAATTCCAACCACCGACGCTGCCTCATGTTCAACTCCTTCTGCGTGAAAACGTACTTCAAGCTTTTGCGATCTGTGAAGATCTCCACATGCTCTCCGTACAAATAATGTTTCCACAACTTCAGGGCGAATATGACAGCTGCCAACTCCAAATCATGGGTAGGATAGTTCTTTTCATGAGGACGCAATTGCCTGGATGCATAGGCAATCACTTTCCCATGCTGCTGAAGAACACAACCTAAACCCTTCCCCGATGCATCACTATAAATAGTGAAACCTCCGGACCCTGATGGCAACGTCAAAATAGGAGCAGACGTCAACCTCTTCTTCAACTCCTCAAAAGCAACCTGACAATCCTCCGTCCAAACAAACTCCACATCCTTCCTTGTGAGTCTGGTCATCGGCTCGGCAATCCTCAAAAAATCTTGCACAAACTTCCTGTAATAGCCTGCCAATCCCAAGAAACTCCTGATCTCTGCTACTGAACTCGGAGTCTTCCAAGATTCCACTGCTAAAATCTTCTTTGGATCCACTGAAATATATCACCAGTCACAACATGCCCCAAGAATTCTACTTTGTCCAAGAAAAACTCACATTTGGACAACTTCCCATACAGCTTCTCCTTCCTCAGCACATCCAACACAATCCTCAAATGCTCCTCATGCTCCTCCGGTGTCCTCGAGTATATGAGTATGTCGTCGATGAATACCACCACGAACTTGTCAAGGTACTGGTGGAACACCTTGTTCATCAAGTTCATAAATACTGTCGGTGCATTAGTCAAACCAAACGGCATCACCATAAACTTGAACTGACCATACCGAGTTCTAAAAGCAGTCTTCGGTATGTCCTCCGGCTTCACCTTCACCTGATGGTAGCCTGATCTCAAATCTATCTTAGAAAATACCTTCGCACCACTCAACTGATCAAACAGATCATCAATCCGTGGCAAAGGATACTTATTCTTGATAGTGAGATTATTCAAAGCCCTGTAATCAATGCACATGCGCACCGATCCATCCTTCTTCGGTACAAACAATACCGGGGCTCCCCATGGTGAAGAACTCGATCTGATAAACCCCTTATCATGTAATTCGTCCACCTGCTTCTTCAACTCGACCAGCTCGCTGTTGTTTACTCTATAGACATGTTGCGAAATTGGTTCTGCACCTGGCACCAAGTCTATAGAAAATTCAACATCTCGATCTGGTGGCAATCCTGGCAATTCCTCAGGAAATACATCCAAGAATTCTGCTATCAACGGATGTGGTAACTCCTTGTCTTCTACCATAGCTCCATAAATAATGCCTTCTTCCTGCTCCACAGCTCCTCTAGCAAACTCGAACTCTGGCTCTCCTGGCGAACCAAACAAAACTCTACCTCCTCTACAGTCTATGCTAGCACGGTGCCTACTCAACCAATCCATCCCAAGTACAATATCGTAGCTCGGAAGTGGCATTACAAGTAGACACGCACTCAACTTCCGGCCTCCCAAAGTAACTCTCCGATCCTTGCAAATATCATTAACCAGGATAATCCCTCCCCCGGTCATGATCTTGCAAGTCCTAAGCAAAGACTCAGCTACCAAACCATGCTTCAGAGCAAAAGAAACAGATACAAAACTATGGGAAGCACCACTATCAAACAAAGCTAAGGCTGGAATAGAATCAAGAAGAATAGAACCTGCGATGACATCTCTTATGGGTTCCTCCTCTTCGACGGTCATAGCAAACGCTCGTCCCTGCCGAGCACCTCCCTGCTGTTGATGCTGGACAAAACGCTGCTGCTGTGTCGGAAGCGGTCCCCTCGGTTGTGCTACAGGTGGTCTCGTCTGTGTCCTCGGAGCTGGAGCTACTCCTTGAACTGCACGACGAGGATACTCCCTCGATTGATGCCCTTAAGTACCATAATACAAACAAACTCCTAGCCTCCTCCTGCAAACTTCCCAGATGTGGCCGGGCTTCTTGCAGAAGTTGCATGGGGCCTGCTGTTACTGCCTCTGCTGCTGAGGTGCCTGGTGAAAAGGCGCTCTAGCTGGAGTCTGGTTCTGCTGTGGCTGCTGGAAAGGTCTGGACTGGAAATGAGGACGTTTGGCAGATACTGCACTGCCGTTGGCCCCCAGAAAAGAATCACGGTCTCTCTTGGTCTTCAAACCCAGATCCCGCTCAACCTTGCGTGCCTCCGCAAGTATCTCCGAGTATGTCTCATAAAAAGACGGAATGAGAATCTTCACCTCCCAGTTTAGACCCTCTCGGAAACGAATAGCTCGAACCTCCGGCTCCCTCACCAAGTACTCTGTAAATCGGCTCAACCTACCGAACTCCGCAGCGTATTCCTCCACAGACATGCTCCCCTGAATGAGACTCTCAAATTGTCTCCCCAAGTCAAGCCTGTCTATCCGAGCGAAAAACTTTTTCTTGAAAAGGTCCTTGAATACCTCCCAAGATTGTCCTGCGTCAACTAGAACCGGCTCATTCCTGAACCAAGTGCAAGCAACGTCGAACAGTTGAAGTCCTACCGCCTCAACCTTCAGATCTTCAGAAAGACGGAACACCCTCATAAGACGCTCAATGTTCTCGAGCCAATCATCAGCATAGACGATGCCCTCCGTCCCTTTGAAAACCCTAGGCTCCAGTTTCTTGAAGTCCTGAATGTTGCCTGGCCGAAGCTGAGCAACTTGAGGAACAACCTGCTGCTGGATCGGAACTCTTCTCTCAACTACAGCACGAGCAAGCTGATGAGCTCTCTCTATGCCCTGCCGTAGAACGTCGGTCTGCCTCTGATGTGCCTCTGACTGAGCCCTCTGTGCCTGATGAGAACATAAAATATCATATTTTTATTCCTTAATGTATACTCCTTTATGCTCATTTAATGTCTAAAGATACTCATTATTTTTATATTTTGATCTAGGATACAATTGGAGTCACTAAAAGCAAAATGGAGCTAATTATCAATTCTGGACAGTTCTGACACCTTGTAGAAAAATGGTCATAACTTGCTCATCCGAAGTCCAATTGAGCTGATCCAAATTGATTCAGAAAGCTAAGTGATAGAGGCACAATTTTACTGTTTTGATTTTTCCGAGATTCTGGCTACATCATGGACCAAATCACGCTTGAAGTTGAGACAACTATGCTGTGCACAAAAAGTGGAGTTGATATAACTATTTCCCAACTTATTCAAAGATTTTATTTTATTGTTGGGTTGTTGTAACTCTTAGAGGATTTTTGGGAAGATATTGTGATATTCAAACACTTATTTAGAGTGTATAAAAGGGGTAGAGATCAAGAGGAAAAAGGAGAATAACCCACAACTCTTCTTCCTCTTCTCCAATATTCTTTTGAAATTTTCTTGAACATGCGGAGCTAAAAGTCTTGTTGGTCGAAGGAAACGGAAGCCTCGGAATGAATAAAAACTTGTGAGATCTAATTTGTGTTTATATTTTTGATTTGTGCTTTAAGTATCGAATGTTTTCTTATGCATATTTTTATGATTATCTTGTTTAATGACTAGGATGCATACTAGTTTATTATTCATGACAATCTAATGCTAAATTAGATATCGAATCCGTAATTGTTCGATCCCTCTAATTTGTGAAGCAACCAAGATTTAATGAACTGCTTTGTTTAATTAGATCTTAGGAGGAAAATTTTTGACAAAATTAAATGCAACCGCGTGTGCTTGTGTTATTTTGCTTCATCGATCTCATCGAGTTTAATACGCTACTAGATTAAACCTTTAGCGCTTGTCTGGGGTTATTTAGTAGTTAAGGTTAATTAGATCGCTTGTTTTTAATTAATTATGGCTGAAGGAGATAGGAAAATAATTCCAACGATGAATGTTCAAAGTATGAATTAATATATACTTGCATCGATGATCAGTTTTAAGATTCCAATGGTGGATGTTGACTGAGACCAACATTTATTTCTTTGATTGTTTTAATACTTTAATTGTTTTTAGCTCTTCTTAATTTTCTTTTGATAAAAACTCTCCCCCAATCTTATTTTACATAGCATAAAGATCAAACTAATTACTCTCCGTGGGAACGATCCTTACTCTCACTACTACATATTATTTCAAGAGTAAAGGTTTTATTTTTGGGTGCCTACGACAGCACGCCAAATTTTGGCGCCGTTGCCGGGGAGTAATTTTAGTTAATTTTTTTGCCTTTTGTGATCTTTTCTTATAATTAAATTATTTTTGTTTATTAGCAAAAAAAAAAAAAAAAAAATTATTCTCATATATTTTTCTAGATTGCTTGCTATCATTTTATTCCTTGTTTATGATTGCAACTCGATCTTCTAATCAAAGTGATTTTCAGTGTGATCCAGAAATAGAAAGAACTCTGCGCAGGTTAAGGAAGGAAGCTCAAAGAAACTCTAACGAGAACGACCCTGCTACGGATTCCTTACTCTCTTGCAAATCTAATCCTGAAGAAGAGGAAGTCATGGCTGCAAATAGAACTTTGAAAGAACTTGCAGCCCCTGATTTGAACCAACACCCTTTATGCATTACATTTCCTACTTTAGATGCTACTACTAGTTTTGAATTAAAATCTGGACTAATACATTTATTACCCACTTTTCATGGCCTTGCAGGTGAAGATCCTCATAAGCATCTAAAGGAGCTTCATGTGGTATGCACAACTATGAAACCTACGGGGGTATCCGAAGAGCAAATCAAATTAAGAGCCTTTCCGTTTTCTTTAAAGGATTCGGCTAAGGATTGGCTCTATTATCTACCCTCTGGGAGCATTGTAACATGGAACGAAATGAAGAGACTATTCTTGGAGAAGTACTTTCCCGCTTCAAGGGCAGCCAATATCCGAAAAGAAATTTGTGGGGTAAGGCAACACAATGCAGAGTCTCTCCACGAGTACTGGGAACATTTTAAAAAATTATGTGCAAGTTGCCCCCATCATCAAATTAGCGAGCAGCTACTTATCCAGTACTTCTACGAAGGCCTTCTACCAACTGATAGAAGCATGATAGATGCTGCTAGTGGAGGA